>CM053582.1:225740444-225761614 GCA_028627135.1 Pseudochirops cupreus
TCAGGAAATTCTATGTTAAAATTTTTAGCAACAAATTTAAGGAACTTAGACTATAATGGAAATTATCTTGAGTTAAAAGAGATTTACAAAAGATTTTTACAAATATATTTACAAAGACCTTTGTAAACTTTAGATCTAGTAAGATTGAGAAGATCGAGTAAGATTTTCTTTTCCTTCAAAGTATTTCAATCTTGTTGAATTTCCTTTATTCTTGAAGATCTTACTAGTGGTAGCTCAGACCAATCAGGCCAACTCGTTTATTTCTTAGTTTACTCTTAGATAAATTAAAAATGACCAAAGTTTTACAAATGTGGGATATTTATATTCTAAAAGTTACTTCTTTAACCTATCATATCATCCCTTGTGTTCCCCTTCTCTCACTGATGATTTTGTCCTGAAACCTCCATTTGGAGGAAGGGTTCAGACTAGCCATCCTTCATTCTCTGCTCTTTGCTACTGCATTGGGTGAAAAATAAAATGACTGAGGAACGAAAGATTTGTTCTTCTGAACATATCAAGTTATTAAGCAATGCATGGTGATTGCCCAACAAACTTGGGCCAGACCTTAAGCTAAGCCTGAACCCCAAATATAAGGGGAGCAGACTTTTATACGTTAAAAACAATCAAATAAGACCGATTAATTAAAAGGAAACAATACAATTAGGTAATCTGTTTTCTAATTGGATGAAAGATTACGGACTTTTCAAGTTGGGGATGGAGAGAATGAATAGGTGAAATTCCCTGAAATCAGAAAAAAGGTGTCCAACTCCCCCCAAATGTCTATAAAAAATCAAAGGAACATGGAAGCAATAAGTGATGGATCTCTATGGGGCCAGTTTTAAGATAAGATATATGGGTTGCTTGAGATGAATAATTGTGAGAAAGCTCCTTGTATCAATCTCTGGATCTGATAGGGTTTCTGGTTGGCATAACTTAGGCCCTTGATTAAGGGTCTCTCAGCAGCAGATAGAGGTGGCCCAGTTTCCCAGTCATGCAGGGCTAGGTTCAAACTATGCAGTAAGGTTTTTTTTCCCCTGATTCCCACTACTGAATGAAAATTTCTCACAAGACAGAAATTGAACAAAGCCCATAATTGAATAGAAAGGGAACTGAGCTAGTTCCAGAACTGTCACAAGATGGAGTCAATGTGGTTCACTCAATTCCCCAGTTCCCAGAATTAGCCTCCTAATTCCCTCAATTTCCTCACTACCATGACCCTGTGTTCATCTCTCTCCTCTCTCTATCTCTCTCTCCTCTCTCTCTGTCTCTGTCTGTCTCTGTCTCTGTCTCTCTCTCTCCCTCTCGTTTGGAGAGGACTAATACCTTTGGTATGAGGACTTTCTGAGCTCTTTTCAAGGATGCTTATCCACCTTTAGTGTCCACCTTCACCCAACTCTCACCTGTGACTCCAAGGTGCTTTGTGGCCACACTCTGGTAAAACCATCTCAGCGGATGTGCTAAACCAGATTGAGGGTAACTGAGAGGCCTTAAACTCATCAGTGAATTAGGAGGATGTCTGCCCCAAGTATGTGAAGATTACCCTGGCAAAATGGCAGAACAATTGTTTCCAATGGTCAAGAGGGTGACTGAAGCAGGTACTGTCGAGTGCTTAGAGCTCGGTCAGACATTGAAGCTTATCCACTGCAACCCAGGCTATTGTCAGTCATCTTGACTTTTGTTCTGCTATTGGATTTTGATGTCTCTGGAAGACAGAGTGAGACTAATGGCTTTGTGTAACTCTGCCTCACTTAAATCCAGTTTATGCGCAAGTCATCACCCATGATGTCAGTGGTCCTCTTCTAAAATGAAGTATGAATGACAATGTGTGTGTGTGTCCATCCCTTCCCTCCTTTGAACAGCCTTCTCTCATTAGAATGTTAGTTACTTGAGGGAAAGGATTATTTTCCTTTTTTTGGTTGTATTGTATCCCCAGTCCTTAGCACGTTGCCCAGCACATAGGAAGCACTTAATGACTTGATTTGACTACTCTGGTCCTAGCCCAGTACTTGTTCAATTGCAGGTGCTTAATAAATGCTTGAAGTTTGGTTGATTTAAAATTAGCAAAAGCATCCGTCTCTTCAGATCTCATTGTCAATGAGAATATTCAATTTGTGTAATACATTTTAGTTGAAGGAGTGAGGTTAGGAGGTGGAGCCAAGATGGAGGAGTAGAAGCAGGAAAACTCTGCAGCTCCCTGCATAACCACCTCAAATACCTATAAAATATGACTCTAAACAAATTTTAGAGCTCCAGAATTCACAAAGGTACAGAGAAACAAAGCTCCAACTAAAAGCAGCCTGGCAGACAGGACAGGAAGGGCTCATCGCAGCACGCTGGGAGCTGAAAACCAGCCCAGCCGGAAACCACGCCTTGGCTCAAGGGGTGCCCAGGACAAGCAGCACCTGGAGCTTTCAGGAGGGCAGATCACTGGCAGCTGTAGCTATTTCCAGAATTATCAACCCACAAGAAACAAGGACTAAGTGAAAGGTCAGTGGAACTCAGCTAAATCTGGGGGAGAAAAGTGGGTGAGGCTGTCTGCCTCCAGGGCAAGAAAGCAGCAGAAGCTGGGGCCCTGCAGCCACCTCCACAAGGCTGCTTCAGAGCTCCCGGCCTGCAGATTGCAGGGGAGCCAAATGATCATTCAGAGGCTAAGTGCTCTTGCCTTAACCAGCCTGGATTGGGATTGTGGTCTTGGGTGGTGGTCCTGAGGTACATTTTCAGTGAGCCAAACCTGGTGGGGGCTGCAGAGACTGCACCTCCTAATAACTCTGGCAGCTGCAAAACCCCCAGTGATTTGGGACAAAGCTCTCCCCTTTGAAAGCAGAGTTCTACTGAGCCCAAAAGTAGTAATTGACTGGCAACATAAGCAGGCAAAGGAAGCAAAGCAAGCCCAGCAATCCAACTTTAGATTCCTTTTTGGGGACAAAAAGGATCAAAGCATGGAACAAGAGGAAGACAACACAGTCAGAACTCCTGCACCAAAAGCTTCCAAGAAAATTGTAGAGTGGTTATAACCATAGAGGAGCTTAAGAAGGATTTTGAAAACCAAATAAGAGAAGTGGAGGAAATATTGGGAAGAGAAATGAGGATGATGCAAGAAAATCATGAAAAGAGAGTTAACCTGACTTAAGAAAATAACACCTTAAAAATAGATTAACTCAAATGGCAAAAGAGGCCCAAAAAAGCCAATGAGGAGAAGAATGCCTTAAAAAGTTGAATTTGCCAGATGGAAAAAGAATCTCAAAAGCTTTCTGAAGAGAATAATTCCTTCAGAATTAGAGTGGAGGAAATGGAAGCAAACGACTTTATGAGAAATCAAGATACTATTAAAAAGATCCAAACAACTGAAAAAATAGAAGGCAATGTGAAATATCTCCTTGAAAAAACCACTGACCTGGAAAACAGATCCAGGAGAGACAATTTAAAAATTATTGGACTACCTGGAAGCCATGATCAAAAAGAGAACCTGAAAAGCATCCTTCAAGAAATTCTCAAGGAAAATTGCCCTGATATTTTAGAACCAGAGGTCAAAATAGAACTTGAAAGAATTCACCGATCACCTCTTGAAAAGATCCCAGAAAGAAGGAGTGAGGTTAGAGCAGTGGTTCTTAAGCTTGCTAATGCCCTTTTAATACTGGTATGTGGGTGTATCTGCATGTGGGTGGACCCTCCTGGAGATGGATAGAGGAGCGGTGTCTCGGTTCCTAAGACCATTGGAAATATGTGTTTTCTGACGGTCTTAGGTGACCCCTGTGACCCCTATGAAAGGGTCGTTCAACCCCCAAAGGGGTTGCAACCCACAGGTTGAGAACTGCTGGGTTAGAGAGATTCCTGTCACATATTGGACTAGGCCTTTCCCTATTCTTTTCCTTTGCAGTTAGCGTACAACAAAACTTCTCTAACTTGTTTGGCAATTTGTTAAATGAACAATGCCAATTGTTGAACAATGAACGATTGCTTGGGGCAATACAAAGGAAACAAAAGACATGACTCTTATTCTTAGAATGCTTATAATTTGGCTGGACAGATACCAAGTGTGTAATGACTATAAAACAATTCCTGGTAAGAAAAAAAATTGTAATTACATAAGATCCTCTTTATATTCATCTATCATCTATCTCTCTCTCTGTTTGTCTGTCTGTCTGTCTCTCTCTGTCTATCTATCTCTCTGTCTATCTATCTCCACCCATACATCTATCTACCTATCTGTCTATCCATCTCTCTCTTTCTCTTTATAACTGTATGTAAACATATAGTATATACATCTGTATAGGCATGTATATATGTACATGCACTCATTGACCAAATTTCTACTTCATGGTCCATAGAGGTTAGAGTTGTCATCTTTGGACTCCAAAATTTTCTAATCTTTCTTTCCTGTAGTCCTCTCCTCCTTTTCCATACTTCTTTCTCTCTCAGCAGCCTAGAATACTAGAAAGGCTCACTCGACTTGAAGGTTACTTTCTAGTCTTAGCTCTGCAACTTTCTAGTTATGTGACCTTGGGAAAATAATTTCACTTCCTGAGTCCTTAGTTTCTGCATCAGTAGAATAAGGTTGTCAATTGAGAAGAGGGATGGGGTTAGATAGACAAAGTTCTATGGGGGAAGACATTTGATGTTGCTCTTTGTATATCCACCTGGGTTCCTCTCTAGTATGTTTCATTAGAGTGTAATGTCTTGCCGGTAGCTTTGTGTGATCCTACTTTCCTATCAATTGACTTCCTCCTTTCGAGGGGTGTTGGGTCCAACTTCTCTCCTTCCAGTGTGTGAGTCTGTGTGTCCTGCCCAGGGATAGCAGTACTGCCCAGTAGGATTATAGATTTAGAGTTGGAAGGGACCTCAAAATATATCAGTTCCATCCTTCTGCCTCTATTTTATAGATGAGGCAATGAGGTCAAGTGATTTGCCCAGGGTCAAACAATCAGTAAGTGTTTGAGGCAGGATTTTAACTCAGGTCTTCTTGACTCCAACTCCAACACTCTATTCAAGTGCTGCCTAGCTGCTCTGGCAACTCAGAGCAGGGTTGTTGGGTTATTTCCTTATGGGGCCCCATTTGTACTTCTATGCTGGGAGGGAAAGTGAATGCATTTAGGAAGAGAGACTTAATAATTCGCAGTATGATGTTGTAGAGTGGTGTCTGAGATGGCAGTTTTTGGACTGGACATCTAGACTGGGGCTATGGATGGGGTCATTCACATGACTCTTGCTCTTTTACTCTCCTGCCTACTTTGAGAATGATCTGTGACTACAAGGAACAAAGAGAAATGAAATGAAGTGATACTGCCCCCAGGCTTCATGGGGAAATTATGACCAGGGCTTAAAGAAGCTATGAATAAGCAAGGTTAATGTGTATTTTCTTATAGGCTGGCTTTGAGACACTGTTCTTATTTCCAGTCCCAAATGGTAGTGTGGTGTTGCTTTTCATAGTCAAGACAGATGTCTTCTGTCCTCCAGGCTCGCTTGTATCCCTACAAAGACGTCTATTTGGCAGGGTCTGGTGGAGTGATTGATACCTGTATGCTTGTGTTTGAAAAGAGTCTGGGGGGAGGGGAATGGAATGAATCCTTTGGCTTCATAGGCATCATAGAAACGAGGCTATGGTAGTTATTACCAGGCTAAGTGCATATATTCTCATGAGACAGTGCGAGTAAGGGAGCCCATGATTGGGGGCATAATTAGTGTCTGCACTCATCTGCAGATGAGTTCATTTTCAGGAACATGCACTTTTCTGGATGAGCACCTAAGCAGTTTCAAAGTGCCTGGGGTGAGGGATTGGAGACAGGAAGGGGAATTATAGCTCATCACTGGCCAGGTAAGAGGCTAATGCATTGTACACCAGAGCAATGCATTTGGAGTCGGGGAACCTATATCTGAATCTGGATTTTGCCACTTGCTGCCTGCCTCACTTTGGGCCAGTCACTACTCCTACCTGGGATTCTGTTTAATGAGAAAGTGGATTTCTAAAGGCATTTTTAGCCCTCAATCTATGATTCTATGACCTGGCAGGCATTTGGAAATGATGCTAGCCCATGGCAAAATGTATCCAGTGCCTATCTCCCTTCTCCCTCCAGGCCTCACTGATTCACAGTGCCTGTGGCAGACCCATCCAATATAAGACAAGATAGCTGGATTGAAAGGTTCTTTTATTTCTGGGTATAATATATAAAAACTTTGAGAGATATAGTTTATGGGTAATTAGTCGTTTGATTAATCATGCTAACATGTAATGAATAAATGGATGGTCATTTGGTCATCTTTCCTAAACCAAAGACTCCTTATAGAACCCATTCAATGTTTACATGCCCTTGGAAGAAAGGGTGTTTCTGAGGGTGGAAATCAACCCTGATTGGTTAACAAGTAATGGGAGAATGAATATTATAAAGAGAGGTGGGCTTATTCTAATGAGGGTCTGGGGATGTGACTCTTATCATTCAGTCTTGGACAAAGAATCACTTCCCAGACCACCCCAGTCTAGGGCAATCTAGATGAAAGGGGGAAAGCTACTTGCACCCAGACCTGTCTGATTAAAACACAATGGGCAGGAATCCACCAATTCACTTAAACTAAAGTTTCCTTACCTTTCGATCAGATCTGCACTTTCCCAGTCGGGTCTCACCCAGTATCTCACCTCATCATCAGTCCTGTGCTTCAAAGGCTGGCGGAATAGCCAGTGAGAAAAAGGAAGAGGAAAACCTTAGTTCTAATTCAATAATTGTCAATATAGGAAAGAAATAATGATTTCTCCCATGGGACTTTCTAGACTTTCTCATTTCTTTTTATAAAATTAATACTTCTTGATATTTGATAACAATGGAATTTCATAGACCATTTAGTCTGTGCCTCCAGGCATGTGGAGCCTAAACCACCTTATACAATTGAATATTAATTCTACTCTTAATGATTCTCATATTAGATTAAATATAAGCTGACCCCCCAGCAAGGTGGTGAAATGGATAAAGTGCTGGACCTCGGGTAGGGAAGACTCATCTTCCTGAGTTCAAATCTGACCTCAGATACTTACTAGCTAGTGACCCTGGGCAAGTCATTTAACTCTGTCTCAGTTTCCTCATCTATAAAATGACCTGGAGAAAGAAATGGCAAACCATTCCAGTATCTTTGCCAAGAAAACCCCAAACAGGTTCTTGAAGAGTCAGACACAACCGAACAGCAACAAGAGTCACTGTGCTTTGTAAGTCTGTCATCTAGGGGAGGGTAGCCTGCTAATTGGATAGATTTACTCTTTTCTTATTCGACTAAGGATAGAGAACCCAAATGTTTTCTTTCCATAGCCTTTTTTTCTTAACTACTTTTTGATGGCTACTTATTTAAAATTCAGAGCCTTCAACTTTCTGTGCTTGGTATACCTTATTGTCTTTGCTGAGACCCTGGAATTTTAAAAGTGGAGGGCAAAACAGAGATCATCCAGTTCAATTTGATGCTGCATCTAAGTTATTCATACACACTTATGTATATATATATATATATATATGTATATATGTATGTATACACACATACATACATACATATGTATCTACACACACACACATACATACATATTGACTAGACCAGGGTCACACAGCTATCAAGTGCCTAAGCTCAGATTTGAACTCAGGTCCTCCTGACTCCAGGACCAGTGCTCTACCCACTGTACCACCAACTGTCCCATTAATTGTCCCTCTCTCTCCTTTCTCCCTTACCCGTTAAGTTACTTCTTGAAAAGAAGAATTTTTAAAAATAAAAAAAATCCAACCCTAGTTCAACAAAATCAACTCCGTCTGAGATATGAAATATTCCACTGTCTTAGCCTTCCACCTCTGTAAAGAAGATGTGTGTGTGTGTGTGTGTGTGTGTGTGTGTGTGTGTGTGTGTGTGTGGTATGTTTTCTCAGTTTTTCAGGGACAAGTTTCTTTGGTCATTATAATGACAGTGTTCCATTTTGTTTATTATTCTTTCAATTTACATTATTATAATCATTGTGTATGCTATTCCTGGTTCTGCTTATTTCACTTTGTGTGGGTTCATATAAGTTTCCCCATGCTTATCAGAATTCTTTATAGTCATTATTTCTTATGCTATAGTAATTTTTCATTACTTTCAATTACCATGATTTATTTAGTCATTTGCCAGTTGATGGATAATCTACTTTGTTTCCAGTTCTTTGTCACTACAAAAAAGTGTTGTTATAAATATTTTTATGTGTGTGGCATTTTTTTCCCTCTCTTTGATAACCTTGGGCCTTGGGGTGAGATCTCTGCATCAAGATATGGATGTTTTAATTATTTTTTATAAAAGCACAATTCTAAATTACTCTTCAGAGTGGTTATGCCAATTTGTGAATAGTACATAAATACAACTCTCTTTGTTGCAACCTCTCCCATGTGAAATGTTTCTGCCTTTTGTCCTTTTTGCCACATGAAATCCCAGAACTGTTTTGCATCTCGTGCTGTCTCCATGACTATGGCATACTGCTTCATGTACCTAGTTGTCTCCTGAGTGTGACACATGGCATTGCTTAGATTTTGCTTCTTTTAGAAACTAAAATAAATTTAACCTACTTCATCTTAAGAGTTTTGTACAGGGAACAATACATATATATTTAGAAGAGTACAAAAGTCTTCTAACTTCAGAAGAAATAAAATGGTAGGGGCTCAGGGAGGGGGGAGAGGACAAAGGAGGGATATTTAGAGGGGAGTATGAGGGAATAGGTAAAAGGAGGGTGTAGAAGGGTGTTTAGAATTATGGGAATGGGAGGATAGGAGAGGGTTCCTAGAGCGGGGTAGGTAAGTCATAGGAGGGCAAGGTGGTGGGTAGAAGTCAAGTAGAGGGGGCAGAAAGGATAGGAAACAAGAGGTATGCACACACATAAAAACAAAGATCAGGAGTAGAGTACATTTGGGAAAGTATGTGTCTACATATGTATATATATATATATGTATATGTGTATGTGTGTATTTATAACTATAGAGAAACATATCTAAACTTTATTTTAGCCTTCTGGGGGGTTAGAGAAAGAAAAAAAGAACAAAGTAAAGAAGTGCACAGCCAGGAACAAAAGAAAACTTACAAGGAAACAAAGATGGACAAGTCTCAACGCGATGTGTATTATTTATCATACAGGCTTTCTTGAAATGAAAATTTGTTGTTCCATATTTTGAATCCTCTCTTATGTTCTGCTATGCGCATGGCAGACTTTTTCTTCTTTCTTTGTATTTAAGTTTCAACATTTAATTTTATGATATGTTTTTGTTTCTTTTCTCTATTCTGTATTTGTGTTCTGGCCTTTGAGTCTAAAATAAAAATTTCATAAGAAAAAAATTATAAAAAATAGAGTTTTGTAGAACTCTCTGATCTAAATGGAGACACCCTATGGTATCACAAAATCAAGGTGGGGGACTTTTGTTTCACAACACTGAGAATGTATTGAATGACGGTCTGACAGCTTGTGGTCAACAGGCCTCTGGTGTGTTTTCTAGGACCATTCCCCAAACTGATTGACAGGATCTGGAAAACAACCAGATACAATCCTGATAGTAGAGTTGCATATGTCCTGGATTTGGAGATTGGTCTGGAACATCCAAGAAGCCCTCTTTTTAATGCTTCCCGTTGTAAATATCTGCATCTAAGTCATGCATATATATATATATATCTATATCTATCTATCTATCTATCTATCTATATATATGAATAAATGACTTAAACTGTCTAGTGGGAAGGCTAGACTAGAACTTGTGTTTCCTGACTCTCCATCTAGTGTTCATTCATTTAAAAAAAAATTTACTGATCTTTTTGTTTTTCAGTCACCTATTTTTTTTTTTGAGGCAATCAGGATTGGCTTGCCCAGGGTAACATAGCTAGCAAGTGTCTAAGGTGAGATTTAAACTCATGTCCTCCTGACTTCAGGACCAGTGCTCTATCCACTATACCATTTAGCTGTCACATTACCTGTCTTCTAAAAGACATACATCTTCTGTAACTGAATCTTTTTGCCAGCCTCTCAGTCCAACTCACCTTCATATTTTTTCAAAACTTTCATAGGTCCCCCTTTTTTTGAACATTTGTTTTTAAAATTTTGAGTTCCAGATTTTTTCCCTTCTTCCTTTGTCACCCACCCCTACTGGGAAGATAAGCAATCCAATATAAGTTGTACATGTGTAGTTATGCAAAACATTTTCATAGTAGTTATATTGTGAAAGACTAACTGTATTTCCCCACATCCTATCCCACCCCCCACTTATTCTATTTTCTCCTTTGACCCTGTCCCTTTTAAAAAGTGTTTGTTTTTAACTACCCTCTCCCACAATCTGCCCTCCCTTTTATCATCCCCCCTCTTATCCCCTTCCCCCCTATCTTCCTGTAGGGTAAGATACCCAATTAAATGTGTATGTTATTCCCTCCTTAAGCCAAATTCAATGAGAGTAGGGTTGACCCATTCCCTTTCACCTTCCTGCTCTTCCCCTCCATTGTAACAGTTTTCTCTTGCCTCTTTTATATGAGATAATTTACCCTATTTTAGCTCTCCCTTTCTCCTTCTCCCAATATATTCCTCTCTCACCTCTTAATTTTATGTTTTAAATATCATCCCTTCATATTCAACTCATCCTGTGCCCTCTGCCTATGTATACATGTACATACATATGCGCACACTCACATATATATTTGTACACATATATACCCTCCTATACATGCATATATATATGTATTCATATATATGCATATATACATATATATTCCCTTTGACTATCCTCAAACTGAGAAAAGTCTTGTGAGTTAAAATGATCATTTTTCCATGTAGGAATGTAAATAGGTAAACTTTAATAAGTTCCTTATGATTTGTTTTTCCTGTTTACCTTCTCATGCTTCTCTTGCTTCTTGTATTTGAAAGTAAAATTTTCTGTTTAGCTCTGGTTTTTTCATCAAGAATGCATGAAAATCCTCTATTTCATTGAATGACCATATTTTTTCCCTGAAGCATTATACTCAGTTTTGCTGGGTAGGTGATTTTTGGTTTTAATCCTAACTCCTTTGACCTCCGAATATGATATTCCAAGCCCTTCCTTCCCTTAATGTAGAAGCTGCTAGGTCTTGTGTTATCCTGATTGTGTTTCCACAATACTCAAATTGTTTCTTCCTGAGTGCTTGCAGTGTTTTCTCCTTGACCTGGGAACTCTGGAATTTGGCTATAATATTCCTAGGAGTTTTCTTTTTGGGATCTTTTTCAAGAGGCGATTAGTGAATTCTTTCCATTTCTATTTTGCCCTCTGGTTCTAGAATATCAGGGCAATTTTGCTTGATAATTTCTTAAAGGACGGTGTCTAGGCTCTTTTTTTTTTTGATCATGGCTTTCAGGTCATCAAATAATTTTAAAATTGTCTCTCCTGGATCTCATTTCCAGGTTAGTGGTTTTTTCCAAAGAGACATTTTCCATTGCCTTCTATTTTTTCATTTGTTTGGATCTGTTTTACAGTATCTTGATTTCTCATAAAATCATGAGCTTCCATTTGCTTCAGTCTAATTTTGAAGGAATTATTCTCTTCAGTGAGTTTTTGAAATTCCTTTTCCATCTGGCAAATCGAGCTTTTTAAGGCATTCTTCTCCTCATTGGCTTTTTGGGCCTCTTTTGCCATTTGAGTTAGTCTATTTTTTAAGGTGTTATTTTCTTCAGTCAGGCTGTTGACTTGCTTTTCTTGATTTTCTTCCATCATTCTCATTTCTCTTCCCAATTTTTCCTCTACTTCTCTTACTTGATTTTCAAAATCCTTCTTGAGCTCCTCTGTGTGGTTTGTATGTATCTGATCATATTTTTCTTGAGAGCTTTTGATGCAGGAGTTTTGACTTTGTTGTCTTCCTCCTGTTCCATGCTTTGATCCTTTTTGTTCCCAAAAAATGAATCTATGGTAGGATTGCATTTCTTCTGCTTGCTCATGTTGCTAGTCAATTACTTGACTTTTTAGCTCTTTGCCACAGTAGAACCCTGCTTTCAGAATGGAGAGAGCTTTGTCCCAAATTGCTGAGGTTTTTGCAGCTGCCAGAGCTATTAGAAGGGTGGCTGCCTTGCAGTCCCCACAAGCTCTGGCACACTGGCCACACACCCCAGGACCACCACCCAAGACCGTTATCCAGATCCAAACAGGTCAAAGCAAGAGTGCTTAGACTCTGAATGGTCACTTGGTTCTCCTTGATGTGCAGGCCAGGAGCTCTGGAAGTAGCCATGTGGCAGTAACTGCAGCCACCACAACTCCACTTACCCCGGGGGCAGGGGCCAGACCGTGCTTCTCTGACCCTCTCTTCAAACAGAGTTCCCTATTGACCTTTTGCTTTGTTTTTGGTGTTTATTGGTTGAGAAGTCTGGAAACGCCACAGCTGCTGGTGATTCACTCTCCTGAAGTCTGTTCAGGCCGCTACCAGTCAGGGCCACCATGGGGCCGGAACCGTGACTCACAGGGGATTGTGCTCAGTTCCCAGGCAGGTGCAATAGACCCTTCCTGTAGGCCTGTCAGGCTGCCTTCAGTGGGAGATTTATTTCACTCTGTCTCTTGGTGGGTTCTGTAGCTCTAAAATTTGTTTAAGGTGATTTTTAAAAATATGTATTGGAGGTGGTGGGAGCCAGAGCCACGCAGAGGTCCTGTTTCTACTCCACCATCTTGGCTCTGCCCCTTTCGTAGCCCTCTTGACTGCATCAGGGGATAAAGTTCCATTTCACATGGTCGCTGCTCAGTTGATCTATCTATGGCTCTATACAGAGCTTCCTTAGGGCAGCTAGGTGGTACAGTGAATAAAGCATGGGGCTTGGAATCAGGAAGACTCACCTTCCTGAATTCAGATCTGGCCTCAGACACTTATTAACTATGTGACCTAGGAAAGTCACTTAACCATTTTTGCTTTAGTTTCTTTGTCTGTAAAATGATCTGGAGAAGGAAGTGGCAAACCACTCCAGTCTCTTTCCCCAGAAAACCCCAAATGGAGTCATGAAGAGTTGTACATGGTAGGAAGATGACTAACTTGTGGTTCCTTGTCAGTGATGGCTGTGACTACCATTTACATTTAAAAGGTGATATATGGGGTGTGTGGCTCTATGGTAGCTAATTTAACCCTATCTCATAGCTTGGTCTCTGTTTCACATTCAGCAGAAATCATCCTGGGCTTGACATAGCATAGTCATAGCAGAGTCATTGCAGAGTCCATATAGTCAGTAGCAAATGTGGTTTCAAAACCTGTTCTAACTATGAATTTTTGCCATAACAATAAATAGATTTTAGACAAGGTGCTCTGATCAACAAAGACCTAGAGGAATAGTTTGCTCTGCTCATAACTCTGAGCTATGGGTTTGACCAAAGTCATGGTTGAAGCAATTCTTGGTGTTGTTATGCTGCTATGGACTCTGTCAAATGGGACTCTGTCCCAATGACCTCATTTAGATACTTCTTCCACCTTCCTCACCTGCTCATTCTTTCTTCCTCTTACATGCAGGTGTACTCTCCTGTCACATAATCTTCCCTGACTTCATACTATTATGTATTTTTTAAAAATAGAAATTAGCCACAAGGCAAGGTGAGATTTGTTCTAGCGGGCTAGGGTCATCTATGCTATTTTTGATTTTTGGTGGAGAAATCTCTTGTTGGCTTGACACCAACACACACACACACACACACACACACACACACAAAACCTAAAAAACCCCCAAACTGGAGTTTGTCACAATAAAAATCTGTGATAAAGAGAAACTGCGGCATAGAGTCCCAAGCATGATCAATTTGTGCAAGTCTAGAAGGCTGAAAGGGATCCAAGCCTCCTTAGTATCCAAGAAGAAACTGAGAGGTTTACAGAAAACATTTTCATAGTCAATAAAAGGGAATCAAAAGTTATAGAATCTTGAGTAACATGTTTTGATTGATTTCTGATGGGCTAGAAGTTAGCTAAGATTGGAATGAGGAATTTGGGTGATTTGCAATATTAAGCTACTGGGCATGTCATGGGTATGACAATCATTAAACTGTATGCACTCCTTCTATCTGATTGGTTATAGCCCTACAAAAGTTATGACTGTGGGATGACTGACATCATGAAATTCCATGTTGTACAAGAGGAATGGTTAGGACTGGTTGAAAAGAGGAACTTAGTTCATAAGTTTATTTCTGCAGGAGCTCAGCTTTGCAGAAACAATAGGGAAATTAGCTATAGCCAATGCCCTACTATATCCTAATATGACTTACAAAAGCAAACCTATAAAATCAATTGAATAAGTGAAGCAAGAAATTGATGACAATTTCACAAGTTTAGCAGGGATACATCTGTGAGATGTTGCCTCATGACCAGTGGTGTCAAATTCAAATAGAAACAGGAGTCACTAAACCACAATAAGGTTCCTGGTTGCCTACACATTGGCTTAGAAAACCATATATTCACATTATTAATGTTTTTTGTGTTTTTATTTATTTTGTTAAATATTTCCAGTTATATTTTATTCTGGTTCAGGCTGTACTTGGGAGCATTTTAGGTCACACATTTGACACCTCTGCTTATAACTATAAAAAGTTCTTTGGCATTAGTTTTGAGCAGAGTGAACTAAAAATAAGAGGCAGGATTCCTAGTCATCAGAAATTATTCTTAATCAGAACTTGACAGTACCTTGGATGTGGAGAGAGAATGAGTTGATGTGGCACTGAACTTAGCTGTATTCTCTCTCCATAGTTACTTTACCTATACATACTGAAAGTATACATAGAATAGAATGTTGAGGGAAGGATTATTTCATTTTTGTCTTTGTGTTCCCCATAATTGGTACTGTGTGGCTTATAGTAGGCACTTACTAAAAGCTTACTGATTGATCTAAGGTTTAGGTTGGAGTGAACAAACAAATGTGACTATTAGTGTACATGGACAAGTCTTTTGGTCAAAATAAATCAATGAACTTATATATAAGTATACTTTAATGAAAGTTTAAAGAAACAAGGCATCTGACTTCAGCACCAAGGAACTGAGGAAGAAATGCAAAGTCAGGGAGGATATGTAAGAACAGAGGAAGAAATATTAGAGGAAGAAAATAGAGCTGTGGAAAAAGAGGTTATAGAGAATGGAGAGACAGGTGAGGAGGAAGAGGAAGATGATAAAGGGCTCATGCTGAAAAGAGGACAAGGATGAAACATCCCAAGAAATAAAAGACAGAAAACAGTGCATTGGCATAAACATTCCAGCATGTGGAGTTAAAGATGGGAAGGCCCCACTGGGACCTAGAGGTAGGGTGAGGAGGGATAAGTACAGATGACTTTGACTTTATTCTGGGTCTCTTCCTACAGCTGCCTTCTCCTGTTCTCCCCATCGTCCTTACTGCACCCATTTCAGATATTCTTACCTTTAATCCTAGTCTAGTTTAATTCTTGATCTTCCATCTCACCTCTATATACCTCTGAGTTCCCACAGCAATTCCTCAGATCTCTTATGGAATTCTGCATTTTATGGAATCCTCTTCTACTTTTCTTGAGCTTCCAAATGCAAGATCACCTCTAGTTTTCTCCTGCTGACTCCTAGGACCAGTTTTGCTTACCTTCTGTCTCCCTGGACCTTCTTCATTTCTTCATGGAAAATATCTGAATAGTTTTGTTTGTTCACCCCAACCTAAACATTAGATCAATCAGTAAGCTTTTAATAAGTGCCTACCATGTGCCACACAGTACCAATTATGGGGAATGCAAAGACAAAACCCCTTTTCTCCCTCTTTAAAAAAATTGCTAATGAAGAGAGCTTCTTTTTATATATGAAAAAAAGAGATTGGGGGAGATATAGGTCTCTCCAAAAATTTAAGTTTTAATAATAGTATTCCAAATGGTTTCAGTTCCTTGAAATATTGCTTTTGTTTGTCTTAGGTGGAGGTAGAAGTTTAAGTTGAAGGATTGACAAGAATTATAAGAAAATTATAGGAAAAGTTGAAAATTTCTGTTGTTTTTGATTTATTTTTGGTGGGGTGAAGGGTCTGGGTGTTGTGATACAGGTTCTAGTAATTTGCAAATAGTGTTTGCTGATTGGGTGACAGAATGTAGACACGGTACCACACACAATGGCTGAAGGGCCAAAGGCACATTTTTCAGTTGAATAGGTTGAAGCTGGAAAAATATCCTGATATACTGGAATTTTATCATGGCACTAGTATTGGGGGACTAGAACACAGATGGCTAGGTGGCCCAGTGGAAAGAGCACTAGATTTGGAGTCAGGGACCTGAGATCCAAATCCAACCTCTATCACATGTTACTTGAGTGGTCTTAGGCCAGTTCTTTAACCTCTTTGGGCTTCGGTATTCTCATCTACAAAATAAGGTGGTCAGAACAGGTGATCTATATGGTCTCTTCTGGCCCTAAATCTATCATCCTGTGACTAACACTTAGAATTCCTAACTTCCTTTGGGCTTCCACTCAAATCTCATCTTCTACATGAAGCCTTCCTTTATTCCCCAGTTAGTACTTCCCCCTTTCCCTATTACGTTGTATCTATTTTAGATGTGGTATCAGTGAACTGGACCATGGATGCTGGTCCTTGAAGCAAGTACAAGTATTCCTTGGCTGGTTTCAGGACGAATGACCATGTAGATGACTCAAGGGTTTTATATTGTGTGATGATATCCTCTAATTGATGGTGGAGAGAGGGAGCAAACATTTATTAGGTACCTACTATGTGCTATTTACAATGCTAAGTGTTTTACTGATGGTTTAGGGACTGTTGGATAGGTTTACAAAACTCTCTGCTTTTTTGCTCTTTTCATTTGTGTCTTTGAGATGATCAGTTCATTTTGCCTGGTCAACAGGCCTGACTCCTGTTGGGTCATCATGCCTTGGTCTTTTTGTGTTTGCTTTCCTGGTTAGATGACCAAGAAGCAACCTTGAGATGGATGTGCCCAGGAATGGCCTTGTGAACATCCAAGATGTGGAGAGATTGAAGGATGATACCCGGCATTTTCTGTCCCCTACTGATTGAGTAAAAGAGAGGGAGCCACAGTATCAGCAGCAGTAGAATGGCCCCACCCAGTGGAGTATCAGCCTGGTCCAGCAGCAGATTCCCACCCCACCATCAGTAATGGACCTATTGGATGGACCTATTCAGCAAATATTCTATACTCTATGAGTATCCCGTCCAGTTAAACAGCAGAGTAATAAATCCATTGCCAATGGCACATACCATATCAAACTTTAGGATGAATCCACAAACTTCTGGAGGCTGCTCAGTACTGTGATATCTGTTTCTGATTGCCAATGTGATCTCTAATTGAACCTCTGGATTTTTTGCCATTCATCAAGACTCCTAGATGCTTTTATTTTGGAGTACTCAGTTGCATAGGATCAAGAAAGAGTTAACATGAACAGTGAGAGAGGGGGAGAGAGAGAGAGAGAGAGAGAGAGAGAGAGAGAGAGAGAGAGAGAGAGAGAGAGAGAGAGAGAGACAGCCATATACTCGCAGGTGCCATAGCTGGCTGCTGCCCCTCTCCCGCCTGACTTTTGGGACCAGCCTCATGTAGTCCTCCTCACCTGATGTCACCAGAGAAACAGAGTGGAACCTAAGAGCAGGTAGGCACTTTTTGTATGCCCATTCATTTCCCACTCAGGCTACACTACCAACTAGAAAACTTCCCTATCACACTGTACAGACTCCTGAATTATCCACATGGTGGTTTGGACTAAAACCATGCAGGGAATATCTGCCCACGTATCAAGAATTGGCCTCCATGGGTCAATCCACGTATGCTAACAAGTGCATCCATCTAAATATGCATGTGCTGTGTCCTCCCATAGAATTAAGGACAGGAACTACTTTGTATCCTGTGTTTAGCACAGTACCTGGAATGTAGTAGATGTTTAATAGTCCAAGTATGTTGTAGTAGGTATTAGTTTATGGTAGCAATATTTGGTGGGGGGAAGACTTGGTTTGGTCAAATCTATGTAAAAATGAACATTGTGGTATAATAGTATCTTCCTGTTCTTGTACCTGTTGCGTTTTGATAAATTAGAGGCAAAGTTGAATCAGGAGGCAGATTCCCAAGCACAATCCCATGTGTATGATTATCTATGTGCTATTTTATAATGTTATGTGGACCGAGTTTATTCTGCCTACCCAATGTCCTTTCAATCACCTATCATTTTCACGGTCTTTTACCTCTGTAGAAGTGGGAATTACATTATGCACAGTCTGGCAAAGGTATTTTCTTCTCTTTTTGCTCCCTCAAACAGTATTAATTTCAATAAGTATTTATGGAGGGCCGACCATGATCTACTGCCCTGGACAGTACAAACAAGCTATAAAATACCTCTAACTTTCTCTCAAAAATCTCATCTTCCTTTGCCTAGTATCTCATCTTTTTCTTGAAAGAGAAAATTGACATATCAAGCTGTGGGCCAAGCGAAAGCACTATAAAATGAAGGAGGCATGAAGCCTATTACATGGGTATGAAATGAAGACCTTCCCAATGACATAATGAGTTTCTGGGCAGGCTTTTATCAGTGATGGTCACAGGTGTTGTACTTTTGTTCCTCACTATCTCTAGTCATCTTTGCTACCTACTAGGTACCTTTTTCATTTGTCTTCCTTTAGGGGAATATAGATTGAACATGGTGAGATTAGCTTATATTTCACTATTCATCCTCTATTCTTTGGATATCAGTTTGACTGTTCCAAGTCACCAATGTCTGTGGGCCATGTGCTGTAGTTCAGAGCTGCCTGAATTCACAAAAAGTGAGAAGATACATCCCATGTACAACCTGCTTAGTAAATGTTTTGCTAGGTGAATTTGTTGAATGAGAAGAAAAGGGAGTGATGATTTTATTCTAAACAGAAACCCTTGAACATAGTAATGGGATAGTGTTGTCCAGGAGGGATAAGGACTAGGAGTCTAGCTAAGCAGGAAGAATTTGGCAGATTGTGGGTGTAGGCATCAAATTTAGGGAGATCAACTAAAAAAGGGAAGAGCAGCCAAGTGGACAGGTAGTCAGCACCTAGAATCCATTCAGCTTGGCTAAGTCATTTCCCCCAGGGCCTTGGTTTACTTCTTTATGAAATGAATTCAGGCAACACTGTTCTCAGATATCGTCTTCCATGTGACATCATATCCTCCTTCTCTTTCTCTGGCATATCTGATTCACTTCAATCTGCACTTATTCTGACACATCTGGGAAGGTTTTCCTTGGGGGTGGGATGTAGCCATGGGTGTAGCCACATTGCTGCAATTCATTCTCTCTGGGTCCTAGGAGTATCCCGGAGTGTGGGGGAAGGGTGTCATATACTCTTACTAACTTACCATTTCAGTTTCTTAGTCCTCACTCATGTGCTTCTTACTTAAACAAATCAGTCACTGATGATACTAATTAGCTCTTAAACATGAGGCATTTACTAAATTAAAAAGCAACTACAATCATAATATAAAATCAACTTGATGTAAGGCAAAAGCAGAAATACTTAAAAGGTAACAGTTTACCTGGAGCCCTGGGTCACACTATCTCATATGTACGCATTGTCTTCAGGGATAGTGAGAATACATAGAAACTGAACAATGAGACATGTAAGTAAGGAAACCTATGTGCCCAGGATAACTTACGACTGGATGTTGCTGGTCTCTGTATCACGTCTCTTGTTCCTTTTTTAAGAATCTACTCTTCTGCAGGATGAAGCAGCTTCTCTATGACTCTTGGAACACTGATGCATGTTTAGGCTCTTTCAGTAAAGTAGCAACATTGCATTAAAAAAAAACTGAAACAGAAGCCCAAAGCCTAAGGTCAGAAGCTTTCCAGGACTCCTCACTTGGCTGGTGCTGAAGCAATGTTAGGCTGTTTCCGTGAAACTGAAGAACTGCAGAGCTACTTTCTGGAGTCTGATGCAGTCAAGACCTGAGGGTTTTTTTTTTTCAAGCTGTAGATGGTGCTAATAGGAAATAAGCCCAGTTAGGTCTCATAGCAGCAGAATTCTGCTTACTTCCAATCAGCTCCAGTAGCACCTGCAGGGCTTTTCTGTCCTCACTCAGCTCTCAAACTCTAGATGGCATTAAAGAATAAACCCAGCTAGCTCTTCACTCAGAACTCTTGTTTCACCAAGTGAGCTCCTAGCAGCTGGAAAGCCTGCTGGACTTCAGGTAGCTCTGTCATGCCAAAGCAGGTATCTTCTGACTCTCCACCATTCATGCCACAAGGGCAGTCTCCATGGTCATCTCTCTCCTCAGGAGGCTTGTGTGTCTTCAGATTCTTTATATTTTACAATTTTTAATCATTTCATATATAAATATTTCTTAATTATATGTAAAAGTTTTTAACACTCATTTAAAAAAGTTTTTTAAGTCCTAAATTCTCTCCTTCCTTTCTGACCCTCCCCCTTTTTGAGAAGGCAAACGATTTGATATTGATTATATATGTGAAGTCTTACAAAAGCACATTTCCTTATTAGCTATGTTGTGAAAGAAAACGCAAACAAAATTAAAGGCTAAGATAAAGAAAGGGAAAAATATGCTATACTCTGATTCAGAGTCCATGAGTTCTTTATCTGGAGGTAGATGGCATCTTTTGTTGTGGGTTCTTTGGAATTGTCTAGGATCATTATTTTGATCAGAGTCATTAAGTCTTTCACAGTTGATCATCTTTACAACATTTACAATTTACTATGTATACTGTTCTTCTGGTTCTGCTCACTTCACTTTGCATCAATTTATATAAGTCTTTCCAGGTTTTTCTGAAACCATACTGCTAGTTTTGGTATTCCATCACAATCATATAGTGTAACTTTTTTAGTCAATCCTGAGTTGATGGGCATCCCCCTGATTTCCAATTCCTTGCCACCACAAAAAGATCTGCTATCAATATTTTTGAACAAATAAGTCTTTTTCTCTTTTCTTTGTTTGCTTTGGGATATAGACCTAGTAGTGGTATTCCTGGTATCACAGGGTATACATGGTTTAATAGCCTTTTGGGTGTAGTTCCAAATTGTTCCCTGGAAAAGTTGGACACTTACTAGCTGTGTGACCATTGGCAAGTCACTTAACCCTATTTGTCTCAATTTCTCATTTTTAAAATGAGCTTGTATCAGCAATGCAGTATTCACAATGCCTACAGTAACTATAAATATGCTGATATAGTTATTAATCACAAAATGGAACAGGCTCTCTACATAAGAAATATAGATAGTGCATTCATTTAAATACCAGAAAACT
>CM053582.1:225762114-225778611 GCA_028627135.1 Pseudochirops cupreus
GCTTTTGATGTGAGAGTTCTGATTGTGCGGGAGTGCTGATTGTGTTGCCTTCCTCCCGTTCCATGCTTTGATTCTTTTTGTCTCCAAATAAGGATTCTAAAGTTGGATTGCTGTTCTTACTTTGCTTCCTTTGCCTACTTATGTTGCCAGTCAATTACTTGACTTTTTAGCTGTATGGAACTCTACTTCCAGAGGGGAAAGCTCTGTCCCAAATCGCTGGGGTTTTTGCAGCTGCCAGAGCTATTAGGAGGCCACTGTAGCCCCACCAGCTTTGGCTCACTGAAAACGCACCTCAAGACCACTACCCAAGACCATGATCCTGATCCAGGCCAGTTAAGCAAGAGCGCTTAGCCCCTGAATGATCTCTTTTCCCCCCTGCAATCTGCAGGCTGCAAGCTCTGAAGCAACCATGTGGAGGAGGCTGCACTGCTTCTGCTGCTTCTTTGTCCTGGGGACTGGACCCTCCCCCTGAATTTAGCCAAGTTTCACTAACCTTTCACTTAATCATTATTTCTTATGGCTTGATAATTCTGGAAATCACCACAGCTGCCACAGATCCACTCTCCTGAAGCCTCCAGCAGTGGCTTGTCCTGGCTGCTCCTGGCCAAGCTGCAGTTTCAGGCCAGGCTGATTTCAGCTCCCAGCCTGCTCCAATGAGCTATCCCTGTCCCATCTGCTGAGCTGCCTTCAGTGGGAGATGTGTTTTTCTGTGCTTTTGTGAGTAATTGAGCACTAAAATTTGTTTAGAGTCATATTTTATGGTTATTTGAGGAGGCCATGTGGGAGCTGCGGAGTTTTCCTGCTTCTACGCCACCATCTTGGCTCCATCTCCTTTTTTTCTTTCTTTTAAAAAATCAGATTGATCAATATAATTTATCTATTTTATTGGCTCCCCCCACCCACAAATCAGTTCTTTATTTAAAGATTTTCTTACTTTGAATTTTATTAATCTTTCCTTAGGTTTTTTTTTTTAGATTACCATTTTGATGTTTAGTTGGGGATTTTTAACTTGTTCTTTTCCTAGTTTTTTTAGTTGTATGCCAAATTAATTCATCTTCTCTTTCTCTCTTTTATTGATGTACATATTTAGAGATATAAATTTTCCCCTAAGTACTGATTAAATTGAATCCCACAAATTTGGAATGTTATCTCATTGTTGTCATTCTTTTTAATGAAATTATTGTTTCTGTGATATGCTTTTTGACTCATTCATTCTTCAGGAGTAGATTACATAGTTTCCAATTAACTTTTAATCTATGCTTACAGAACCCTTTATTAAACGTAATTTTTATTGCCTTATGGTCTGAGAAGGATGCATTTAATATTTATGCCTTTCTGCATTTGGCTATGAGGTTTTTATGCCCTAATACATAGTCAATTTTTGTGAAGGTAGCATGTACAGTTGAGAGAAAAGCATAATAGATTCTGCTCCAGCCCACTATTTTATCTCTGTTTGTGTCTCTCTATTTTAAGTGTACCTTTTGTTGGATTCTGGTTTCTAATCCATTCTGCTATCTGCTTCTGTTTTATGGGTGAGTTCATCCAATTTACTTTGACAGTTATGATTACTAACTGTGCATTTCCCTCCATTCTATTTTCTTCCATTTATTATTCATTCTCTGTCTCTGTCTCTCTCTGTTTCTGTCTCTGTCTCTGTCTCTCTCTCCCATGCCTCCTCTAAAGTCAATTTTGCTTCTGACCAATGCCTTCTTTTATCTGCCCTCCCTTTTTATTGCCATCACTACTCCCACCTTTCTCTTATCCTCTTCCTCTTCTACTTCCCTGTTGGGTATGATAAATCTTTATTACCAATTTAGTATCTATATATATATTTTCCCTCTTCAAACCAATTTAAATTGTGTAATGTTCAAATATTACCCCACTCTTGCCTCTCTACTGTAAAAGCTCTTCCTTTTGCACCTCTTTTGTATGAGACACTTTTATCTATTCTTCCTCTTCCTTCACCCTTCTCCTAGGGGATCTCTCTTTCTTGCCTATCCATTTTTCTTTACATAATCCCAACATGACTCATTCCTGTATACTCTTTCTTTTCTTTTTTAAAATTTTATTTTAAATTTATGGAATAAAACAAGTATTTCCATAACATAGTATAATAAAAAGATGATTATACATGTAATTACAAATCTGCTACATACAACTTGCCATTCCTTTCAAAAATACAAAGAATTATCATGTAAATTTCTTCTTTTTCCCCTTTTTCTTCTCCCCTCCTAGCGGTGGCTACTATTAGATATAAATAGGCACATATACGTATATATGTATATACGTATATGTGTATATATACATACACACATATTTATTCCATATATACTTCTCTTTGTCAGTTCTTTCTCTGGATGCAAAGTGTATCTTTCTTTATATGTCCTTCTAACTATTCTAATAATAATAAATTTCTTAGAAGATACATGTATTATATTCCCATATAGAAAGGTAAATAATTTAACTTTACTGAATCCCTTGTGATTTCTCTTTCTGGTTTACCTTTTTATGCTTCTCTTGAGTCTTGTATTTGAAAGTCCAATTTTCTATTCAGCTCTGGAATAGTATGCTTGAAAGTAATCTAATTAAATATTCATTTTTTTCACTTGAAGGATTATATTCAGGTTTGCTGGGCTGGTTATTATTTTTTCTATAGTTTCACTTTTTCTGGAATATCATATATCAAGCCTCCGCCCTCCTTTAATGTGGTAACTGCTAAATCTTTTGTTATCCTAACTGTGGCTCCATGGAATCTGAGTGGTTTCTTTCTGACTGCTTAAAGTATTTTCTCTTTGACCCAGGAAATTGTCTATAATCTGGAATTTGGCTATAACATTCCTGGGAGTTTTCATTTTGGGATCTCTTTTAGATGGTGATCAGTCAATTCTTTCAATTTCTATTTTACTCTCTTTTCCTAGGATATCTGGGCAGTTTTCCTTGACAATTTCTTGTAAAACAATATCTAGGCCTAGGCCTTTTCTTTGATTATGGCTTTCAGGTAATCCAGCAATTCTTAAATTGTTTCTCCTCAACTGATTTTCCAAATCAGTTGTTTTTTTTCCATTAGGAATCTCACATTTTCTTCAATTTTTCTTTCATTCTTTTGACTTTGTTTTGTTATGTCTTGATGTCTCATGGGATCATTATTTTCTACTTGCCCAATTTTAATTTTTAATGAATTATTTTCTTCAGTAAGCTTTTGTATTTCCCCCCCTCCCCCATTTAACCAATTCTACTTTTTAAGTACTTTTTTTCATCCGTGAATTTTTGTACCTTTTTTTCCATTTGGTCATTCTATTTTTTAAGATGTTATTTCCTTCATTTTTTTTGTATGTTTGTCTTTTACCAATCTGTCATCTTTTCATATTTTTCTCCTTTTGCTTTCATTTATTCACCTATTTTTACCTTTATCACTCTAATTTGATTTTGAAAATAGTTTTTTTAGCCCTTCCTGGGATTCTGGTTGGGCTTGTGTCCAAGTCACATTTGTCTTTGAGTCTTGCTCATAGCCATTTTTGACTTTATTGTTTTCTTCTAAGTTTATGTCTTGATCTTCCCTGACACTATAGTAGATTTTTATGGTCAGATTCTTTTTTTTTTTTTGGTTGTTTTTTGCTCGTTTTCCCACTCTATTTCTTGATTTGGAACTTCATGCTAATGTTGGTTTTTTTTCTTGTGTGGGATGAGGAGGAACACTGTCTCCAGGTTTAGGCTTTTTTGCATTGCTCTTTTCAGAGATAGTTCTGGGTTTTTGGTGTTTCTAAGGTTGTGTGATCTAGGAAGAGGTATGGTCACTGCTCTCCTGGTCTCTCCTTTGGTCCTTACCCAGGAAGGGCCTCTGATCCTTTGTTATTGCAATAGATACTTATACTTAGTGTCCCTGATCCCTTGGGATTGGAGATGTTACTGCCTTCAGGCCTTCCACTCTTTCTTGACTGAAACTACTCCTTTCCCTTCCTTGTGGTATGACACAGAAGTGGAAATAGACATTAAAGTTACCAAATAGTTGACCCTCAGGTCTTCCATTCACTCTTGACCAAAAGGGTTCCTCTCTGCCTTTGAACTATGACCTAGAAGTGGGTATAAGCAATGCAGTTGCCAAACAGTATCTGGTCCTAAATCCAGTGCTAGCACAGGGGTCTTCTGTAGTCTCTTTCTGACAAGTTGCTAACTCCCCTTGCTGTCCCTGAGGAACTCCCTAAGACACTGAATCTTCTGTCACCACCATCTTGTTTGACCACTGGTGTTTCATCCATGTGGGCTCTCAGCCAACTTCTGCCCCTGTGTCACAGGTCTCTCAAGTTGTCTTGGGCTGGAAGAATGTCTCACCTTTTGTTGGCTCTACCACTCCAAAATTTGATTTGAGTCATTATTGTAAAGTTATTTGGAGGGCATGTTGGGAGGGCTCAGCTGAGTGCTTGCTGTACTCTGCCATCTTTGCTCTGCCCCCAAACATCATCTTCATTCATATTCTTCAGATCTCTTGGTTTTCATATCCTCTCTTCTATCCTTTTAATGCCTCAAATTGGGACCTCAGAAGGAGAGACCCATTTCTAACTCAAATCCATAGCTCAGTCAGGTATAACACAAACAAATAATTTGCAGTTTTCCAATAGTCACCTAATAGTTTTGTGATTTATGTTTCCTTGGTGATACACCTCAAACCCTGAAAACATTCACATGTAAGTGAACTAACGGACTAGACAGCAATGTCAGACAACTACCCCACCCTCAGTCAGTAATTGTGCTTTTGAAAGATGCTTTCAAACAGATTCACTTAAGTACATTTCTCTGAGGGGCAGTTTTCATTCAGATCCTTAGAACTGTCTCAAGCAAATATCCTCCCGCTCCCCTTTTTGGCAAATAAAATATTCATACATGAAAGAGGACATACTTTACAACCAGCTATGATATGATACCTTATGTTTTCTTTTTTGGGGGAGAGTTTTGGGAGGGGAAGTATGTGTTATTGGAGAGGATTGGCCTCAAGTTCTCCCTAAGAGCATTTTGGTCTGTTTGCCATAAAGGTTACCACCCCCTTCCCCCAGAAATAAGACTTCTTGCATGTAAGTACAAAAAACAACTGACTTTAGCACCTGGTTTTCAAGAATAATTCATCAAAATAGGAAGCTACCAAATGGGATGGTAGGGATAGGCAGCTTCTACACCTTTATGGCATTCTAGGATCCCTGTTTCTCCTCAGGGGTTCCTATTGAGCCACTTGCATCAGGCACTTTTGTGGAGCTTGACTCTAGTGTGACTACTCCTGTTATAGCTTTGTAAGGCATGTTATAGTATGATCTCAGGGTTACTGTCAGTGATCTCTGAGAAATCACGTAGATGGAAGGATTCTAAGAAGATAGAAGATGGGCAAAAGCCCTGATTTCCTTTAAAGAGTAGATCTGGGAAACTGCAAACTTGTAAGCTTGACAGCTGGAAAAACTCTGAAATGAATTATTGAAGCTGACAGTTGGGATCCTTTAGAAAAGAATGGGGTGATCATGGCATGGGTTCACAAAGAACCAGTCAAGCTAAACTAAACAAATTTCCTTTAGTAAGTTGGTAGCTGAAGGGAGTGCCAAAGACACAGTGCTTGATTTTAGCCCAGCATTTGGCAAAGTCTCATACTATCCCTGAGGAAAAGTTCAAGAAATGTGGGCTAGATTCTAGTACAGTTAGTTCAGATCACACCTGTTAAAATAAATATACTCAGAGAATGTTTATTAATGGTTTTGTATTGACCAGAGGCAATTTTTCTAGTGGCGTGCCATGGGCTGTCTTTGGCTCTATCTCATTCAATGCTTTTATCAACAACTTTGGATGGACGCAGAGGGTATGCTTATCAAATTTGCAGATGACAGAAAGCTGAGAGGAATAGCTAATATAGTAGTTACTAGAATTAAGATTCCAAATGGTCTTGACAGGCAGGATGCTGGAGTAACAAGATGAATTATATTCACTTCAAAGAGCTGTAATTTTCATAGGTGTGTGTTCTTCCTCCATTGGCATAGATTGCAGTTCCTTATGCTCATGTATAAACTCCTTTGTCATGTAAAGCTTTTCACAACCCAGTTCCTTCTTAGCCTCCTTACACATTATTTCCTACTTTGCATTCTGCATTCTAGCCATGCTGTCCTATTTGCTATTCTGTAAAAATGTTCCATCTCCCACCTCTGTGCCTTTGCCCCAGTTGATCCTCATACCTGCAGTGTTCACCTTCCTCACTTTTGCTTCTAGGAATTCCTAGTTTCCTTTAGGAGTCAGATCAAGTACCATCTTCTACATAGAGACTTTCCTGATTTGCCTAGCTGTTAGTGCCCAAACTCCCCAAATGTATTTTGTATCTTTCATATTCATACACACACATGTACATACATGTAGATGTACCTGCAGTTGTGTGAGTATGTACATATGTATATGAACATGTATTAATACATATGTACAAATACAACACATATATGGATATATGTGTGAATATAGTTTATAGATACATGTACACATGTATATCTATGTACGAATGTAATATATAGATGTTTTTATATTTGTCTGTTTATCTCCACCTTCTACGTTCCCTATCCCCTAAATGCAAGTTTCTTGAGGGCATGTTTCCCTTTTGTCCTTTTATTCATAGACTTAAATGTCATTCCCAGCATATAGGATGTGCTTAACAATATTTGCTGATTGACTGATAGTAGATGATCTTTGAAAATTGCCGACAGTCACTTTGGGGATGAGTTTTCTTCATATTGCTAGACTGGGATTAGGGCGACAGAGAGTCAGTCGCTGAGGCTGTGCTTACAACCTTTTTTAGTGATAGAATCTGTTGGAGTCTGTGTTCTGGTGGCATAGCCTTCAAGTTGTATTCACAACATGATGAGCATTGGAATAGGACTTCAACAGAAGATGAAGTTTATTTAAAAAATCTATTTTGTTGATGTTTCTGTTTTTCCATCAGTCTCTGCTAGATATAGTGTCCAAATTCTGCTCCACGGAACAAATAAAAATAATTAAGCAGGAACAACCAGTAGGGTGACCATGACAGCCTGGGAAACATGCTTCCTCCATAGTTCCTCATCTCTCTGCCAAGAGGAGGGAGTTAACTTTCAATATCTTTTCTCTAGGAGCAAGATTGGTCATTTCAACTTCCTTTTAAATATTTGCTTGAACGTCTTAATTTTATTGATGCATTTTGTTTTATATCACATTCATTTCCAAAGTTATCTCTACCTTTCACCCACTTGGTGAGATATTAAAAAGTAGTTTAGCAAAACCAATGACCATATGAACTATATTGGATTGGACATGTAGCATTCAATGCCCATAGTTCCCCCACCTTTCCAACAGATTGTTGTTGTTTGTCTTTCATTCTCCAACGAAGGAAGAAAGATTCCACATCTTTTCATTTATGTTTTTAGAGGCATTGTCTATATTATCCTTTTAGCTCACATAAACCTTCCCATATTTGTCTGAAAGGAAGATGAGATTCAGCAGGGAGAAAGGTAAAGATCTGCATTTAGTTTCAGCAAATCATTAACAAGTACAGGGGAGATAGACTTGGCTTGACAGTAGTTGGTGTGAAAAAGAAAACCTGGGGATTTTAGAGGACTGAAAACTTAGTATGGGCCAAGGGTGGGGAACCTGTGGCTTTAAGGCCACATGTGGCCCTCTAGGTCCTCAAGTGTGCCCCTTTGACTGAATCCAAACTTCATAGACAAAGTGACATACTCACCCAAGAAAGAGAATAGAATGTTAGACTATTTTAAGTGTAGAATCTTTACCTCAGCAGGTGACTGTTTCACTACACCTGGCATAAGACAGGGATTGGCAAACTACGGCCAAGGGCCAAATCCAACCTACCTCTTATTTTTGTACTTCCTGAAAATTAAGAATGATTTTTACATTTAAAAATGAAGTTTAATTGCATTTTAAAATGAAAAACCATTTTCTGCTCTGTTGCCATACAAAAAATAGGAGGCAAGCATCATTTGGCCCTTGGGCTATTGTTTGCTGCCCTCTGCACCTCTCATAATGGTTTGAACTTGGAATCAAAAGGCTTAGTTTCAATCCCCACACCCATCACTTACTGTTCCAGTGCTGTACTCTCTCAGTCAGGCTAAGTCTTACACTGACTGACTGTCTTTGCTGCTGTAGGATACTGTTGACTCATGCTGAGCTTGTAGTCCCACTTAAATTCCATCTTTAGCAGGCAAATAACTGTTGAGCCACACTTCCTTCATCTTATACTTCTTTTGTACCAGTGTGTAAGACTTTGCTTTGACCTACGTATGTAGCTATACCCTGACAAATAATTCAGATTATAAATTATGCTTAGGTTTTTTACAAGGCAGATTTTAGATCAGGGGGGATTTGCATCCTCTATTCAGACCAATACTGTATTGATTTCTCTTTCATATTTCTACATTAACAACTGTTTAAGAGGTAATGTATATACTGTAAGTCTAAATAAATGCACTTCATATTTAGCTCTCTTAAGTGCAATAATTACTGTCTTTTAGAGAAGGCCTTTGTTTCCATTCTTCAGCATGGGTTGAGTCGTATCCATTTTAAGAAACTCCTGTCTGTATTAAGTTCCTCTCATGCTCTGTATTTTTTCTTCTCTCCTCTGTCTGAGCTGATATGATGTCATTTGTGCTGCATTAAATTAAGAAAAAACTAGTGAACATCATACATTTCATCCGAAAAATGCTATTTCTGGGTCTCCAATTCATCTCTGCCACTGTATTCTCCTAGTTCTTAAAGGAATCTGGTACAAAGTTATCCTCTCCCCCTCCTCCTTTTCACCTTGGATTCAGCACTAAAAAATGTAAAAGACATTAATAAGACAGGAGGTGTTTTATGCCATAGGGTATAGATGATACTGTTGGAAATGAGGAATACTTTTTCTGAATGTTGTCAATTTGTTACTTTTCAGAGACTGCTGGTGGCAGCTCAGGATGGGGCGTGGTTATCTCTGAACCAGAGCGTCATAGCCCTGGGTCTCTATCTGGGCTCTCAGATATTGCTTCGTGGACCCAGGGGGCATTTCACAATTTTCTTTTCCTTAAGAAACTTAAAAAAAACCATCAGCTCCCCATTACCTGTGTACTTCATTTAGGAAGCTGTTACTATATGACATAGTATAGAGGAATTTTCAGTGGATGAGTGCCTTGTGACTGAATCTTTTTGTACCTGTGTTAGGACTATAGGTGGCAATGAGTTTCAGATGTAGGCCTTGGATCTGGGACAGGAAAAGCAGATTACAGAGTAGGAGATAGGCATAGGAAACTCAGGAAGGGCTGGGAGGAGAACAGAGACCTATAGCTAGGAGAGTATTATGGAGTGGGGCCACTTATTTGGCCCCACTAAAGGTTGGAGGGAGGTAATAGGTGAGATCTAAACAGAAAAGAACCAAGTCAAGGCACAAAGAAATGGTCAAGGCAAGCACAAGGTCTGCAGTCCACATAGTAAAGCGTAAAGGAATAGGTACCAAAAGCCAGAGGAGGAAATGGGTTCAGGAAAACAATCTGGACAGCAGGGATCAGAAACTGTCATGATTTGCTCACTGGGAGCAGGAAGAATGGGTTCATATCCCACTTCTGTTACATACTTGTCTATGTGATCTTGGGCAAGTTAATTAAATTCTCTGGGCTCCTCACCTCTAAAATGACTGGGTTGGACTAGGTAGATCCCTTGCAACTTTAGATCTTTGATCTTATCAAGAGTTACTGAACCTCTCCTTTTTTTCACTCCTCACTTCTGCTAGTTGTAGCCAACTGCTTATTCTTATCAATAGAATCTGGACAAACTCCATTAGGACGGACTCTTTATGCACAGGATCTCTGCACTTAGCATCATGCCTGACACATAGTAGGTGCTTAATAAATGTTTATTGATTGACTGATTAGAAGCCCAGAATAAGAGGCAGAAAACTATTTCCGTGATCAGTTTGACTTGACTTCCTGGCTCTACCATATATTATTTGTACACCCTTATTCTCTCTTGGCCTTAGTTTCTCATCTGTAAAATTAAGGGAGTTAGAACAGAAAACTAATTGGGGTGGTGTAACAGCAATCAATTTAGCAGATACTTAGCACTTAGTAACTTGGGGTTAAGTATGGAAGGTGTGAACACTCTCCCACTGTTGAGAGGATGTGAACTCCCCTGTTGATGCCGAAGAAAGGGATTGGCTGAGACAAGAGGCCAGTGTGTTTATATAAGCAAGAATTCAAGAGACAGAGACAGAATTGGGTATATTCCTCCTGGTAGGTCCCCTTGGAGGATTGTCCCAGCATGTGAGAGCTGGGCTGCTGGACTGAAGAAGTGAGTTGGAGTTTTTTTGAGAGAGAGAGAGAGACACACACACACACACACACACACACAGATAGAGAGAGAGAGAGAGAGAGAGAGAGAGAGAGAGAGAGAGAGAGAGAGAGAGAGAGAGAGAGAGAGAGAGAGAGAGAGAGAGAGAGAGAGAGAGAGAGATTCTCTCCTAGCATCTGGAAGCTGACTGAGAATTGAGATGGAGTTTTTCCTGAGACCAGAATCTGGTGAAGGCCTCCTGGAAGGCTGAGAGGGCTTGCCTGGAAGGTCTCCTGGGAGACTGAGAGGGCTTGCTTGGAAGGCCTTCTGGAAGGCCGAGATTCTCCTGGGTCCTAGGGCCAGCTGAACTGCTGGAGGACTGAAGAAGCATGACCAGCATAAGCCTTTGTTGGTTTGTGGCCTGGCTGATCCTTGAGTTCCCGGCAACAGAAGTGGTGAAGAGTCTGACGTGTGCTGGACCCTGTGAACTTCAGTGTGTACCAGGGATTGCCTGGAGGACTGGACAAGGACCTCGGAGCTGTCTGCTTCTGAATCCAGGTGACTGTTTGGTGGATTCAGGAGGGAGCTGGGACCATGGAAGGGGATCCAGGGAATCAGAGAGACCACCCTGAGTCAAGATGAAGAAAAGGCCTCCCCTTGGATGAAATTGAGGTTTGCTGGACACCAAGGGGTGAAGGGTTTGTGTGATTTTTCTAATGACTGTACTTAGTGATTGTACTTAGGGATTAATCATATTTAGTAATTGTGAATCTAGATTAGTGGCTGATTAAGTTAAAGGTTGCTCCATGAGTGGAAGATTGATTATTGTATTGTGAAGGAGGGTTTCCCCCTTAGAGAAGCCAAATCATTTTTCTTTTGTTCTTTGTTCTAAATATTGTGGCCACTGTAGTGAAAACTGTGTGATTATTCCAATGTTAAGCTGTTGTGAACATTATATTGTGATTTTCTGTGATAAGATGTAATGTTGTGAATATTATATTGTGATATATTGTGAATGTTTGCCTTGATTTGTAATGGAATAAACAGAGTGTTCACTATACTGTGTAATCTGAACCTTAAAAGCTGTTCACAGTAGCATTCTTTTGGGAATGTGCTGGTACATGGCGTTACAGGTGGGGGGCAATTATAAATACCTTCAAGTATTTCAAGAGCTGCCAAAAGGAGGAGGGAATGGACTTATTCTTGGTCCCAGAGGGCAGAGCCAGGACAGTGGATAAATGTTGTAAAGATATATATTTACTTTTGAGATGAGGAAAAACTTCCTAACAATTGGAGATGTTAAAAAATGGAATAGACTGCTTCGGGGGGAGAGGGGGAAAATCAGGAAAAGGCCTGTTGCAGAAGGTGGGATTTGAGAAGAGTCTTGAAGAAAACTAAGGAACCCAAGAGGTGGAGATGAGTAGGGAGAGAATTCCAGGCATGCAGGGGTAGCCTGAGAAAAGATACAATCCTGAGATGAGGTGTAATGTGGGAGGAACAGCAAGGAGTCTAGTGTGGCTGGAATACTAGGGGACCTAGAAACTGCTTCCTCAACAACCAGATGTTTGATATCCTTGCCAAGCAGAGGGACATGTTAGCTAGGGTCAACATTTGGTTTAGAGTATGAGTTCATCTGCAAAACATTACAGAGAAAAGAAGAAGCATGAAGAATAGGAGTAGAATCTAAAAATAGTTAAAAGCAAGCGAAGAGAGAATAACCTTGAAGGGAGTTTGGCATGAAACCCAGAAAAGCTAGATTATTTTGGCTCTAAATTAGATAATTCTCAAATCCTTTATGGGTTTTTTAATTGACAAATTTTGTTTTGACACAACAGAGAAACTGAAGAAAACAAAACCAAGCTAACATCAACACAGTATATTCTTGAATGTTAATAGGTAAAAAACATCAACCAAAGAAGAATAAGATGAATAGATATGTCTAGAGAGTTCTAGCGCCTTCCCTTTGTTAATTATTTCCTATTGATCCTGCATATAACTTTGTATGTATTTTTATGCATGTTGTCTCTCTCTCCCATTAGATTTTAAGTTCCTTGGGCAGGGACTGCCTTTTGCCTCTTTTTGTATACCTCGCACTCAGCAGGTCCAGGTATTTAATAAATGCTTATTGATTAATAGTTCGTATGAAGAGGAGGGCGCTTTTTTTGGAATGAAAGTTTAATGTGTCAATGGCATGACAGGCAATTCAATTCAATTGAATTTATAGACTCATAGAATCTCAGAGTCAGAAGAGACCTCAGAGGTCGTCTTTTCAACCCCTACCTGAATAAGCGTTCCTCTGGAATATACACAAATGGCCATTAAAAACTTCGCTTAAAAAAAACTTTAAAAACTTAAAAAAAAACACTTAAAAAATAACCCAAAGAAGGGGAGAAACAACAGGATTGCCAGAAGCAGCTGGTTTCATTTTGGAGAGTTAGGACGTTTTCTCCTTGTATCAAGTCTAAATCTGCTTCTTTTCAATATTCAATGCAACTAAACAAAGATGGCATCTAAAAAAAACTAATAGGATCTTTGGTGGCTTTTAATAGAGGTATTAGATCTAGAATCTGGGAAGTTATAGTCTTACTGTTCTGTGTCATAATTAGAATATTCAGTTAAGGGCAACATTTGAGGAAAGATACTGATAAACTAGAGTTTATCTAGGTGAGGATGATGAGGATGGGGTACGAACCTATATTCATTTCATAGGGGGATTGGTTAAATGACCTGGAAATGTTTAGTCTAAAAAAGAGATTCAGGGACATTTGATTGCTGTCTTAAATTTCTTGAAGGGTTGTCAAGTGGAAGAGGTATTAGGCTTATTCTGCTTGAATTCAGAGCACAGAACTTGGAAAAGATAAGTGGAATTTAAAGGGAGGCCCCAAATAAGGCAACATACATGTTTCTAACACGCAGAATGTTATAAAATTGCAATGAACTGCTTTTTGGGGTGAGTTCTCTGTCACTGAATGGGGAAGAAGCAGGTTGAATAACCATTTGTTGGTGATTCATGCTTCAGGTGGCAGTTGGGCTGGATGAACTGGACTCTCTAGTCTCTTCCAAATCTGAGATTCTAGGATTCATTGGACTGCCTCTATCAAATAGCAGCGGTCTCAAGTGGGCCTTTGGTAAATACTGGATGGTAGCCAATTTGTTGTTGAAATCTCTAATGAGTGCCTGCAATGCTGATATTCTATATTCTTGATTAAAGAGACAGCCATAGACTTTAGGTACCAGATGTGTGGGAGGTAGAGTTGACATTCTGTTGTGTAAGTTGTATCCTTGTCCAGATGGAGGGCCGGCTCATTTCCACTTATAAGTCTGCTCATTTCTCTTCCTTCCTTCCTCCTTCCCCACCCCAGACACCTGTTTATTTTCCTGTAGTTTGTTAAATAAGTGTTCATTTTGAGATATTCTGATCTAGTCTCACCTGAATAGGAAGGAAGGAAACAGGTATTTATTAAGCCCCTCCTATGTGCTGGGCACTGTGCTAAGTCCTTTGTAAATATTTCTGGTATGATGTAACTCTGGGAAGTAGGTACTATTTGATCCTTATTTTATAGCTGAAGAAGCTAAGGCAGACAGAAGTTAAGTGACTTGTTTAGGGTCACACAGCTAGTAAGAATCTGAGGTCAAATTTGAACTCAGGTCTCCCTGACTCCAAGTCCATAACTCTATCTGCTACATCAATTAAGGGGAAAAATAATTTTTAGATAACTCAGTTATTACTGAAAGGGAATCTGTATACCCTTAGACAGGTATACGGGCTGTTGTAGGCTCAAACTAGAGGAAGGGAGACCCATTGAACCTGAGTGGAAGCTCAGTCTGGGAGAGCCCTGAACACCGATTATTTCTTGTCTAGATCACTTTTCTACAAATAGACACCATGGTAGGACTAAACTTCTCAGAAACCGAACTCACCAGAGATGTCCGAGTAGGAAATGTGGTAGACTGAATTATATCGAGATTTTACTGAGCTTGGAAAGACCAGGAAAATCTTGAACAGGCCCTGTAAATTTTGTGGACTTAAAACTCAGCATGAACCTTCCACATTGGCCAGGATCATTCTTTGCTTGCCAAGAGGAGAGAAGGAGAGGATGGGACTGGCCCTGAGAGATGACTGATCAGATAACTAGCAGAGGAGCAGAACCTGAATGATAGAGATTGGGAGTGGAGAAAATTGGTGGCCTAGTACAGCCATGAGTAAGTGGTAGCACTGTGGATTATGGTTAGTGAGACCTTTGAAGTTCAGTCTATGCTCTCCTGGCTTTTCACCTCTTTTCTGGGAGCACAGGCCAGGAAAATCTTTCCTTTTTATGCAGACATTATTAATTTTCTGCTTTTCTCATTGATCTGGTGGGGTGGGGTGGGAAAGGAAGAAAGTAACTCAATCCCTTCTCAGCTGCTTACCAAAGAATTAGGCATTTGGGGGCATAGTTCTCTAATTCTTCACTTTGATTTTGTTGTTATTTAGGGTTGCTCATGTAAGATGTGCGTGTGCTAAGTTAAGATACATATGTCTGTGTCTGGTTGTTGTTGAGTCATGCCTGCTCCTTGTGACCACAGTTAAGAGTTTTCATTTTTCTTTCTTTCTTTTTTGGTAAATAATATTTTATTTTTTCCAATTGATAGTTTCACCATTCAATTTTCATAAGATTTTGAGTTTTGAAGTTTTTCTCCCTTCTTTCCTCCCATTCCCCCTTCCTAAGACAATAAGCAATACGATATAGGTTACACATGTACATTAATGTAAAAATATTTCCACATTACTCATGTTGTGAAAGAAGAAACAGAACAAAAGGGACAGGCCACAAAATACCCCCAAAAGTGAAAATAGTATGCTTTGATCTGCATTCAGACTCCACAGTTCTTTCTCTGGATGTAGATAGCATTTTCTATCATAAGACTTTTGGAAATGTCTTGGATCATTGTATTGCTGAGAAGAGCTAAATCAGTCATACTTGATCATTGCATAATGTTGCTGTTACTGTGTACAATGCTGTCCTGATTCTGCTCATTTCACTCAGCATCAGTTCGTGTAAGTCTTTCCAAGTTTTTCTGAAATCTGCCTGCTCATCATTTCTTATAGCACAATCATATTCTATTACATTCATATACCATAACTTGTTCAACCATTCCCCAACTGATGGGCATTCTCTCAATTTCCAATTCTTTGCCACACAAAAAGAACTACCAAAAATATTTTTGTACATGTAGAACCTTTCCCTTTTATAATGATCTCTTTGGGCTATCGACCTACTAGTGGTATTGTTGGATCAAAGGGTAAGCACAGTTTGATTGCCCTTTGGGCAGAGTTCCAAATTGTTCTCCAGACTGGTTGGATCAGTTCACAATTCCACCAACAATGCAGTAGTGTCCCAATGTTTGCACATCTTCTTCAACATTTATCATTTTTTCTGTTATATTAGTCAATCTTATAGGTGTGAGGTAGTGCCTCAGAGTTGTTTGAATTTGCATTTCTCTAATCAATAGTGATTTAGAGCATTTTTTTCCATATGACTATAGATAGCTTTAATTTCTTTATCTGAAAATTGCCTGTTTATGAACAGGACTTTGACCATTTAACAATTGGGGAATGGTTTGTATTCGTATATATTTGATTCTGTTCTCTATATATTTGAGAAATGAGGCCTTTATCAGAAACATTAACTGTAAAAATTGTTTCCCAGCTTTCTACTTTCCTTCTAATCTTGGTTGGTTGCATTGGTTTTGTTTGTGCAAAACCTTTTTAATTTAATGTAATTGAAATTATCCATTTTGCATTTCATAATGTCTCAAACTCCTATTTGATCATAAATTCTTCCTTCCTCCATAGATCTGACAGGTAAATTGTTCCTCATTCTCCTAATTTGGTTATGGCATCACCCTTTATGTCCAAATTATGTACCCATTTTGACCTTATCTTCCATACAATTTGACCTTATCTTCCATACTATTTTCCAGTTTTCCCAGAAATTTTTTGTCAAATAGTGAGTTTTTATCCCAGAAACTGGAGTCTTTGGGTTTATCAAACAGTAGATTTCTATAATCATTTACTATTGTGTCATGTGTAGGTAATCTATTCCACTAATCCACTTTATTTCTTAGCCAGTACCAAATAGTTTTGATGATTGCTGCTTTATAATATAGTTTTAGATCTGGTACAGCTAGACCACCTTCCTTTGCCTTTTTTTTTTT
>CM053582.1:225779111-225798976 GCA_028627135.1 Pseudochirops cupreus
CCCCCATCTCCCTACTCTTCTGTGTGGTTAGATGCCCAGTTTAGAGTTTATTTGACCTTTTATTCTTCCAGGTGAATTCTGTCATTATTTTTCTAGCTCTAAAAAATAAGTTTTTGGTAGTTTGATTGGTATGGTACTGAATAAGTAAATTAGGTATAATTGGCATTTTTATTATATTAGCTTGGCCTACCCATGAACGACTGATGTTTTTCCAGTTATTTAAATCTGCCTTTATTAGTGTGAAAAGTGTTTTGTAATTGTGTTCATATAGTTCCTGGATTTGTCTTGGCAAGTAGACTCTTACATATTTTATATTGTCTACAGTTATTTTAAATGGAATTTCTCTTTCTTCTGGCTGATTTTTGGTGGTAATATATAGAAATTCCAATGACTTATATGGGTTTATTTTATATCCTGCAACTTTGCTAAAGTTGTTAATTATTTCAACAAGTTTTTCAATTGATTCTCTCAGATTCTCTAAGTATACCATCATATCATCTGCAACAAATGATAGTTTTGCTTCCTCATTGCCTATTCTAATTCCTTCCATTCTTTTGCTTCTCTTACTGCTAAATCTAGCATTTATAGTACAATATTAATAATAGTGGTGATAATGGGCATCCTTGTTTCACCCCTGATCTTATCAGGAAGGCTTCAAGCTTATCTCCATTACAGATAATGCTTGCAGATGGTTTTAGATAGATACTACTTATCATTTTAAGGAAAGCTCCATTTATTCCTGTACTCTCTAATGTTTTTAATAAGAATAGGTAGTGTATTTTGTCAAAAGCTTTTCCTGCATCTATTGAGATAATCATATGATTTCTGTTGGTTTTGTTATTGATATGTCAATTATACTGATAGTTTTTCTAATATCAAACCAATCCTGCATTCCTGGTATAAATCTCACCTGGTCAAAGTGTATTATCTTCATGAAAAGCTGCTGTAATCACTTTGCTAATATTTTATTTAAAATGTTTGCATCAATATTCATTAGAGAAATTAGTTTATAATTTTCTTTCTCTGTTTTGGCTCTTCCTGGTTTAGGTATCAGCACCATATTTGTATCATAAAAGGAATTTGGTAGAACTCTTTCTTGACCTATTTTTTCAAATAATTTATATAGTATTGGAATTCAATGTTCTTTAAATGTTTGGTAGAATTCACTTGTAAATCCATCTGAACCTGGAGATTTTTTCTTAGGGAGGTCATTAATGGCTTGTTCAATTTCTTTTTCCAAAATGAGGTTATTTAAATATTTATTTCCTCTTCTGTTAATTTGAGCAATTTTCTATTTTTGTAAATATTCATACATTTCATTTAGGTTGTCAGATTTATTGGCATACATTTGGGCAAAATAGCTCCTAATTATTGGTTTAATTTCCTCTTCATTGGTGTTGAATTCACCTTTTTCATTTTTGATACTGGTAATTTGATTTTCTTCTTTTTTTAAACCAAATTAACCAAAGGTTTATCTATTTTATTGTCCCCCCCCCCAATAAAATCAGCTCTTGGTTTTATTTCAGTAATTTATAATATTTATTATAATAATATAATTTATGATGATTTCAATTTATTTAGTTAAATAGTTTTCTTACTTTCAATTTTACTAATTTCTCCTTTGATTTTCAGGAAATCTAATTTGGTATTTAATTGGGGATTTTAAATTTGTCCTTTTCCTAGCTTTTAAAATTGCACACCTAGTTCATTGATCTGCTCTTTCTCTATTTTATTCATGTAAGTATTTAGAGATACAAAATTTCCCTTAAGTATCTCTCTGGCTGCATCCCATAAATTTTTGAACATTGTCTCATTATTGTCATTCTCTGTGATGAAATGATTGATTTTTTCCCCATAACTCGTTGTTTGATTCACATTCTTTAGGATTAAATAATTTAGTTTACAATTAAAATTAATTTTTAATTTATATTCCCATGGCCCTTTATTACATGTAATTTTTATTGCATCACAATCTGAAAAGGATGTATTTAATATTTCTGCCTTTCCACATTTGATTGTGAGGCTTTTGTGTCCTAATACATGGCCAATTTTTGTGTAGGTGCCATGTACTGCTGAGAAAAAAAGTATATTCCTCTTTATCCCCATTCAGTTTTCTCCAGAGGTCTATCATGTTTAACTTTTCTAAGATTCTATTCACCTCCTTAGCTTCTTTCTTATTTGTTTTGTGATCATATATATTTAGTTCTGAGAGGGGAGGTTGAGGTCCCCCACCAATATAGTTTTGTTATCTATTTCTACCCGTAACTCACTTAACTTCTCCTCTAAGAATTTGGATGCTATATCACTTAGTACATGAATGTTTAGTATTTATATTACTTCATTGTCTATGGTACCTTTTAGCAAGTTATAGCTTCCTTCTTTGTCTCTTTCGATTAGATCTATTTTTGCTTTTGCTTTGTCTGAGATCAGGATTGCTACCCCTGCTTTTTTGTAAACTTTATCTGAACCATAATATATCTTGTTCTGCCTTTTACCTTTACTCTGCATGTGTTTCTGCTTTAAATTTGTTTCATGTAAACAACATATTGTAGGATTCTGGTTTTAATCCACTCTGCTATTTCATTTCATGGGAGAATTCATCCCATTCATATTTACAATTATGATGACAAACTTTGTATTTCCCTCCATTCTCTTTTTCTTCCTTTTTATACTTTTATCTCTCTTTTCACCCTGTCTCTCCTCTCCAGCATTTTGCTTCTGACCATTGCCTCCCTCAATCTGCCTTCCCTTCTATTAGCACCCCTTTCCATTTTCTTTCCCCTTTCCCACCCTACTTCCTTATAAAGTAAGATAGATTTATCTACAAAGTGTGTGTGTATGAGTGTGTATGTTATTCCCTCTTTGAGCCAAATTTGGTAAGAATAAGATTCAAACAATGCTCCCTTTCTCCCTTCTTTCCCTCTTCTGTAATAGGTCTTTCATGCTTTTTCATGTGATATAATTTACCTCACTCTACCTCCCCCTTTCCTCTTCTCCCAGAAAAATCCACTTTTCACCCCTTAATTAATTTTTTATCATCATGTCAAAGTCAATTTATACCCACACCCTCTGTCTAAGTATACTCCTTCTAACTGCCCTAATAGAAATACATTTCTTAAGAGTTACAAGTATCATCTTCCCATGTAAGGATATAAATAGTGTTACCTTATTTAATACCATATTTTTTTTTCTTCTTTTCTTTCCTGTTTACCTTTTTATGCTTCTTTTGAGTCTTGTATTTGAAGATCAAATTTTCCAGTAATGTCTAGTTTTTTTGTAAGCAATGATTGAAAGTCCCCTATTTCATGGAATGTCCATCTTTTCCTCTGAAAAAAAAATGCTCAGTTTTGCTGGATAGTTGATTCTTCATTATAATCTAAGCTCTTTTGCCTTCCAGAATATCATATTCCAAGCTCTCTGATTCTTTAATATAGAAACTGCTAAGTCTTGTATAATCTTGACTGTGACTCCTTGTTCTTTAAATTATTTTTTTTCTGGCTGCTTGCAGTATTTTCTCCTTGATTTCATAGTTCTGGAATTTAGCTATAACACTCTTTGGTGTTTTCACTTTGGTATCTCTATTGGGAGGTGATTAGTGGATACTTTCAATGACTATTTTACCCTCGGTTCTAGGAGGGTAGCTTTCCTTGATAATTTCTTGAAAGACTATATCCAGGCCTTTTTCTTTTTTTTGATCATGGCTTTCAGGTAGTCCAATAATGCTTAAATAATCTCTCCTGTGTCAGGGTTCTCTTTCAGAGTACCCTAACTTGCCTGCAGAGGAGCTGGTTACTTAACCTTACTCAAGTAGGTGCTAGCAAATTTTCAGAACAGAAGAGTTGAGGCTCAGAGGTGCAAGCAGAGAGGGTTTATTGAAGTCTCTCCATAGGGAAGCCTTACAGCAAGACCTTCATACAGACTTCAAACTACCCTCAAAGCTTGAGCCTTATATATCTCCCCGATGCACTTACCCCACGTGAAAAAGGAACAGAGCCCAGCTGAACAGAATTATGAGAGGGGAGGTACAGTCACAAGGGCATGAAGGCCCCAGGGGGTGGAGACACTAATCTGGAACACCTGGTAACCTACACGTGGGAGAACCTTGAGCAATGCTCTCCACATGACCTAGCTTGTTACAGGGTCTCAACACTTCCTGTGCCTCAACACAAGTGCTTGCAGCCTGCACGTATTTCCCAACCCTCACACTCCTGGATCTCTTTTCCAGGTCAGTTGTTTTTCCAATGAGACTTTTTACATTTTTCCCCTATTTCTTCATTCTTCTGATTTTGTTTGACTGATTCTTGATGGCACATAGAGTCATTAGCTTCACTTGTCCATTTCTAATATTTAAGGAATTATTTTCTTCAGTTAGCTTTTGAAACTCATTTTCCATTTGGCCAAATCTACTTTTAAAGGAGTTGTTTTCTTCAGTGGATTTTTTTTTTATTTGTCCAATTCTATTTTTTAAGGAATCATTTTCTTCAGTCAATATTTGTGTTTCCTTTTCCAAGCTGACTCTTTTAAAAATAGTTCTCTTACACAATTCTCATTTCTTTTCCCAATTTTTCTTATACCTCTCTTACTTGATTTTTAAAACCCTTTTTGAGCTCTTCTAAGAGGACTTTTTAAGCTTAAGACCAATTCATATTCCCCTTTGAGGCTTCATATGTAGGCATTTTGACATTTTTGTCCTATTCTGAGATTGTATTTTGATCTTCCCTGTCACCATAGTTGCTTTCTATGGTCAGGGCTCTTTTTTGTTTTTTACTCATTTTTAAAAGTTGAACTCTGCTCTGGGGCACAAGAGGCACTGTTCCAAGTTTCTTGTACTGAGAGCCAAGGGCCTAGTCACTGGATTTCTGCAATAGGACCTCTGGGGTTGGCAGTTTGCCTGCTGCTGTGTGGCTGGAGGCCTCACAGCTGGCCTATTGTACCACAGGCCTACTGAGCCCGGTTGCTGGTATATGTTATGGCTAAGAGCCTTCCTCTGGCTTGCCCAGACACCACTTGTGTTGGGTTACACTCCCATTTTACCCAAATGAGACAGACCTTTCCTGAAGTCCTTCTAAGTTGTCTTGGGCTTGTTTCATACTCCTTTTTTGTGGATTCTGTTGCTCTAGAAGTCTTTTAGGGACTTGATTTAATGTTGTTTCCAAGGAAAAATGGGGAGAGCCCAGGAAAATTCCTGACTTCTCTCCACCACCATCCATTTAGACTTTTCCTGGCAAAGACATGGGAGTGATTTGCCATTTCCTTCACAAGCTCATTTTATAGTCAAGCAAGTGAGGAAATAGAGTTAAGTGACTTGCCCAGGTCACACAGCCAATAAGTGTCTGTCATTGAATTTGAACTCAACTCCTCCTGACTTTACGGCTGGTGCTCTATTCTCTGTGCTACCTAGTCTATAATTCAACTCACAAACAGTACGAATAAATATCTCTGGATTAACTGATTAACTTTTCTCTAAGGGAGACTGTGGTCTACCATTTTGCAAGGAATAGTAGAGTCATAGTTAGGGGCTTACTCCTTCCCTTACCTATTTCCAGGGAGGTTATTAAACTGTTTGTAATCTGAATATTGATATTCCACAGAAAAAGTTTAGGGGCTCAAAACTATTGATTATTCTTAAGGTAAGAAGGTAGCCCTAAGTTTACATCTGCCAGCTTGATTTCTTCCTATCAAATATTAGTTGTGAGAAAACCACGAGTAGGAAGTAAATCCGTTTATCCAAGCAAACAGCAAACAGAAGTTGGAGATGTTATACAGGTTGAAATATGCAGAAATTTAGAAATTCTGAATTTGGTGATTAGGAATGACATCCACAAAACACCCAAGACTTGATTAGAAACCAGTTTACATTTTAAAAACTTCCACAACCCTCCTCCCTTCCCTCCTGTCCCCCAAGAAAACTAAGCAAAACTAAGCAACTATTTATCTTAAATTTGCTGATCTGTAAGTGTGGTCATTATGGATTATGAGAGAGGAGATTCCCCCCAAAAGGGGAGAAGTTTTCTTCTCCCCACCTTATGCAGCTGGCTGGGAGCAGAGCTTGTTGCTTTACATAAAATCCAAGGTGCATGTGTATGTACACATTATCAGATTATGCTTCCTAGGTAGACTTTTGAACCTGGTGTGAGGAAAACCTGATAGGAGGACAAGCTCTAGAGGTTTGGTGTGGGGTAAGGGTTGAGATAGGATTGTTTTTTTGGTCTGGAAATGCTCTTGGCCCCTGAGGCAGCAGCTGCTTCTAGCCTTGGCCATGGCTCTAGAAGGTGTCTGGTACATTATCCTCAGTTGACCCCCTGAGCTAGGATATACCACTCCATTATTGGTGCATGCCCACTGTACACACACAGCTTGATTTTACTAACATCATCAGGCAGCCTGGATTAGTGGATAGAGTGCTGGTTTTAGAATCAGAAAGAGTTGGGTTCAAAATACCTCCTCTAATATTTGTTAGCTCTGTTACCCTGGACAAGTCACTTTCTGAGCCGTATCTACAAAATGGGAACGTTAATAATCATAGAATCTAACTTTCTTTGAAAGCTGTTGGGAGGTTCAAATGAGTGGATGCATCTGAGGCACTTTGCATACTTTAAAGTGCTATATAATTTCCACTTATCATAATCACATACAGCCTCTTTTGTTTGCACAGGAAAAGAACCCTTCTGTTGTGAAATCTGAAGTGATTTGTGGAGCAGCAATATTGTGAATGAGAAGTTCTTATGGAACAACTGACCTACTGTGTGATACTGACTTCTTATGTGACCTTGGGCAAGTCACTTGGGCTGCCTCTCAAGGCCTCAGTTTCCTCATCTGTAAAATGTGGGGTTTGGATTATATGGCCTTTGAGGTCCCTCTCAGCTCCAGTTCTGTGATTCTATGGTTTAGGGAACTGAGGTCTGATAGCATTTCCTCTCCAAAGAATAGAAGGGAGGGTGTCTGGTACTGACCCAATATTAACACACCTCTGCCTATCCAGCTGCCCTTTGACTCTTCTCCAGAACCACCCAGAGCAAGCTGTGTATTGTGAACTCCTGAGAAAATTCTCTGTAAGAGAAAAGGTCCTGGCATCTATCCCAAGGTCTCTCCTTTAGACAATGCCCTTCAATGGAGGAGAAGCTTCAAGGTTGTCCTTGGGGAAGGGGAACTGCTGTTGATCTCTAAGGTAATATACTGAACCTACTTGCTCACCCAAGTTGTACAGTTAACTCTTTGGATTCTATTTTAGATGGCAAGCTTATCATCTTTTCTGTGTAATGCCTCCAAAATACACTGACTGAGTCATAATATTTGGGAAATTCCTGATTAACTTCATTAACCAATGATGGTTGACCATACACCTGCAACTTAGTCTCAGAGAGTTGCCTGAAGCATTGAGAGGGTAAGTGACTTGTCTAGGGTCCCTCAGTTGGTGTGTGTCTGGGGCAGGACTTAGAACCGAGTCTTCCTGACTCCACAGTTGGCCCTCTATGCCATGACGTCATTCATTTTACTGGTGAGAAAACCAAAGCTTAGAGATGTTGGTTAATGGTTAATAAACATTTATTAAAACCTATTAATTGCCAGGCACTGTGCTGAGGATACAAATAAAAAAAAGGAAAGAGTTTCTGCCCTCAAGGAGCTTGCAATCTAATGTGGGGAGACAACACCCAAAAGCAAGCTAAAAAGGGTGTGGGTAGGGAGAGAGATGGAAAGGGAATGGTGGAACTGTCAGAGAAGACCCAGAGCAGTGTAGCTAGGTGAGAAGTGAGGCAATAGTCTGAGTGGAGCTCTCTCCTTAAATGGAGAGTTCATCGCTCCATCCTCCAATCAAAGGGACAGAAGGTATTGATGAGATCTTGGCCAATGCCACACAGCCAGTAAATGGCAGAGTTGGCATTTGAACCAGTCTTCTGAGCTCAAATGCAATGTTCCTCTAGTGTACAATATTGCCTTTTACTATGCTCAAAGCACTTTTTGAATTACTAGGGCAATATAGAAGAATATATGGTAATATGGGCCCTGCCTTCACATTCAGTTCCACATAATCAGAGATCTCGGCATTTTCAAATAATAAAAATGATAATTCATATTTCTTTTGCACACTAAAGTTAGCAAAGTACTTTTCACAGAATCAAGATTAAACATATCCCACTTCTCCATCAATTCAGTTTGCAAGGTACCAAGGTTCTTAGTATAGCACTCACGGCTTCATTGTCACACCCACCAACCAACTGAGCCATGAACTAACTAGATAGTACATTTGGGAACCAAGACCTGAAGAAAGTAAATGACCTAGTCACTTGGCAGACAGAAAGTAGATTAGTGTGTGTGTGTGTGTGTGTGTGTGTGTGTGTGTATGTGTGTGTGTGTGTGCGCGTGTGCGCAAGAGAAACAACACCTTAAATGGTATATGTAGTTATTGGTTTAGGTTAAGACTTAAATTGAACATGTTGGGTCTCATACTAACCATTCAGTGACAAAATTCCCCTTGCTCAACCCCCTGCCCTACCTCATTCCTACCATTTTTGGGCTATTATCATTTGCACGGTTTTCATCATGGACCATGATTTAGATAGAACCAGACATTGCTCTCTATGCTGGCCTAATTCATACAGTTCTGCTCTGTGTAGAGTGGTACTTCCACTAATATCTCATTATGGTATGGAGGTGAAGTCTGGATTATTGAATGCTGCATGAGTTGAGAACAAGCCCTGGCAGGTTCTGGGGATGGGCTGTGTGGTCATTATTTGAGAACAAGTCTAGAGAATCTGAATGAGAAGCTAGTTACCTGAATGTTGACTGATTTTTTTGGAGGGTTTGGGGGCCTCAGCCACTTATGAAATTGTTTTCCAGTAAGCAGAGGGGGGATATTTGAAGTATTGTATGAAGTACAATGTGGTAATATGGTCTGATGGAGATAGCCTGGAAGTAGGAGCTTGAGTAACTTTGAGCCCCAACACTACCTTTCAGTTGGTTTCTTTATCTATAAAATGGTCTGATTCCAACTTGAAGATCATAGGATCATAGCTTTAGAGCTGGAAAGGATTTGATGAATTGCTTAGCTGTGTGTGACCTTGGGGAAATCATGTTAACCTCGGCAGCCCGAGTCTTGTTTCTTTATCTGTTGAGTGAGAAAAGTGACACCTACCCTACCTACTTTACAGCATTGTTGTGGGGATCCATCAGTCAACCAACAGGCATTATTAAGGGCCTATTTCATGTACTGTGTATACTGTACTAGGCCCTGGAAATACAAAGGCAACAATAGAGTAGTTCCTGACCTCAAGGGCCTTATGTTCTCTCCGGGGATAAAACATGTACATAAATATGTTCAAGATAAATCCAAGGTAAGTGTGTGTGTGTGTGTGTGTGTTTGTGCATGTGTGAAGGGCGTTAATAGTATGAGTGGGGAATCAGAAAAAGGATTATGTAAAAGGTCAGGCAAACAACCAGCATTTACGTCCCAGGGCTTTTTATGTCCCAGAAACTGTGTTGAGAGCTGAACATACAAACAAAGGTAATTAAGCCAAAGCCCAAAACCAAAACCACCAGTTTCTGTCCTGAAGAAGTTTATATTTTAATGGGAGAGACAATATGTAAATAACATAAAGGTAGACTAACTATATAAGGGGTAGATGCTACACAGAAATAATGATATGTAAAATAACTACAGGTTTACACACACACACACACACACACACACACACACACACATAGTTTTTGAGGGTTGAGGGCTTTAGGTCGCTGGAAGATGAATCAGGAAAGATTTGTGTAGAAGATGTTGCTTGAGCAGAGTTTTGAAGGAAACAAGGGATTCTGGGAGGTGGAGGAGAAGCAGAAGTGCCTTTCAGGAATGGGAGGAGGCCGGTACAAAGATGCACGGATTAGATACAGAGCATCCTGGAGGAACAATACAAACTTGAGTTCAGTTGGACCATAATGTTCAGGAAGGGAATTAATGTCTAAGGGGTTGGAAAGTAGGTTGGGCCCACATTGTGAAGTTCTTTAAAATTAAACAAGAACTTTTTTTTTTTACTCTAATGGTAATGGGGAACCAATGGAGTTTATTGAGTAGAGGAATTACATTATCATAAATTCAAAGAGGTTGTGGATCTAGTTCAATTCCACACATTTTTTATTCCGTTTTACACCTAAAGGAAGACTTGTGCTAGATGCTAGGGAACAACAAAGATGACTGAAGGGTTAGGAGAGTGCTTTGCAAATGAAAAGTTGCTATACAAATATGTCATATTAGTGCAATTATTATTTGGACATCCCTTGCTGACTGATTTTATGCCTGGATTATTTTGTGATTTATGCTAACAGACTATAATCTGAAAATATAAGACTAATACTAGCAGGGAAGCAGAATTCTAGAAAGTGAGAACTGAAAAAGATAATTGAATTCAACACTCACTTTACAGAGGAGAAAATTGAGGCTTAGAGGGAAGTGACTTGTCCAAAGTCACATAGCTAGCTAGTGGGAGAGAATTAGCCCTAGAACCCAGCTCTCCTGAATTCAGTTCATTTCCATGATTGCCTATCTAGGATTAAGAAAGGTGTTTAATTTTTTTTTCATTTATTCATCTATGAATCTATTTACCTATCTATGTATCCATCTATCTATTTGTTTGTTCATTTATTTTTAACAATAAGGTAAGAATTAGTTCAAACAGAAAAGAGAAGAAGCCAGCTTAGAGAGCAAGGTACGTTGGTATACATCCAAAAGCAGCTGGGGGAAGGTTAAATTAAGACTTGAAATTTCAAACCCTAGGAAGTTCATCCAGGGGAAGATTCGTGTCTGTCTGGTGCTCAGCCTGTCTCCCTGTAAACAGGACAATAGCAGTATGTTGGCCTGCCCAGGCTTTTGTTTATAACCTTAGGAACAAACTGATTGTGACCTGAGGAATCTGTAATTGTGCCTGCTCCAATTTCCATAACCTCCCCTTTACAAGCCTCCATGTCCAATTTGGAATGCCATCTTTAAAATGTTAATTGGAGCCGCTGCTCAGTTAGTTTAATCAGCATTGGCTCAGAATGACATTAAACTCAACAGATGTGAGGTGACTCTCTAACAAACCCACAGCCCTTGATGCTCGAGATAATTATGTGGCCTTGTTGTAGCAGAGAAAAGGGATTTGGGGAAAACTTTCCCTAGCACCTGGCACTTCCCTTTTTCCTTCCAAAAATAAAAAAAGACACTTTCTACCAAAATTTTGCTTTTATTAGAAGGACAACAATAGAGCCAATACTCTCCAGATGATTAAAGAGAGAAGCAAAGATAGCTAGTATTTATATAACACTTATTATTAAATATTATATTATTATTCATAAATAATATTTATTATATAATTATAATGATATAATAATATTTATAAAATAAATATAATACATGCTAGGCACTATGCTAAATACTTTACAGAGATTTATCTCATTTGATCCTCACAACAATCCTGGGAGGTAGGTGCTATTACGATCCTTATTTTACAGTTGAGGAAACCAAGGTAGGTTGATATTAAATGACTTGCCCAGGGTCACACATCTAGTAAGTATCTGAGCCTAGATTTGAACTACGGTCTTCCTGACTCCAGGTTCTGCACTTTATCAACTGTACCACCTAGCTACCTTTGGAATCTCATAGCTGGAAGGGACCCAAGAGATCATCTAATACCCATCCCCATGCTTTCAATTTACAAGGGATATTTCTTCCAATAATCTTGGAAAGTATTCAGGTAGAAATTATATTCTTATTTTATAGATAAGGAAATGGAGGAGGCTTATAATGATTAAGTGACTCATCTAAGGTCACACAATTCAAGGTATCATTTCGGCTTGAGCTCAGATCTCATTTCAGGTCTGGTTTTTGTTCACCTACACTTGGATGACTCCAAAGAATAATAGATTTCATAGGTTGCTCTTTGGGATAGAATAGACTTGGAGTCAGGAAGATCTGAGTTGGAATCCTGCCTCAGACACTAATTAGCTCTGTGATCCTGTGCAAATCACTTAACCTCTGTTTGCCTTAGTTTCCTCCTCTCTAAAACGGGGATAATAATTATCCCCATCTCAAAGGTTGTGAGAATCAATGGAGACAATATGTAAAGCACTTCGCAAACCTTAAAATGCTATATAAATGCTGGCTGTTATTATTAATTATTATTATCCTTATATGCAAAGTCTTTTTATAGCTACGATCTAGGAGTCTTATGATTGGGGATTCTATGGTTATTCTATCCCCTATTATGCTCCCAATAACCCAGTGAAATGGGATATAGAAATTATTTGGAGACAGCTGTGATGCACGTTGGATCTACCATCAGGAATCCTGGGTTTCAGTCCCTTGCTAGTTGTATGACTTTACCCAAATCGTTTAAGCTCTCTGATTCTCTTTTCCTTCTCTACAAAATAGAGAATATGAAAACCTCTTCTATCTTCCTCATAGTGTCCCTGTGATGCTCAAATGAGTCAGGGAAATGTAACAGAAAGAAGAAGTCACTTAAACTTCATTGGGCCTCAGTTTTCTCATATGTAAAATGGCAGGGAGGAAGGGGTTGAATTAGATGACCTTTTGAAGCCCTTTCCAGATCTAAATCGACGGTATTATGAACTAATTATGAAATATTTAGTAAGCTGTAAATTTTGATACAAATGTTAGCTTTCAGAAGGCACCTTTTGCAAACCTATGCTTGATATTTAATAATGAAAAAACCTTGGGCAAGGCTTTAACCTCTCAAGACAGCAATTTCTTGAATCAGTACAACGAGGTGATCACATTTGCATTATCTACTTTTCAGTGTGGTCATGAGGAAAGTACTTCATAAAACTTTGAGTGCCATTTAAGTGAGTCATTATCATTCTTATTTTACTGATGAGGAAGTTAAAATGGCTTCTCCAAAGATTGTATACCTGGAGTGATAGTAAACAAGGGAAAAGATGATGGTTACAAAGTGCAGAATGGCAAAAATTAGAGAGAGAGGACAGGAAAGAAAGGGAACTAGAAGGAAGGGTAATTAGTGCAAGTAGGGACAAGAATGGAGACATTCTTATTTTCTTTTTAAAACATGAGTAAAAGGGGCTGCTAGGTGGCACAGTGAATAGAGCACTGGCCCTGGAGTCAGGAGGACCTGAGTTCAAATGTGGTCTCACACACTTACTAGCCGCGTGACCTCAGGCAGGTCACTTAACCCCAATTGCCCTGCCTTCCCTCCTCCAAAAAGCAAAATAAAAATAAAAATAATTTTAAAAATGAGTAAAAATATATGAAAGGTGAATGAAAAGGCAAATTTTAGTAAAAAAAAGGAATTAAAATGAAACAACGGCAAAGCCATTGTGGGAAAAAAACCAATCAAGCAATGAATAGAAACTTTGGGTTGGAATAGATAATCTTTAAGGTCCCTTCCAATTATATAATAAGAACAGCCACTATAAAAGTAGACAGACTCATACCTTTCATCTTACTTTTATATGACATTTTACAATTTATAAAATATTATCACATCTTATTTGATCTTAAAAAAAAAAAGCCAACACCACAAAAACCTTGTGAGGTTGACATTCAAGTATTATTTTCTTATGTAACACACCTCTGGGATAATATCCCAATTTTTACTCAGTCACAGTTTGGGTCACTACAGGGAGGTTATCTTGGGATTCTAAGAATAAAATTAAGAGGCCAGGTTTCTTCTACTGTTAACCCCATTGTAACTTACTGTTCTAATAAGATTCAACCAGTGAATATCAACTATCTTTTACAAGAGAGATTTAATGGGAAGGAATTATAAGAACAGTTGCTGTAGGGTGTTGTGATGGATGAATTACTCTGATGTTCAGCTGGGCTGGCTCCTTGCAGGGTACAATTTCTTGACTGGACTGGTCAGTCCATTGCTGGTCTGGGTCAAGCAGCTGACTCAACTGCTCTTCTTCACTGGGCCCATTTGTGGGACTAGGCATTGTATATAATCTCTCCAAATCTTGTAATGCATACAAATTTGCTGCCTGGGCATGTCCATCTCAAGGTTGTTGATGGTCCCCTTCCTACTCCTGTGGCTAGTTTCAGTGCCAAGTGGGACCTCAGGAGCTCTTGAACTAACAAAGTTGCTTGTGTGCTTCCATCTCAGGATGCTCACTTCTCTATGATCAGGAAAGAATAAACACAAAAGAGGCAGAGTAAATGTGCTTGTAGCCAGGTTGGGGAATTTGTCCAGCTAGCCCTCTTCCGCCTGGCTGCTCAAAGTGCTTTCCTCACTCACAGTTACTAGGAAGGAAGAATGAGAGATGGGTAGGTCACCCATTTTGTGTGTCTACTTAGTTTCAGTTGAGAAACTACTGGTTCATCAGTTTTTCTGGCCCTGCAACTAACTAGGACATTTTTTAATCCTCTCATCCTCTCTTAATTATCATGGCCAGAAGCTAGGTCCTAAAGGTTCCATGTAGTTGGACTGGATATTTGTGAACGCTCTAAGAAAGTTCCTTACCTCCACATTGTTCTGTCAATCTCTTTATACTTTTTATATTTGTTATCCTTGGCAAGTCGGTTAGGTGCATTTTGAACTTGTTGTCCAAATCCCCAAACCAAAAAAATTCTCTTGGGATCCTGGGTGGCTTAAGCATTGCTCTTTCAAGTATCTAGGGAAGAATGCAGTAGAAGTTTGAAAACTGACTGACATTCTGGGATTTGTAGTTCAGAAAGAGAAGCATTCTTTCTCAGCCATGAGAGTGATTTGAACATTTATAATCTTTGTGTTGGAAAGGCAGACTTAGTTCACATCTAGAAGATCATTGTCTCACATAGCCCATGAGAGAACAGATTGAAAGAAATTTATAGGGCAACAAATATCCCTAGCTTCATCAAGGATGTAATAAGCTATGCAAGAAATCATGGGTGATGACATAGGGGGAAACAACTGAAAGGGAATACCAAAAAGAGAGTGGAGTTGTGGCAGGGAAGGAAGAGATTGATGTCAGGCATCTTGTAACATAGAACTTCAGCTGAAGCTATTGTTGTACTCACCTCTTCAAATACAGAAGGGAGTTCCAAAAAGAGTTTTGCTCTTTCCCCAACTTCCCCTCCTTGTGCCTGTTCAGTAACAACTACTGTAACATTCTTTGCTTAATTCTTTTACCTAAAAATTTTCAATATCACAATCTTTCCTCAAATATAGAGAAGGGTTAATTGGAGATGCACATAAAAATTTAAATTAGGATAAAAAGTTAAACCTATGCTTGGAAATTAGGAATTTTCCTAACTGGGGGCTCTGAGCTATTGTGACTGTACTAATAACTTTGCATCTACTACAAATTCTATAAAACAACAAAGGAGGAGACTTGATGGACCTGAAGACCATGACTGAGAGTGGGAACAGTGTGTGGCTAATTTGAGAGGAGAGGGTTGGGGAGGAGAAAACAGTGAGAAAAGATCATGCTCTTAATTACCCCACAGAGAAGAGATTAACAAAGCCTTGAAAGGATTTAGCATTGCCCCTTCCAGTTAGCACAAAGGAATAGAAAAGTCAGTCAACTCTGATCCCCCACAATGATATCTAATAGCATCACTCTTACCCACAGATGAGGAAACCAGATGTGAAGTGATTTGTTCAATGTCATGTAACTTGTAAGTAGCAGAGATAGGATATGAATTCTAAGTCCACTCTTCTTTCCATTATTCTGTTTTAGGAGGCCTTAAGGAAAGATTCATCCTGGGTTGCTTAGAAAGGGTATTTCTAGGGGTAAAGACTTGAAGGGAAACCCTTTGCAAAATATTTTCAGTGGGGGGAGGGGTCTGTTATTAAAATTATATCACAGAATGAAATAGGACAAAATGATGACAGAAAAGAAAACTTAAGATATACTCAAATATTGATAACTAATTTTGCTTTCCCTGTGATAAAGCAAAACAAAGCAGAAGGGGATTGCTTGCCTCAACACTTTGAGTTCTGGTGGGCAGATAACTAGGGAGTATGTTTTCCTCAGGGCAGCTTGATGGTTTATTGGATACAGCACTGGGTTTGGAGCGAGGAAGTCCTGAGTTTAAATCCGACCTCAGACGCTTACTAGCTGTGTGACCCTGGGCAAATCATTTATCTTCAGTTTGCCTTAATGCACCAGAAAAGGAAATAGCAAACCACTCCAGTATTTTTTTTTCTTTCAAGAAAGTTGTATGGACGGTATAAAGAGTTACATGACTGAACAACAACGATGTTTTCCTTACCTGAAGAATGGGAATTTTTGCCCTACTCTTTTGGAGAAGAAGTAGTAAATTACTATGAATGCTTACTATAAATAACAATAATAAAACCCAATTCTATATGCTAGGCCCTTTCTTCACTTCCTTGTCAAGTCTATTCCACCAGTAGGGACGAGAGCTACTGGGTGAAAAAGATTTGAAAAATGAGCTGAAAATGAAGATGGCACTCTACAGAGAGGGATGGGACTGTGAAAGCTACCTCATGTCGGGGGATCACAGTGGTCACCCGCAAAAGAGTATGATTAAAGGCAGTGCTAAAGTTAATCGTCCATTTGTGGTATCTGTAGAAGAGAAACATGCAGAGAGACTCGCTCAATTGATTGCCTGATTGCATGTTCAAAGGAACTGATGGGATCCTATCTTTGATCATTCCCTAATAATTTAATCCTTTTCATGCATTCCAATTCATCAAGGTCAATGTGATTTCGGATGCTGATTGCCAAAAGTGCCAAACCTACATTCGAATTTAATAAAAATTGTACTGATTTGGGGGTTAGAGGATCTTGGTTTGAATTCTAGATCTCACATCTATTTATTACCTGTGTGACCTTGGACAAGTTGCAGAGACTCAGTTTTTTCATATAAAGGGAACTGGAGAAACTGACCTCTGAAGTCAATTCCAGTAATAAATCTGTATGTATTTGTCTGTCTCTGTATCACCAGTCAAATTAATCAGAATATTCTGGATTCTACATTCAGATTTCTGATGGAAACGTTAAATGGTATCACATTGTCTCAGTCTCAATTCTTGTGGAATGTTATATACTGTATTTTTCAGCCCATTATACAATTAAAACACAAAGATTTTGAAGTGAAGAATTTTAGAAAATAAATTTTACTTTCATATATCTTGGGGTGAAAAAGATAACCAAGTTAATCTTCATATTCTCTCAATTAAATACCTAAGGGCTGAGCCTGTTTTCTGAGTAAGTGATATGGAACAAATGAGGTACCACTGTAGGAGAGTATGACCATAAAGGGTCCAAGGAATAGGCAGTCACTTTCAAAATATAAGGCAATTTTGTTGGGAAAAAATTATAATTTGTCTGGTGGTCTGCTGTGTTAGGTAGTATGCCTCCTCTTGAAAGCCATGGATCTTGAGAAAAATCGTTTAACATATCAAGTGTAAGAGAAAGTCACAAATACCCACAAAGCATCCTCTAAATGAGAGTTTAATGAGAGCAAGAAAAATTTTCTTTTGAGGAAATGAAGCCAGATAGACCTGCTAGTGTTATTTAGTTTGTTAATTCAGCAAAATTTCGAGTAGAGTATGAGACAGTAGAGCATTTTAAAATAATACAACCTTGCTCCAGATGAAAGTGGCAAGAGCAAAGAGGTCTCCATGGATCTTTGCTATGGGAGAAGAAAAAAAAAAGAAATTAAAAACCATCCACTAATGTGTTGGCGAGTAGTGAAATAAGAATCTGACACTTGCTTGCATTGAAATGCAAACAAGATGTCCCTGTGTTACCCTGGCAATTCATCATAAAGACCCGTGAATTTCTGCTCATTATACATGAGGCGCAGTGAATTATTACCAGGCTGGTTCTTCTAACAAACTTTTCAAAATATGTACATGATGGGGTCAAAGAGAGATTTATATGTGTGTGTGTGCATGCATGCATGTGTATGTATATAGAGCTGTATGATACTGTTGCTGTATCTGCAGGATGCCAAAATATTTGTATGACAAATGAGAGATTCTGTCAATGCTTCAAATGTTTTGTCAACACACCATTGAGCAGAGGGATGTTTGCACATGTGTATTTGCATTGAAATCATCCAGGGAGATGCCTGACTTTTCCTATTATCATCTAGGAGCATCAATTTTGTGTGGATCTAACCATAGACAGACGTTTCTCTTCTGTTGGGGGCACCCAAACAAGTGCTGGGAAGTATGTAACCTTGAATGGAAGAATGTCAATAATGAATGAAAGAAAATTGACTGAGAGCAACAGTTTCTAGAATAATACTTAGCCATAACCAAAATAGAAGTGGCAGAATTGAAAATGGTGAACTGAGAAAAATAAGAAAATTATTCAGCTCTATCTTATTAAATGACTTTGGGTAAATCTATTTTCCAAGGAAATCAAACACACATTTCATCTATGGGTTAGTGTTTAGGGAAAGAAGAAGAAATAAGTGAAAACTTGTGTTAACAGCTGCTTTGACAGACCCCTGGCAGGTGAGTAAGGCTATGTATAGTATCTAATGGGAAAATAATTTAGGCTTCTACTACGTATGCGTCCATTTATAGTTGTGACTTATCTTGCCCTTAAGAAATGTATACAAAGTAGGAGAGGGATGGTAGTATGGGTATTGAGCTGGCAATTTTTTTCTTTTTTTTGGTTTAAACTTTTGTTTATTTTTAGTTTACTTCATTCATTTCCATGAGATTTTGATTTACAAATTTTCTCCCCGTCTTTCCCCTACCCACCACCCCAAAACAGCAATCCCACTGAATACCCCCCTACCCCAATCAGCTCTCTCCTATATCCTCCCCCATCACCCCTCTGACTTTCCAGTAGGGCAAGATGGATCTCCCTACCCCAGTACCTGTATGTTTCCCTCCTTCCTATTCCACCCCCCACTTGTTCCATTCTCTACTTTGTCCCTGTCCCTTTACAAAAGTATGTACTTCTAACAACACTCCCCCACAAACTTCCCTCCCCTCCTTCCTTCTCCCTCTCATTCACTTCCCCCTACTCTCCTGTAGGCCAAGATACCCAATTTAGAGTGTATGTCATTCCTTCCCTAAGCCAACTTCAATGAGACTAAGGTTGACCCATTCCCTTTTGCCTTCCTGTTCTTCCCTGCCTTGTAACAATTATCCCTAGCCTCTTCTATTTGAGAGAATTAACCCCATTCTATCTCTCCCTGTCTCCTCTCATACTATTCCTCTCCCACCTCAGAATTTCAGCTTTTAAAATGTTATCCCATCCTATTCAATTGATCCTGTGCTCTCTACGTACACATATATACATACACTCACATATGTATTCATATGCATATATACCCTACTATATAGACATGTGTGTATATATACATATATACATTTACATTCCCTTCAACTGTCCTCATACTGAGAAAAGTTTCATAAGTTACAATTATTGTTTTTCCATGTTGGCATGTAAATAGTTCAACTTTGATAAGTTTCTTATGAATTCTTTTCCATGTTTACCTTCTCATGCTTCTTGTATTTGAATGTCAAATTTTCTATTCTGTTCTGGTTTTTTCATCAAGAATGCCTGGAAGTCCTTCACCTCATTGAATGCCCATGTTTTCCCCTGGAACATTATACTCAGTTTTTCTAGATAGGTGATTCTTGGTTTTAATCCTAGCACCCTTGATCTCCAGAATATCATATTCCAGGCCCTTCAATCCCTTAATGTAGAAGCTGCTAGATCCTGGGTTATCCTGATTGTGTTTCCACAGTATTCAAATTGTTTCTTCTTGGCAGCTTGTAATATTTTCTCTTTGATCTGGGAACTCTGGAACCTGGCTATAATATTCCTAGGAATTTTCTTTTGGGAATCTTTTTCAAGAGGTGATCAGTGAATTCTTTCAAGTTCTATTTTGCCCTCTGGTTCTAAAATATCCAGGCAATTTTCCTTGAGAATTTCTTGAAGGATGCTGT
>CM053582.1:225799476-225817012 GCA_028627135.1 Pseudochirops cupreus
TCTGACACATACAGACTGTGGGGCCCTGTGCAAGTCATTTAGTTTTAGGCATCTAAAACTAAGTGCAAAAGTTGCATTTTTTTTTTTTGCTTTTTTTTTGGTGGAGGGAGGGCAGGGCAATTGGGGTTAAGTGACTTGCCCAAGGTCACATAGCTAGTAAATGTTAAGTGTCTGAGGTCTGATTTGAACTCAGGTCCTCCTGACTCCAGGGCCAGTGATCTATTCACTGTACCACTAAAAGACCTATTCTACAAAGTCAATCTCTTTTAAGAGATAAATGTGACATCATTTGTATATAAAAAAGATAAATCTCGCAATCTTAAAAACTGTACTTACCCCTTTCCTGCCATCACTTTTTTTTTACTTTGTGTGCAGTTTTATGTACTTAGTACAGTGTACATTCACATCTAGCAGAAGGAAAGTTCCTTGAAGGCAGGGACTGATTAATTTTTTTTCTTTGTATCCTGATACCAGCACATAGTAGGAGCTTAACAAATTCTTGTCAAAGAATGTAGGGCTCTTTCTGAACCTTAAATGTCAAACTCTATGGACATCCTTAACTCATTATTCTAATAAATATAATCTTTCATTTTGTTACCTCAGTAACCTTGTATCTATAGTAACAGCTCAGCAAAGCTCTGTGACCTTCATGACCCTTAAGTAACTTCAAAAATCAACTTGCAGCTGGATAGAATCTTTAGGTCCTTTTCAAAGAGGCTTTCCCTTAAATCACCATAAGGTTATTATCTGGGATCATTACTAAGGTCTTAAGAACTCTTTGAGTTCTGTTCTTTAATGAACAAAAATGTTTTTTCATTCCAGAGCTCATGGATCAGTGACTTCCTTTTCTGCATGTGTCTCCATATAAAAATTAGCTTATGTTTGCTTGCCCATATCAAAAAGCAGTGGAGAAGACACTTGGGGATGAACAAACACGTACGTGAATTTCACAGCCTTAATTTACCACATATTGACTTTGTCATATTGGACAAGTCATTTAACTTCTAAGCACTCCAGGTAAGTCTCAGAATTTAAGTTGCAGAATAGGTGACAATCTGCAATGACAGAGGTAATTCTTCACTGGGAGTTCTTGCTTCCGATGAAATAACAACTGCAATTCTTATTCCTAGTCTTGTTTCATGACCCCTCCTCTCACCCCCAAAGCAGAGAGACTGGGACAATGATAGGAAGTCCTCTCCAGTTTATAGCATCCAATCACAAATGTCACATACATACTATTAGGTGCTCATGCAGTATACTCAAACCCCACGTGCTGATTTTCTTTTTAAGAATGAAAAACAAAAACAAGCCCCCCCCCCAACCCTACAAGTTTTAGATTTTTTTGGGTAGAGAAGTTTATTATGAGGGGACCTAAACCAAGGGCAGGTTCCCAGGCAGGATCAGTCTCCTCAAGGATCTTTTCCCATTGCACTACTGGTTTTTGTGCACTCCTTTTGCTACAAATTACAAAGATCCAATGAAAAATCAGTTTGGATGATTAAGCTTTGCCTTAGATGATACAAACACAAACTACCTATTAGTATCAATTAGCATAATAAAACTATTTCCCTTTTTATTCTAGTTAGGAAAACTGCTTTAAAAGATTGATAGTTGTGGTAAAGGGGAAGGGCAGCTAAATCCTTATTTCATTTATTAATAGGAGCATGTGCCTTGATGACAAAGGGTGGGTCAAATGATCCTGCCTCTAGCTAGAAGACCCTGAATTGAGAGTGTAATGCATTTTTATAAGCATAGGATAAAGAACAGAACAAAAATAACATAATTGGCTTGCATTACAGAGGTGAGAAATTATGACTTATTTTAAAGAAAGTGGACTTAGCTTCCACAAGTGTTGACCACCCTCTCTGTCTCCTAGAACAGCTTTTGTGAATTTTATGGGTCCTAGCTTTGCCCTAAGGTTACTGATAAGGGCAGATTTACAATGACTGGGGGATTAGATAAAACCACCTTAATTGTTAAAAATAGTAGAAGGTCAGGTAAATCTGCAGGTAAATAATTTTGGAACTTGTAACACTACATGGGCTTCGGTAGTCCTAGATGGGGTGCCACACTGGAGAACTGTGAGAAGGTAATAGAGAGGGAGTGTTGTGAGGCTCAAATGAGATAATGCAAGTCCTAAAGTACTATTTAAATTTCAATTACTATTATTGCTATTATTAGTTTATTGTCATTAGAATTCCAGTCTTTTATTGTAGTCTTGAGTTCATGCAGTGTTTACAGTAATAAAGGGTTGTAGCAAAATTTGTAGCAATTTCATCTTTCTAAGATGTTAAATGCTCATACTGAACATTTAAAAATGATGCTTACAAGTTGCTTAGAGCTGGCTCCAGCACAGCCTTGGTTAGACATACCCAGGAGCCTTTGGAGAAAGATACTAGGACGTGTTAGGATGCCAAAAACAAGTTTTGCTAATTTCAGATTTTTGTTTCTGGAAGGCTCTGTACCTGGAAATAAAGAAACATTTTTGAAAAACTTTCTTCTCTCCCTTCTTCCTCCACCACATGTTCTTTTACTTCTAGGATTCAAAATTCAAATGGGTTCTATTAATACTACATTTTAACTATATTAAGGATCAAAGAGATTATCCTTATTCTCAGCTTTTGACACTTGAGACTTCAGAATTTTCCTTTCTGGATGAGATCTGGAACTGTTTCTCTTGGTTGAGCTTAAATACTTCACTCCCAATGGGAGAATTAATGTGTATTGTCTGGTAAATACTCTTATATGTATACTTTCTCTGATTTCTGTTTTGCTACTGATAAATGGATAAATGGGTTGGAACTGGTATTTGGTGAGAAGGGAGTCAAATCTTGCATATAAAGCTTGGAAAGAAATGGTGATTAAGAGTTTAACTTGAAGCTAAAATTTTAATCTCTTAGACTAATAAATATTTAAGGGAGCAGATAGATATAATTATAGCGTGATACCCCTTCTCTTTGAGGAGAGCAGAGTGATGACCTTTCATCCCAATCTTCTGCTTCCCCTCATGCTAAGAATAAAAATCTCCTTTGGAGAAGAGTAGGAAGAGGAGATACTAAAGAGATGCCTATTTTTGCCTTCTTGTGAATCTCTCAGGACATCCACCTTGCTACGTAGATAAATATCAACCTCTCAGTGCTCCAGACAACTCTGTAATACTCTTAAATTACAGAACAGGCACCTAGGCAGCCAGGTGCCATGGTGGATAGAACATTGGACCTGGAGTCAGGTGGACTTGAGTTCAAATCCAGCCTCAGATATTTACTGTCTGTGTGACCCTGGGCAAGCCATGGAACCCAGTTTCCTCATCTATAAAATGAGCCAGAGAAGGAAATGGCTAATCACTCCAGTATCTTTGCCAAGAAAACCCCAAATAGGGTCATGAAGAGTTGAACATGACTGAAATGACTTAACAATCTATATGCATGGGTAGAGGAAGCTTTCTCATTGGTAGTTTCCTATGTGAATGAAATCTTAGATTTGGTCTAAAAATGAAAGAATCATGGAGAAACAGATTAAAAAATAGATTGTAGACTTGAGCATATTGTTAAGGATAACTTGCTTTTAAAAAGTTGTGGAAATGACTTTCTCTCTACTACATGATGACACCTGTCATATAGGATATTATCAGAAAATGTGTGATTGTGGGGAGCCAAATAGGCTGAAAAACAGGACTCAGATAAAGATCTTGTTGGTGTACCTCCCCAGGTGACTGTGGCTTGAAAAAGTTGGTGCCCTGGGAATACATTTTAAAGGACTTTTGTTTGAGACCCTGACTTCAAGGCCTTTTGCCCACAAAACTTAAGACACCTAAAAAAGACATGTCCCTTATTAAAATTATCCATCCTGTGCTGGTTCCAGGATATAACAGCGTAAAGACAATGATTACACCTAGACAAACCTAAGATGCTTTGAAGCCTGATGTCTTTTGCATCCTCTTTGTTAATGTCTTTAAATATTTTAAGTGACCTGTTGACTTTGCCAAGACCTTTTGGTGCCTAGGAACCTGATTTTATCTGAGTTACTTCCAGGAATTAACAGGCTTAAGACAATGGTAGTAAAACTTGAGTCCTTTCATCTTTCTGTATAAAAATCTTGCTCAAAGAATCATTAAATGGAGTTCATGAGTCTTCCTTGAACTACCCACACCACTTGGTTAATTCTCTCTCACGTCTCTGCACACACTTGGGGCTGGTACTCAAGTGGCTCCCGACATTTGATGAGAAAGAGAGGTAGGCTAGCCAAGCAGTAAGAGCAAAAGTTAATAGATAGCCAACCCATGGGCCTCACTGGCACCACAAAGTTTTTAAAAATATGTTTTCATTTTTATTGTGATCTTAAACAGTATATATATATATGGAACAGAAATGATGATCACGTATGGAACTCAACTGTTATAGTTTTCACTAAAGTGTATATTAAATTTTGCACAATAGTAAGAAAATTGCCATATTTATTTGTTTCCCATTCTGAACTTCCTTATGTTTTCCTCTATGCAATTCAAAGATATTTCATTGATGATTTCTTTTTCTTTCTTTCTTTCTTTTTCATCACTATTACTACACACCAATTCCCCATATCCCTAAATAGGAACTCTCCTTTGTAACATTTAAGTATGGTCAATCAAAACAAATTAACACATTAACTATGTCTCATTCTTTATCTCTTCTATCATCCCTCTACCACAAGGTGGGAAGCATTGATCCGAGTTCTGAAACCTTTCAAAGTAGCCTTACAATGTTAAAAGGCTGAGAGGAAAGCCTCCTGTGCTTTGGGTAGATAAATCTTTTATGAAGGATTTTGGGCAGATGTGGACAAGAATTTGAATCTATAATACTGGAAGTAGTACCCACATTGTTAAGATCATGAAATGTTGAAATATTTGAAGTAGTGACTGAAAAGACTTTTTGGGAAAATTTCTAGGTTTGAAGGGAAAAAAATCATTACCACCCCCACCACCATCATCACCACCACCACCAGCACCACCATCATTACCATCTTCAGCATCATCAGTGTCATCATCATTTCATTATCTGATTGGTAGATTTCACCTCTTTGAAAGTCATGCACTTCACATTTATTCTCAAGTTCTTGACTTTCAGTATCATTGGCATCACCATATCTTGCCTCCAGGGATTATTCTGCTATTTCTAGCTCCCTTGACCCAGACACAAATAGATTCTTTCTTCCCTTAATTCAGCAGAGACAGTATTATTGTCATTATTTACAAGAGTATTTTTACCATGTAGTTAAGGGAAAAATAAAAACAAACACAAATCCATATTATCTAATATGTCTGGCTGGTATAGTTCAAGGATATTAGTTCACTCCTACTTGTCAACTCAACTTTACTCTCAGTCCCCTTTTTTTTAGTTCTTTCCCCTCCTTCTATTTGCCTTCTTTGTTTCTGTAGTTAGAGACAGCACAGGAGATGGGTCACCCAGCCTGCCGTCCTAGGCAACAAATTCTTGGGTTGATTGTATTTAGTATTTCGTCCAAGGATAATTCTGCATGTCAAATGTATAACATGATGAAGTGGAAAGGGCTCTGGATTTGTGATCAGAGGACTTGCCTTTTCCACTAACTACCACCAATGTTGCTTGGCAAGTCATGTAAACTTTCCAAGCCTACCTTTCTTTATCTGTAAAATGAAAGAGTTGAAGTAGATAACTGGTTTCTTCCAGCTCTAAATTAACCATCTTATGATAGTCACTGGCCACTCTATATCTCAGTGAAGGCCATTTCTATCAAAGGGGGACCTAGGAATATCAACATCTTTTATAACATTGTTTCTGTGGAAAAATGTATTCTTCTCAATATGATATATGATGCTGAGGTGAGGTCATGACCAGGACTGCTTTCTTTTAGGGCAAGAATCAGTCCCAGTGTGTGTGGGCTTCTCAGGGTCTACAAGTGAGAGCTGTGAACCTAATGTACCTGGCTGGGATGGGAGAGGAAGCATTGGGAAGTAGATTCTGAAGTGGTGGGACTGATAGGTAAGGCTATTTTAAAATAAAGGGTTTTATTGTTTATAGGATCACAAATTTAGTCCTACCTCTTCATTTTATAGATAAGTAGACTGAGGCACAGTAAAGTTTACTGGCTTGCTTAAAGTTACATAAGTAATAAATGACAGAAGCAAAAGTTAGACCTAAATCCTGATTCCAAAGCCAATGCTTTTTCTCTGTACTTTGCAGACACGTGTGTAATTGCAATTCTGATAGTCATTTTGGAACTCAGTCTTGTTTATGAAATATTTTTTTTGCTGGGACTTGGACACAATAGACAGCATTGAATCCACTTGTTTTTATGGGGTGGGTAACAATTTAGTCAAAATTATTGAATCAGCTTTATTTGTACATATATCTTTTAGTCAAAACACTGGGTATGATCTTCAGGCAAAATAAACTTGTAGGTTAACTTAACATTTTTCTTTTTTAGCATTATGTAGATACAACCCACATTTAATTTGCTAATCGCTTTCCAATTTTTAAGTTGTTAAATTCCCTGATTAATTCCTTTCACTTAAAAGCTACTGGAAGGACTTCTTCAATGTGCTGTATAACATAATCCGGTTGTGTTATTTAAATTGCCAGAAGAGGGCGCCAAAGACATAAATATGGTTATTTTCCGAACACATTAAATTAACTATCAAGAAACAGTGTGAATGGGTTCGGAGGGAAACTGAAGAGGGAAAGTAGAAAAAAATAGAAAGGAGGATGAGAGAGAGAAGAAAATTATTTCATTTAGAATTTTGATAGCAAATAAATACGCAAAATAAAATAATACTAAAAAAACAGGTTTCAGTGGAAATCTGCTTTAAATAATTCATGGAGTCTCAGAAAAAGACTTAAACATTTATCCTCCAATCCATTCTGTGCTTACTTTCAGAACTTGAAAGTGTTTTTAGTTGAATAGAATCATTCTTTCTGAAGACAATGTTGTTTCTTTCTCTGAGCTATAAAATGGTGACAATCTCATCTGTCAGTATCCAGTGTCACTAAGAGAAGATTAAGCCTTGCAGGTTAGGGAGAAGAAGAAATAAAAAAAACAAACAAACCAGAAGGATTCTTCTCTCTGTCACATTCTGGGATGTTTCTAGGATAGATAGAAAGTTATATTTCTATAGTTATCTATATTTCAAAACTACAAGACACATTTTAAACTTAAAAATATCTCTGTCAGATATTCTAAACTTCCATTTCTATGATCTCTAAAGATAAACATCCATAAACATATAATTAGCATGACACTAAAAAACCACGCTGAGATCCCATATATATATATATATTTATTTATTTATTGAAATTTGGGAATTTTAAGACTGTTACTAATCAGTTGTTTTCAAAAAAGTCATTTCAGTGAATTAAAATATGTCATTTTCAAGTCAGTTCATATGTATAGAGACAGTCTTAGCATTAACCTTTATTACCGTGAAGGGAATGAAATAGAATATATGATATTTATCTTCAGTTACACAAGTATTTCTAGAGATTCTTTTCGATGACATTGCCATTTTAATAAATTTGTTACAGTGTATATTATTAGCTTTATTTTAATTTTTAAGTGAAGTTAAAAAAAATTAAATGTCAAAAAGTCCAGGTGAAAAGTGTCAAACTAAATCAATGAACATTCACCCATGAGAGGGCCCCAAAAAAAGACCCTGGCGCTATCAACTGATAAATCATATTCTTATACCTTGGCAAGCAGGTTGACTATAGAGAAAGGTATGAGACCACTGAACACACGTGGAAACATGATACATCAAGGAGGAGGGAAAGAGGCTTTCCTTTTAGAGGAAATCATGATGAGATGCTCAGAGTGAAACAAAATGGGTAATTATCCGGTAGGGAGATTCATAAGAATGGGGTCCTTCAAAGACCAGCTTTATTTAACATTTTATAAATTATCTGTAAGAGGGTAAAACAGTGAAATCTTCCAGTTTGCTGATGACACTGAGTTCTTCTGAATAGTGAAGTATCAAGCTGCTAGGGGAGAACAGGAGGAGCAAAAGAGTGACAAATCAAGGTAAATGGTGGCAAATGCAAGGTAAGAAATCTTGGGAAAAATTCAATTCAAATTATATTACCAATTACAGTTTAGGAAAGGGAGTAAGAAGTTATTGTATGTCTCTTTATGAAAAACATTTTCCTAATATGCTATTTTAGCTAAAATTACTTTTGTTTTTGTTCAATCCTGGGATTTTACTGATGCAGGAAAGCACGTCTCTTACTTTTTGGTCTCAGAACCCCTTTATACACTTAAAAATTACTGAAAACTCCAAAAACACTTTTTATGTGGGTTATATAGTTAATATTTGCCATATTAGAAATTAAAACATCTTAGTATTATTGTAAAACAAGTTTTGACCTTGTGGACCCCCTGAAAGGATCTCACAGACCCTTACGGGTATCCTGAACAACTTAGAAAAATGTTGGCATAAGGAACCTTGGGTAAGAAAACTGTCAGTATTCTACCCTTATATAAAACCACAGTAGTGATAATCCTAGGTCTAGTCTGGAATAGAATTCTGGATATAGTCTATTCTTATCTAGTAGAATGTAATCTCCCTGAAGGTAGGGGTTATTTATTTATGTTTTGTTTTTATATCACCAAAACCTTACAGCATGTGTGCCCATTGTGGGTGCTTAATAAATAACTCGTTAATTAAATGAACTTATTGAATCACTATTCCTTAAGGACAGCATAACAACTAAAAACAATTCCAAGAAAATATCTAAAATAATTAAGGATCTGAAGGTGCTTTGATTTGAAGATGGAATGAAAAAAAAGTAGGACATTGAAACTGTGAGGGCTGAAGTGTGGATACCATTAATGTTTATGAATATGGATAAGGCAAAATAAAATGGCATACCAAAATCTACCCAGTGTTGTCAAATTCAGAAACACATCCTTGTGGGCAACATGTTGACTTAGAAAACCACAAATTAACTTTTCTGCATTTTATTGTATTTTTATTCATGTTACTAAACATTTCCCAATTATGAGTTACATGTGCCAAAGGCTATGAATTTGCCACCTTTGTATCTAGAACACTCAAATAACAGGATATCTCTTTCAGCTTGAAAGGGATTGGATCATGCTTTGATCGACTACAATGGACCTATTACCAATGATATTTGTAGTCCTTTTACCTGAACGGATAGTAACCCATTCATACTTTCTCTTGCTTGATTTTGTCCTTGTTCTTCCATAAATCCTTCACAGAGGGTCATGTGCTTATGGTCTTTCCATACATCTCTTGACAGCGCACGGATTCTACATGAATACCAATGAAGCATGTGGTTTGTCTACACTTATCCCCTGCTCTTGCTTACATAACTGACCCATGTCCTTTTTTAAACCATATGATACCTTTTAAAAGATGTATCTGATGGTATCTGATATCTATCTGATGATATCTTTTATGCCACTTCTCCTGCAAAATTCCTCGTTGCCAATAAAGTGCACTTACTTATTAGAGAAATTATGCTATTTCATAATTTGAAATACATGGCCTCGTTAGAAGAATAGTGATATTTAAAGAAGGGCCTTTGTTTCAGGGAAAATCTTAGAATTATTAAAAGCTCTTTGTAAGATTTTCAAAACAGTTCAACCTGTTTTCCTCTTTTTAAAAATTCTAGACCCATTTCATTATTCATCCATAGCGTCTATCCAATTATGTGTACCGAAGGACCAACTCTGGATTACAGGTATTTTCACCACTTTTTTTGTTGTTCTGGTGCTTGATGCAATCAGCAGCATGGGAACAAATAAAGTTAGATTGTCCACGTTCACTCAAAGTACAATTTGTAGTTGGGTTTGCATCCAGCGTTCTTTATTCAGTTTCCAGTATACTTTTAACTATAGCATGCTCACTTATTTTTTGTAGTCTATTTTGATAAGAAATCGGGGAATCACTGACTTGATGTTTTTTGGAAATGCTGGTGACTAGTTTTAAAGATAGCAGATCTTAAAATGCTAACAGAAAAGAGACTGCTTCAAATTTTTGCTGTTTATAGATTTTTGTGTTCCCCAACCCTCTTCCCAGATGAATGTGATGTCTTCTTTTTGAAATCACATACTCTGTCTACACTTGTCCTTTGCCCTTATCATATTCTATTATGCATATTTGCATTTGTAACCAATCCAACACTCCCATTTGATGGGAAGTTCTTTGAAGGCAGGGACTCTGTCCTTTAAAAACCATCTGACACACTAAGCAGTGCCTTGTATATATTAGGTATTATTTCATCGTTTTTTGGCTTCATATTGATTGTCAATTGTGCTTTAATACAATACTACTCTTATGGATTATTGATACGTGTAGGACTGCTGTCCTTGAACTGAATGCTCCCCGACTGCTGTATTTATCTGATTGCTATTAATTCTCTTTTGTCCTATCTGGTCACTTCTATTTTCTGCCATTATTTATCTTTGCTATTAATAGGTTTGCTTCCTGCCATCCTCACTGTTAGTTCTAATGTTGTTCTGCTAACTGTCTCTACTACCACTTCCTCCTCTACTGATTTCTTTTCTTTCTACTAACACTCTTTCCTGCTATTTCTCCCTGAGGTGCCTGGCTTTTATAGCCATCAATTATCTGCCAGTGAGAGTATTTCCTCCTCTCATTGGCAAACAGACCACATTATGTCACTTGTCATCTTCCTGTCTTGGAATCTTCCTGGTTATTTTCACTTTTGTATAAGCAAAGGATTTTTCTTTTTATTTTCTAAAGACTTTCTAGGTTTGTGACTATTCTGAATGGTTGATGGTGTGGAATGTCTCAATGTAAGATAAATAGGCTGCTACCCCATTCTTTATTTAGTGTGGGGGCATCACTACACTTCATGACAAATTCTTGAAACTATAGGCTTTTTAAAAAAAACTTAGGAACACTCCCTCATGTCTAAGAGATCGTTCTCAAAATTTGTGCAGCTGGTCATTCCCCAGTAGCATCATAAATATAGAAAACATGAACCTATCATTAATGATTTTGGGTTCTAAGAAAGAAATTCTACCCCTCCCCCCTGCCCTGTGGTTATTCTCCTTAAGAAAGTAGAAACTTGAAACACTTTTAATATTGCTTTGAGACTGTTATTCAGCATACAGCTATTCTTGCTCCTATCACAACAGCCTAAAAGATGGCAGCTGTGCCAAGCTGGAAAAGAGCATCTGTTCTCTATAGTAATGGCTTTTCCAAGTATGGCCCTCTGTATCACTTGGGTCTCTCAGGCTGAACTGCCACATGGCCTCACCATTTTCAATGAGAAAATAAATTGCCCCTTTGCAGTGGTATGCAAAGCAGAGGATATTTGTAACAGTGCTGGGGCTGTGTTTGCAGTCTTGATTTAGAGCAGGCACTCTGTACACCAATCATGAGTTTGCTTGAGCAAGTGCACATTTTTCATTACCTGCTGCACTCCAAGTATGCCCAATTAGAATGGTTCCCAAATTGGAAGATGAATCTTTACTGAGTTCTTTCTTCCCCCTGGCCAATGTGATTTTAGAAAGCTAAAGTGGTTGCATGCAAACATCTAGAACCCTACCAATTTGGATTGTTATAACTTATATTTTATAGGAAATATTGCTTACTATGTAGAACTATCATCAATTGCCTGAAGTGATATCTACAAATACTAAGCGATTTTCAAAGGCCCAGTTTACGTAAAAGAGATTTGTTTTACTTGGTTGTGGGAAGTAAACTGAACAGTGAGTAAAGGTATAGGTAAACAGATTTTGGGTAAGCTTCCTCATAATTAGTGCTCTCTAAAAGCTGAGAGTGGTGATTCTTCTAACAGAGAAGGACTTTGAATAAAGCTTGGATGAGTTTAGATAAGAAAAAGAAAGTACCTTCGAGGAGTTTGTAGTAAAATAATCTGGGTAGTGACTTCATGGATACTCGTCAAATGGGGAATGGATGAACAAACTATAGCATATTAATATAACAGAACAATATTATGTTGTAAGAAATAGAGAAATAGGTTCAGAAAAACTTTGGAAGACCTGTATGAACTGATGCATAATGAAATGAGGAGAATGATTTATGCAATAACAAAATATTGCAAAAACAAACAACTTTGAAAGACATAAGAACTCTTATCAGTTCAATGACTAACCATGATTTTAAGGGATTGATAATGTTACATGCTGCCCACCTCCTTCCAGTGAGGTGATAGGGGTGAGGAACCTGTAACCTTGAGGTCACATGTGATCCTCTAGGTCCTCAAGTGCAGCTTTTGGACCAAGTTTGGGTTTAGTCAGAGAATCACATGGAGGACCTAAAAGGCCACATGTGTCCTTGAGGCTGAAGGTTCAATACCGCTGTTAAGACTTTTGGACAAGGTTAATGTGCAAAATTTGTTTTAATTAACTATTCATCTTTGTTACAAGGGTTTTTCTTTTTCTTTTCTTTCTCAGTAGAAGGAAAGTGGAATGAGAGAAGAGAAACATTTGTTAATTGAAAAAATAATTAAAAATATATTTCCTTGATTAATACCCAGCTTGATGTCAATACTCAGAGAATCATTAGACAGTTATCTAAGTGATGAAATCTTATATGATCTCATAAGACTCTTTGTCTGAGAAGAGACTTTCTGACTGTTTTATTCTAAGTTACATCATCTCCAAAATTGGTAAACATGACAGTGCAAAGTCATATGGAAAGCAAGAAAGAGGGTTGTGATTTCAATCCACACATCTGACATTCTCATAGCATTTTGCAAATTAGTTTGTATATTAGATCCATGTTTCCCTTGACTGTTATTTCTGTTTGCTAGCAAGAATATTAATGTTTGCTACACAAGGCAGTTTCTGTAGTCTTGTAACCTCTTTGTTATAGACACTTTTAGTTTAATTAAACTTTTATGGGAAATGATAATACACAGATTTAGGCTTTTCTTTTATCCATATCTCAAATTCTGGAGTCAACAACTTGGATTAGAGTTGTTAAAACTGTATATTAGTGGGTACTTCTCACTTGCAACCTTTCTTATTTTCTCTTTATGTTGACATTTACTTTAGGTAACCGTGTATTATCACTAAGAGAAAATACCATTTGAGGCAAAATTTAAAGAAACAGAATGACTGGGCACTGATCAGTTCCTTTATATTCAAGTATTATTGATGAGAACTTAATTGAGTCTAGCATTGGGTTTACTGCCTAAGCCCAAACTGCAGCTCAATTTTACGTTTTCTAAGGGTCAAAGGCTTCCAAATTATTCCTCATATATGAAATTCCTCCAGGACTTTTCATGAAGCAGTTAGATTACTTAGGATAGCTGCTATAGTTAACACTTTCAAGGTTATATTTGGTCTATCAATGTAACTTTGACATATCTCTAATAATTTCACTTCTGGTTCTCTCCATGTCTAAAATTAAGGAGAAAATTTTCCTGCTTTATAATTTATGATTCTCCAACAAATCTGATTCTTATCTTCCAATCTATACATTGATACATGGTTGAATAATAATCTGTCAGGTCTTGTTTTCTCCTCTTGTTCATTCTGTTCACTCGCTGTTCTTTTTTATTAACTACTTACTTAACACTGAATTAGTTTTTCTGCCTAATGGAAATCTGATTAAAAATAAAATAAAAATCATTTTATAGATTTCACATCTCTCTGCTCTTTTCGGGAGAAGGATATGGAGTAGGGGTTTGTTTTTTGGGACACTTTTGACATATTTTGCCATTCTCCCTTTTGAGTATTTTAAACCTTTATGTTTGCAGTGTATATTAAGAAATAATACAGAATAAAACAAAACGTACTTGGATTTTGACACATAGAGTTGAATTCTCTACCCCTGGCCCCAATACCATCGGTTTGTGTCACAGCCCAAACTAAAGATAAGTCCTTTACCTTTTGTAGCATTTTCATTAAAGTTGTTTGTTTGTGTGTGTGCGTGCATGTGTGTGTGTGTTTGTTTTTTTTTATTTTTTGCTTCCATGGATCTATGATTTCATTGATGTGGGTATTCTCTTTAGGGATGCAGATCATGACCTCTCTATGACTGCCCATCTTCTGTGACTTTTGTTCACACCCTCCTGAAAGTCTTCCCCAGGGAGTCCACTCAGTGTTCTGGAAACCTTCCCCCTTAGGTCTCTTGACATTACATGGATACCAAAAGCAAACTATCTCAAGTGATTTTCCTTAAATGTCACTTTTTCCCTTTGCTAACAACAGATAATGAAGCTTGATCCTACTATTGAGAAAGTGATATATGACTCACTTTTGTGGTTAAATTTACTTTTATTTAGATTTTAAGGGTCTCCAGAGCAGGTATCAGGCTTGATATTTCCTTTCTGTGTTTACCGACTACCTAGTATTGAGCTGTGCATGTTCAGTAAGCATACAGTGCTGACTGTCTTGAAATACTCAGTTGCTCGGAGTATGTGACACAAGGTGATTTATTCTATCTGCTCTGTACCATCACTCTGAAAGAGTGAACATTATATTTGAGGAAATCACAATTAAGCTTAATTGATTAAGCATCCTATTGTGTTTAGGAAGTTATTATTTTTATTTATTTTTTGCTTTTTGGAGGGGAGAAGGCAGGGCAATTGGGGTTAAGTGACTTGCCTAAGGTCACACAACTATGAAGTGTTGAGTGTCTGAGGTCAGATTTGAACTCAGGTCCTCCTGACTCCAGGTCCAGTGCTCTATTCACTGTGTCACCTAGCTGCCCCAAGATGTTTTTAAAAATTCTAGACAAATACTAAAGTTTTGTCCCTGTAATGAAGTTTGGAAAAGAGTTATAGAAGATAAGTACCAGATTATAAAATGAAGAGGGAACTTCCATTACAGAGAGAGACTCTCAGAAGCAGGAGACCAGTAGGGCACAGGAATTGGGGCCTCAAAAGTGTGCAATTAAGTGCGACATTTTCTGGGAGAAAATGAGCGTCTTCTCTCAGACAGTTAGAGAGAAACTAGAAGTTTTCAAAAATGAGAGGAAATACTTTACAGCTACACTTGGCAGAAAATAGATTAGGGGATTAAACAAAACAATGAGTCAGGAAGGAATTCTAGAGCAGTCAATAGATAAAAGTTTTAATTAACCATTTGATAATACTATCATATTACCTCATTTATGGAAATATGTGCTAAGTTAATATGTGTTGTTTGTCCTTTGTTCTCCAAGAGAACCAATGACATCAGGAAGGTGATGTCTTGACATGCAAATGAATTGGATTTAAGTGAGGCAGGGCTGTGCAAAGTCACCAGTCTTACTCTCTCCTTCAGAGTCATATGGGTCCAGAGGCAAGATGCAGGTCAGAATGACTGGAGATGACCCTGGATGCAGTGGGAAATCTTTTATTAGAGGGGGGGGCAGGGAAGAGAGATTAATGAACTCATCCTATGAAATACAGCTGTTTCAGTCATTTGTTGGTGCCTGAGGAAAGACTAGTTGCTAAACTGGGGATGTTGTCCACATGTATGACAATAGGAACTCAATGTATAAGCATAGAACTTAGGAGGAACTAATCAATCTCCAAACCTCTTAAGTGATATTGAACATCCCACATGATCTAGCACTAAGTAATGCACTTAATGGTGGGGAAGAAGAGGAAAATTCACTTCCTAGATCTCAACCCCAGAAGCATTCATTGAAAAAAGAAGAAAGTTTCATAGGAATCCAATTCCTATACGAAAGTATTTCCATTACTACATGTATTTCTGATCAGGAATCTCAGTTTCATACTTTTTCATATTTAAAAAAAGAAACAAAATTTTATCAAATAATTAAAGATGCAATCATCAAATAAAGTCATAGTTAAAGATGAGAGAAACGAAATTTCCTCTTTGTATTTGTGGTTGTTTAGCACCATAATTCAATAATTTACACAGTCATTCCCATCTGTAGGACTCTCAATTCTATCTATGTGGTGACCTAAAAACATTTGTAGCACGTAGCAGATAGATAAATGTTTCACTTGGACCCCTCTTCCACTCTTTTTTGAATGGATAGTTGTTTCTGACACAATAGATGCTTTGCAAAAGGCATTAAAAAACCCAATAATCTTTTTTTGTTTTAATTTTCTTTGTCTCTCCTTTCATTTTCAAAATATTTACTCTTATGTTTGGGGATTATTTTTGTTGTGGTTTAAAATATTTTTAAAAATTTGTATGCTTAATTCACTATTTTTATACTTTATATAAAGTAAAAATTTGATTAATACAATCTCTGCTTCTTTCCTTGCACACAGAGACCTTCCACATCCCCACCTTGCCCAGATTGGATGCAGATGCCTTGACCTTACCTTTGAAAAATCAAAAAAAAAAAAGAACCCCCCCCAAAACCAGGTATGACTGCTTGAATCTAATCTCATGCTATATTCTCATGCCTTTACTTTTCTCCCATTGAAAACTCCAGGTTCCTTGAGTTCATTTTACTGATGTATCTTTAAAAAATATTTCTTTTATTGGCTCAGGTAGAAGAACATTTGTGAAAACTTACTTCCCTCTACTCCCCACCTATTTGCTTGAATTACTATCGTCTGTGACTTTCCTAATTCAAAACACATTAATTCATTTTCTTCTTTCTTTCTCAAAAATATTTCTATTTTATTGCCCTTCTTGGGATACTCCCTCTTCATGGCTGCTTTTTCTTTATTCTTTTAGTGATACTCTGATAAATTAGGACTTGGACAAGGCGCTGGTCTCATCTGCTCCTGGAAACACGTAAACATGGAGTTATCTAGAATTTTCATGTTATATGGACTTGTTTAAATTTCTTTTTTCTTGCTACCTTTGTATTTCAAATACCCTGCACATCTATCATTTGTGTGAAGAAATTAATAAAAACCTGTCATCTTATTGAAGATCAATTTTTCCCACATAGGGCTACATTCAGTTGTATAGAATATGTTATGCAAAACATTTCTACTTTGCATATTTTTGATATATTACAGCCATTTTTCATTTGGTTAGGTAGTCCTATAGAATTCATATTGGCATTCCTTGATAAGTAAACTGCTTCCTTACTTTGCTCATAAAATTCTTTCTTTGACACCAAAGTTCTGGAATTTGACAAATAAATTTCTGGGTGAATTAAATATGGGATTTCTTTCTAGTGTTCTTTGGAATCTATTTGTTTGCACTTTGCTCTTTTTTCTCAACACCTCTGGGCAATTTAAAATATGACCTCTAGAAATATAGTATCCAGGCTCTTTGTTTCATATTTTTTGGAGAGGCCAGTGACTTATTAAGGTTTTCCAAAATCCATCCTAAAATTTTTGTTTTCATGTTTGTCGTTTTGAATTCTTCTTTAAGAATTATTTCCCTCCTTAATTCTTTGTTTGAGAAGCTGTGTGGTATAACGTACAGACTGCTGAATCTGGAGACCTGGGTTTAAGCTTCACTTCCAACATTTAACTATGTTACCATAGGCAAATGATTTAACCTCTCTAAAAGTCAAGGAAGCACCTAAGGTTTATCCAGTAAGTTAGAGACAGGTTGCAATCTGTATTGGTGAAGGGAGTTCTATCCTGATGAAATCAGAGACCCTTGAGTATCCCCCCCCCCCCCATGGTTGTTA
>CM053582.1:225817512-225867465 GCA_028627135.1 Pseudochirops cupreus
AAAAAAAAAATCAGAGCAATTTTCCTTGTTTTCATGATTTTCTTGCATCATTCTTATTTCTCTTCCCAATTTTTGCTCCACTTCTCTTATTTGGTTTTTAAAATCCTTCTTAAGGTCCTCTGTGGCTTGTAACCATTCTACATTTTTCTTGAAAGCTTGTGGGGAGGGAGTTCTGACTGTGTTGTCTTCCTCCCATTGCATGCTTTGATCCTTTTTGTCCCCAAAAAAGGAATCTAAAGTTGGATTTTTGTTCTTACTTTGTTTCATTTGCCTGCTAATTTTGCTTGACTTTTGGGCTCAGTAGAACTCTGCTTCCAGAGGGGAAAGCTCTGTCTCAAATTGCTGGGGTTTTTGTAGCTGCCAGAGCTATTAGTAGGCCACTGCACCCTACCAGCTTTGGCTCACTGAAAACACACCCCAAGACCACGATCTGGATCCAGGCTGCTCAACACAAGAGCACTTGGCCTCTGAACAATCACTGGGCCCCCCTGCAGTCTGCAGTCCAGGAGTTCTGAAGCAGCTACATGGAGGCAGCTGCAGGGCCTCTGCTTTTGCAGCTTCCTTGCTCTGAAGGTAGTTTGGCAGGACCTGCTTTTCTTCCCCAATTTTAGCTGAGATCCACTGACCTTTCACTTAATTCTTTTTCCTTATGACTTGATAATTCTGGAAACTGCCACAGCTGCTGCTGATCCACTCTCCTGAAGGTCCAGGTGCGGCTCATCCTGGCCCCCCCTCCTCCCCTCCCCCCAGGCCACGCTGTGGTTTCAGGCTGGGCTGGTTTCGGCTCCCAGAGCTGCGATGATCTCTTCCTGCCGAACTGCCTTCAGTGAGAGTTGTATTTGTGTGAGTTTTAGAGGCCTAAAATTTGTTTAGAGTCATATTTTATGGGTATTTGAGGTGGCTACGTGGGAGCTGCGGTACCTTGCTGCTGCTAGGATGCCATCTTGGCTCCGCCCCTGTTGACTCACTTTTCATAATTTTCTTTAATTATTTACCAGCCTGTCTCCCCACCTACCCCAATTTTTCCTCTACCCCTCTTAATTGATTTTAAAACTCCTTTTTGAGGTCTTCTAGGGATTCCTATTGGGTTTTTTCCCAATACACATTTTTTTTCCTTTGGGGATTTGCTTGTAGCTGTTTTGACATCATTGTCTTCTTCTCAGTTTGTGCCTTCATTTTTCCTGTCCCAACAGTAGCTTTTTATGGTCATGTTCTTTTGTTGTTGTTGTTTGCTCATTTTCCTAGCCTTTTGACTTTATGTTAAAATTGGCATCTGCTCCTGTGGTGGAGGGGGCACTGTCTTAAGCTTCAGGTTTTTTGTGCTGTTGGTTTTAGAGTTAGTTCTGGTGATCTGTAAATTTTTGTTGCTTCCGAGGTGGTATGATCCAAAGAAAGGTGTGGTTACTGCCGTCTTGGCTCTGGTCCTTATCCAGGAAGAGACCTTACTCCTGTGTAGCCACAAGTTCTAGAGCTTCTTTTGCTCCTGGAACTGGGACCAGGTTCCCTGTTCTTCTGTAGGCACAAGTGCTAGAGCTCCTTTCTGCCTTAGATCTTTGACAAGGGTACTTTTTCCCCTGTGGCTACAAGCTCTAGTGCTTCTTTTTGACCTGGAACTGGGACCTGGAATTTTGTATAGTCAGTGCGGGGGATCTTGGGGATCTTGTACCCAATGGGATCTTGTACCCAATGCCAACACACTGTGCAGATCCACTGTAATCTCCTTCTGATCACTTACCTAATCCCTTTACCGTTCCTGAGCTTAGAGCTCCCTAAATTAATGCTGCCACTGCTATTGTAGCAGTTTCCAAGGTCTGTTGCTGGTACTGTTGTACTCTGGACTTTCACTGTAGTGTCACAAACTTCTTCTGTTGGCTTTCTCCGTTGTCTTGGATTGCAAAAATGTCTTATCCTAGCCTTTTATTGCCTCTGCCACTCCAAAATTTAACTTGAAGTGTTATTTTAAACTTGTTGGAGGGGAATGTTGGGAGAGTTTGAACTGAGTTGCTGCCACCTTGGCTCTGTGGTCTTTCATCTCTTCTTCACAGTCAAGCTCAGTGATTAATTATACACTGCCAATTCTGTCATTTTTTCCATTTTTATTATTTTGATTTATATTATTATAATCATTGTGTATATTTTTTTCTGATTTTTTCTTTTACTCTTTATCAGGTCATATAAATTTTTCATATTTTCATTACTTTTGGTGGTAATATTCTATTACATAAGGGCACTAAAATTTGGTTGGCCATTAACTAATCAATAGGCAAATATTTTTTTCCCCAGTTTGAACCACTTAACTTCCACAAATTAGTTGTATAGTGCAAGGAAAAGCATTTCTTTTGTTCCAAATTTACTATTTGCTTGAAAAGCATAATTCTCAGATGCTATTGTTAGTCTGAAATGAAAAAAGGAAAGTCTAAGTATTTGAACAATTTTACATGTGTTGCTCAAGACCAACATTTCTGTAACAATAAAACCTGCCGCCCAGGGAGACTGGGACACTATTTCTTCTTCTTCTCCAATAAGATGCCTCTGGGATTTGGTTCAGTACAGGATGAGTCTGATCACCCAAAACAAGGGCTAGACTTTTTCTCACACTCAATGATTCTTTCCTACCCCAGCCTCATGGCTCCAGGGAAAATAAATTAAGGCTTAGTCTGATATCTAAAGTAACCACAAAAGAGTGATTAAAAAGGTACTCCATGTGCAATGTGAATCAGGGATAGGAAAGCAATATCTTTCTTTCCCACAAAAGAATTCCACACACAAGAGAAACCTAAGTTCACATTAACAAATAAACTTAAACAAGCAGCAGTTGCAACGTAACTACTATTATACTTTCCACCGAAAAGGTTGATATTTTAAAATAACAATACATGATACAGCCTGTGGTTCTATTATGTAGGTATTTTATATTTCATTGGCATACTTTTTAAACAATACCTTTGAGGTTCCTGATTGTTGCCAAACTTCATCAGTATTTGAACTCTCCCCTTGAGCAGGGATCATCTTGTCCAACACACCAGTTAGCTCTGAATAAGGAATCCATGATCTCAGACTTCTCAAACTCAAAAAGTTGCTTTCAAGATTGGACAAGCCCATTTTATATCAATGTTTACTTCCCTGTAGGTGAGAAATAAAACATAAGGGGAAGCTACAAGTCCAATGCCATGGCTAAGGGTAATCTAGGTCCGCACATGTATCTGCTGTGTACTGATCACCTTTCCTGCCATCTTCTTATTTTTTTGGTTTGTGTGTATGATGGACCCATTTGGCAGTATGGTGGAGTCTATGGATCTGTTCTTGGGAATTTTTAAATGCTTAAAATACCTAATATTGCAAAGGAAATAAAAGGTTAGCAAAAATAATACTTTTTTTCCTATCCAAGTTCACAACTTCCTGAAATCTATCCATGTATCCCTGGGGAGGCCACGGAATCAAGGTTAAAAACTTCTGGACTAGATGGCATATAATATCCCTTTCAGTTCTGATAGATGTATTTGCCTAATGAATTGAAACATCATTTATGGAATGCTACATGATTGTGTAAACCATTTCAGATGAGTTTAACCATCTTTCTTAGATCTTGACAGAGCCTGGGGCATTTATATGCTGTAGATGAGGTTTGGAAATGAAACCCTGCACTCAAATTTGACAATTACGTCTCTTGTGGTTTGTTGACCATTGGAGACTCAGAGTCTTCCATATAGTGTGAGATGACATCATAGGAGAAACCTTCAGGCTCCATAGAATTTTGGATTTCTTGACAAAAATATGAACATTAATTTAAATGAATAAAACTAGATCCTATTGTAACGCTTCCTCATGCCAGTTTTCGGCCAAGGTTGTTGCTATTTTGCTTACATCTAGTCCTGATAAAGGTATTTGCTAACATGTAGCTTTTTTGTGGCATTCTATGTAGCATTTAAACTTCTATGGAAATTTGAAATATTTTTGTTTAAGTGGAAAAATGTTTTTCCTAGGTTCTCCTTGGATTTTTTTTTGTTTACTTTTTCCATTCAGTTTAAAGAAGGAAAATGCTGGAGTGCTTCTCTTCCAAGTTTACTCATTCTTCACTAATTCTACTAGATGAAACAACTCATGCATTGGTCTTTATTTTCCACACTCTTACAACAAGATTTCATTTTGTAGTCTGGGCTGATAATGAGGACGGAGAATGGAGAGATCATTGAAAAACTCCAGCTCTTCAAATTAAATGACAAATGAGCAAGGGCCTGGGTCTGGCAGTTTTTCCAGGGGGACAAACATCATGCAAATAATGTCTGTAGCAAGTGAAAGAGGGAAGCTTTGAATTAGCCTTGGAGAAAATGCCTTGCCCTGCCCTTTTCCATGTTTCTTCCCATTATATTGCATCTCACCAATTCTAAGCTTTGAACTTGGAGTCAGGAGACCTGACCTTGATACCACTTATTAGCTGTGGTGATATGGGTGAGTCACTTCAATTCTTGGAACCTTAGTTTCCTAATTAGTGAAATGGACATGATGATATTTGGCTTGCTAAATGGACTGGCTAAGTGTAAGGAAAGTTCTTTATAAACCTTATACCTCAATACTTCCATGAGCTCATTGGTGTGAGGACATTCTTCCCTGGTGTAGTTTTCAGCCCATCTACTCATGTGATTCTTATACACATTCTCTCACAAACCTTCCATAAAAGATCTGACCAAAATTCTGGGATCTTTCTCCAGACTAGGGTTGTGATCTACCTCCTATGTATTTACTATATGACTAGTTCATTTCCTTTTCTCTTCATATGTCTGCTGAAGTCACTCAATCTATCAGTACCCAGAGAACTCTCTAAGACAGGAAGTGGTAAAGAATTTGCAGATATGCACAGATAGGAGCTGTTTCCTTAGCTCCCTATGTTGATGACATCACAGGTCCAGAGCAGAAAAAACAAACCCTTTTAAGTCACAGCTTGTGGACAAGTCATTGTTGGTTATATGCTACAGTCCACTTACAGTCCCCATCCATTTTTCCATTGCTCTTTGGGTCATTTTTAATTCTGATTCTTTGGAGATTGCGATGTTTGATGATTAATAGATATGGACGACCATTGGAAGAAAACTGAAATTAAAAAGATGAATTTTTGTGTTAGGCAGCAACTTGAGATCATTGAAAGTACTGTGAAGTTTTAAAAACACAATCCAATCTGTTATTTTCATCTGATTCTATTTAAGATCTGATCTAGTGTCCTTCTGTGTTGCTTCTCCAAATGGAATATGGTGGAAGATGAGCTCAGTTCCTGCACATCCAACTACATGTCATGGTGCAGACAGTAGGTACTATTTATCTGCTTGATTTCTCCTCCATGGATTGAAGAGTTGTGATGATATAGTGAAAAGACTATTGGATTCATAGGAAGAGTTTGTTGTTTAGACATTTTTCAGTCATGTCTGACTCTTGGTGACCCTACTTGGGGTTTTCTTGGCAAAGATACTGCAGTGGTTTGCCATTTCCTTCTCCAGCTCATTTTACAGATGCGGAAATTGAAGGGGTTAAGGACTTGCTCAGGGTCACAGTAAGGGTCTGAAGTCAGGTTGAAACTCAGGAAGATGTGTTCTTGATTTCAGACCCAGCACTCTAGTCACTGTTCTATCTAGCTGCCCTGGATCCTGGGGTACACTGAGGATGCCAGTGGAGAAGTAGGAAGGGGCCAGGTTATGAAGCGCTTTAAATGTCGAGCAGAGAATTTTATATTTGATCTTGGAGGCAATATGGAATGACTGGAATTTACCTGCCAGAAAGTCTTTTTAAATATCCTTTCATTATGGTCTGCCCTTCCTAGTCTCAGACCTCAATTTGTGTCTTTTAGCCAAACAAAGTTTAGATTGTCATGCTCTGCCTCCACAATGGAAACTTACCTGCCCATTTCTGTCAGATTGTCTGGACTTTCTAAAAGCAGTGTTTCCCAACTTCTGATTGGGGCAAATTTTTATGAATCTATAAAATTTGTATCACTAAAGACCCTAACTTCTTTTAAAGCTATTAACTTAGAAAATTTCTGCTTGTGTCCTGCTATTTCTGCCTCTGGATTCCTCTTCCTTGTCTACTTTGTTCCTATGTCCTGAGCTACCCAAAGGAGCCAAACTGAGAATGGGGAGAGTCCAGAGTTCCTTGGCAAGGAATTTAGATATGTTTAAACCAATTTTTAGTAGTTTGAATTATGGAATGTGATTTTGTATTGTCTATGGTATCTAAAATAACAGAGTAATTAGCTAAAATTATGCATGTTAATGGAAGAGGGCTGCCAGTGAGAACTCTTTTTCTTATTTCATATAATAATGGTGAGAAGTTAAGATAAAATAAAATGATGTGTCAATAGTGAAGCTGGAGCTTTGTGCAGCTGGATCCACTGGAACTCCATATATCTGGAATTATGCCATTTAAATAGTGGCCTATTCTGCATATATTTATGGTGGATCTGTAGAAAACTTTCCCTTCAGGCAATACTGACTTTATTGTCCCAGAACTAGTTGATAAAGATTAACATATGGTTTTAACATATTTAAATAGACCCTGTTAGGTTTTTCTGGGGATTTTCTACATTAGTAGGATCAGAGGCAGCAAGGTAGCATAGGGGATAAAATGCTGGGCCTAGAGTCAGGTAGGCCTGAATTCAAATCTGACCTTGGACATTTCCTAGCTATGTGACCCTGAGCCAGTCACTTACATTCTATTTGTCTTGATGTCTTCAACTTAAAATGGGGATAATAATAACACTTCCCTTCCAGGGTTGTTGTGAGGATCAAATGAGGCAATATTTATAAAAAATGCTTAGCACAGTCTGACACATAATAGGCATTTAAATACTTATTCCTTCTTCTTGTTTTTTTTTTCTGTATCTTTTAATCAAATGTACAATAGTACAGAGAATGAGTACAGTAGTACTGTGGGATACTGCTTGTTAAAGTCTGCTTATTTTTGAATACTCTTATCAAGGATTTTATCAATATATGTATAAATTATTCTCATATTTCTACATAGTTGAGAAAATAGGCACATAGGTCAGTCTTTGGGGGGGTAATAATAAAATTAAGCCTGTTAAGTCCTATTGTATTACTGTTAATTGGCTATTGAGAAGTGGTTTTGATTCAGTAGATTAAAATATCAACTTAAAGACTCCCTTCCAACAAAATCTGTCTCATGTCCAAATCAATCAAGGTTTCTTGGAAAATTATAACAGAGAGAAGCTTGTTTGGTGATCTTGCAGTCTTTGGTATCAGGAGAGGAATAAGCAAGGAAGATACATACTCACCACAACAAGGGTTCATCACTGTCCTGGAGGAGAGATCCAGTGTAGGGGCCATATTGAAGAGGGAATCCTCTACATGGTAAAGTGCTGGTAGCTGTCATTGTGTTGATTGCATCAAGACCTGTACTACTTAAAACAGTTTGACAATTATCCACCTAGAAAAACCAAGTGGATGAAAAATGTTTATTGTTTAGACCAGAAGTTCTTAACCTGGTGTCCAAGGACCCTAATGGGATCTATGTATAGATTTCAAAGCATAAGTGAACTTGGACAGGAAAAAAAATTATATCCTTCTTTCAATATAATTTTTTCCCTTTGCAACCTTTTGTATTCTGTTTTGTATATTTAAAAACATTATTCTGAGAAGAAGCTCATAAACTTCATCAGATTGCCAAAGGGATTCACAATGCAAAAATGGTTAAGAATTGCTGACTTAATATATATGAAGTTAGATGAATAACCTACAAGGTTCCATTTATTAGTACATAAATCTCGGATGGTTATTGCAAGTGAATGATGAGCTGGGTCCAGAATTGAACAGAAATAGGAGAATGGGATGGACGGGTTCTGGACATTTTCAAATTTTCTTTAATTACCCCAAGCTTTCCCCTGTCTTTTGAGTATAAATATCCATCTGTTTGTGTTGTATGACTATGAGGCATGGAACATACCTTTAATGGGTTTCACATTGAGGACAATAGAAAGGTGATTGGTAGGAGTGAATAGGTTGTGGTATAGTATTTTTTCCTCTTTGTGAATGGCTTTAGGTGAGATTTCTCCAATAATAGTAACAGTTTTGGTTCCTTTCTGTGATGTACCTTGCAAAGATTATAATGATGACTTGCTGTATCATTTGAGATCTGTGAGAACTCAGTAACTGCCATCTTCTGGTCATGTGGTTCTTTAAGTGAGCTGTACAATACATTTCATGAATCTATTCTAGCTACTTCAGTCTATACTTTGTAGATGTCAGATGCTTTGATGCCTTTCATGTTGATGGTGAAGAAACAACTATTTTATTCAGTTATTTAGAAATTCAGTTTTCTGATTCTAAGCCCTGTTTACAAAATTAAAAATAGAGGTGGGGTAGGTCAGAAGAGGCATAGTACTTTTCAGAATTAGTTGGCTAAAAAAGAGAAAGGGGTAAACAGTAGAAAAATTAGGTGATTCAGTGTTAATGAGGCTATTTCTTAGGAAAGTGAAGAACAAGTGAAGAAAGTGAAGAGGGGTGTCATTATGGAGTTTTGGTATAAGGCAGCAATTGGTCAGTGGATAAAGTGCTGGACCTAGAGTTAGTAACATCTGCCTTTACATCCTGCCTCAGACCCAGGTTAAGCCACATGCTTGTGTGACCTAGGGCAAGTCACTTAACCTTTCCCATCTATAAGAAGAACACAATCACATCCACCTTACAGAGTTATTTGAGGATCAAGTGACCTTTATTGTCTGTTATTCAACCATCCATCCATCCACCCACCCATCCATCCATCCATCCATCCATCCATCCATCCATCTATCTATTATTCATCCATCATCTCTCTATCATTTATCTATCTATCTGTTTATCTCTACATGGCACTTTCAAATATTAAAGTATTATATAAATATTTGTTGTTATTATATGTCTTTATTAATAAGGATCATAGATCTAGATCTGGAAGTGACCCCAGAGGACATCCAGTCCAACTTTCTGTTTTGTAGATTAGGAAACTGAGACTAAGGAAGGTAAGAGGCTTGCACAAGATCACCCAGGTTAGTAAGCTTCAGAGGTAGGAGAGGAGGGAGTCAGGTCCTTTGACTCCATAGCCAGTTTTTTAACCTGTATTATACTATTGATGGGAGAAAGGTGAGGGTTTGAGGAGGGAATGGTATATGTGGATGCCATTGATTATTTTAAGTTTGCTTCAGGCAAGTCACCCTAAACCATGAATCCAGTGTTACTTTTCAGCTCTGTCTGTGAGGGAGACTGGCTCCTATAACTAGGACAAGTACCACCTATCAGAGAAGACTGCATTGGGTCTTGGTTGAGAGGAGCTAGGATAAGGAAAGCAATTATGTTCTTTCAGTCTTTTAACACCTCAAGTGGCCATATTATGTCAAGCATTGGAAGCGTGTGGAAGGAATAAAGAGAAAGTGGAGCTTTGAAAATGGTTGGGGAGGAAGCAAATGAAAGTAAATTCTAAGACTTCATACAATGGAAAACAATCGTTTCAAGCACAGAATGTACGTCACTGTCAGATGCTTTTACAACTTGCTTCTTATGTTATTGACATTATTTTTCTTTTCCATCATTTAAATAGATGAGTTTATGAAATCACAGAATACTAGAGCTGTAGGGGAGCTTAGAGATCATCTAATTTATTAATTTTTAGGTGAGGAAACTGAGGCTCTGGAAGGTTAAGCTAATTTAGAAGGTCACACATCTCTGGACTTCCAATGCACTGCCCTTTCTATTGTAGGAGAGAAGTTGAAAAGTTATTTCCTTCTTTGGATCATGTAGCTAAAATTATGGAAGCCACAATCACGTTTATCAGGAGCAGAGCAATATGTAAAAACAGGAATACACAGGGCTTAGAGTCAGAAAACTGAATTAGAGCTTTGCTACTCAGCATTTTTATGACCTTGGGCCAGTCACTTGGCCTTATTTTTAAAACAAGTATAGTAGCATCACAGACTCACAGGGCCATAGATTTAAAGCTGGAGAGGATCATAAGAAGTCATCTCTTTTGATGACCCTTATTTTATAGATGAAGAAACTGAGTCTCCAAGTGATGAAGTGAATTACTTAAAATAATAAAAGTAATAAATGGCAAAGCTGGCATTTGAACTTAAGATTCCTGACTCTGAATCAAGTGATCTTTCCATTTTATGCTATAACATTTGAAATACATATAGTACTTTCTGGTTTATAAGAAAGTGCTTAGTAAGCAATAGTAAAAATAATAATGATGATGACAGTGGTGGAGGTAGCTAGCATCAGTCTAGCCCTTAAAGGTTTTTGAAGGGCTGATATGGTTCTTTTTCTTTTCTTTTTTTAAAAAATTAATTAATTTATTTACTTTTAGTTTACAACATTCAGTTCCACAATCCCTTGAGTTTCAAATTTTCTCCCCCTCCCTCTCCTCCCCTCCCTACCCCATGGTGGCATGCAATCAAATATAGGATCTACAAATACCTTCACATTAATATGGTTATTTTTCTGTGGATGAACTCTAGTGGCTATATTCGGACAACTTTGGATTATGGATCTAGAACATCTAATTCTCAGATCAAGGGAAAACCTCATAATTCTGACAAAATAGGCAGTGTGTTGAAGTAGAAAGGAGACTGAGAAAGAAAAGCATCTTCGTGTGTGTATATATATATATATATATATATGTATACACACACACATATATTTGCATGGTCTACACATGGCTGTTCTAATTTCCCCAATGACTATTTTGGAATGCACAATATAAATCTGGAGTCCCTGAAACTGCTTTGTGTGTTACTCTCTTCCTCTTTTTTTAATTCCTTTTCTTTTGCTCTCATTGCTACTCATCTTGCAACTGGCTAATAAAGCTCCAGAGGTACAGATGAAGAAGTATGAAATTTTTTTGTTTTGGTTTTTCAGGTAACAGAACCATTCAAAATTGGAATGGGCTAGAGGTAATGAGTTCCCCTCTCAGGAAACTCTGAATTTCTATTGTGCATTTCTTGCCTTTAAAAATGTTAATATTAAATTTAATGTGATAGTACAAACATTTCCTTGCTTGTCTGTGTTCTTTCTGTTCTTTTCTGTATATTTTGAATTTTTCATTGATACTCTTTACTTTCTTTTCTCCTTTCTCTTCCCCCCATTCCCTTCCCTTCTTTCTGTCTTTCAGTCTCCACATTTCTCCATCTCTGCATCTCTATCTCTCTTTCTCTGTCTCACTTCCTATCTCTCTCCATGTCTCCGTCTCTGTGTCTCTTCCCTTCTCACTCATTCTTGGCTATTTGTGATTCTGTCGGATATGCCTTTCCCTGATGTCTGCAGAGGCACAGCAGGGTGCGGCATGATAGAGTTTGGAGTTAGGTGAACTGGACCCTGGCTCTGACATTTACTAGTGGGGTGACTGGACATACATCTTTTAATTTCTCTGAGCCTATTTCCCCTGTAAAATAAAAATAAATAATATGCTAGCTACCTGGCAGGGTTGTTATTGTTTTGTAAATCTTGATGGGTCATTCATGTACATGAACCATTATTGTATCTGCCACCACCTGCAATAACACATTTGTGAGTCATTAGGCAAGAATATCACATCTTCCAGCTCTGAAGGATAGTGGCAAACCGTTACACTTAGTGAAGCTAATTGCCTGTGAAAATAGGTACTCAGTAGTATTAATATTTGATCCCGTTCTTTGCATAGCTTGGCCTTAGTGGTAGGTGACCCTGATTTAGCCTAAGTTCTCCTCAGATGTTATTCGCCAATTTTGATTGCATACTCTATAGCCCATCCACTCTGGAGCCTCATCTGGTAACTTCACATTCAAATTCATTGCTATATCTTGTGGACAAACTTTTCTTTAGCCTCTTGGTACCTTGGTTCATCTTTAACCATTCTGACTTCAGGCCGATGAGTCTTGCATTGATGTGCCAGCAACTCTTGGCCTGTGGTCCTCTGGCACTGTTATAATTATAATGTCACCATTCTGCTGCTTCTCTCTGCCCTGAGACTCACTCCGACTTGGAGGGCAATGAGCTTTGCCCCTAGGTCAAGCTGGGTGGAATATGACAGTTGACTATGGGTGCTTTAATAAAGTTTCCTTCTGACTCCTATGGCCCTGAGTTTAGAGAGTATTAGTCAATACAGTGGGATCATGAAAAGTGAGACCAGTGCTTTTCTTTTTTCTTATAGCATTTGTAATTTTGAGGAGAAAAATTGCAAATGGATACAGGCTGTGAGTTTGGTTTCAAGAAATATTTAAATTCAAAGTGACCGGGTTGGTGCCCAAACCATTTTTAATAGAAAAGAGAAGCAGTAGCAGAGGAATAAGATCCTGAAGAATGAAGGCAGTAAAAGAGAAAAAAAAAAGAAAAAGAGAAAACTAGAATCACAGGGAGGAAGGTACCACACCTTGCCTCCTAGGCAGTTAAGGAATGGCTAAATTGTGGCATAGAGAAATGTAATGCATGAATACACTGGAAGAAATGGCAAAAGATACTGTTTCAGAGAATCCTGAGCAGCATGAACTGACGTCCAATGAAGAATCAAAAAAAATCCTGTAAGAAAAACACATTGAAAAGAAAAACACCTTTGAAAGACTTAAGAACTTTGGTCAATGCAGTGACCTGTCATGTCTTCATGGGACCTGTGATCAGGCCGTCTTCCTGAGGGAGGAGTGATGAACACAAAGTATGAAAAGTGACATAAGTTTTATGCTTGACTATGGTAAAGATAATTTTGCTTGACTATGTTTATCTGCAGTAAGGTTTTTTTTCCTTTTTTCTATTTCTTTCTCTCAAGCTCTTATGTTATCCTGACTATGGTCCCTTGGCATGTGAACTGCTTATTTTCTGTAAAAATTTCTTGTAGCAATTTTTCTTTCTGTAGTACTTCTGAATTTGAGACTTTTCCTTTTTTGGGTTTCTTTCAGGAAATGACCAATGAATTCTTTCTATCCCTACTTTGGCCTCTGTCTCTAATAGATCTTGGCAGTTTTCATTTATAATTTCTTGAAAAATGTCAAGGCTTTTATAAAAAATCATGATTTTCAAGTAATATAATGATTCTTAAATGCTCTCCCCTTGACTATTTTCCAGGTTTATTGTTTTTGATTTTAACTATTTGACATTTTCTTCAATTTTTCAATCTTTTGATTTTGTTCTGTTTCTTGCTGTTAATGGAGTTATTGATTTCTTTTTTTGGTCTATTCTATCTTTCACAGAGTCTGTTACATGAGTACATGGTTCCATGGGTTTACTACTTTCTTATCTAAGTTCTTTATTCTTCCAATTCTTTCCTCCAGAACTTTCATTTCAATTTTCATTTCTTCTAGGTAAGTGGTTCTCAACCTTCCTAATGCTGCGACCCTTTAATACTCATATGTGGGTGTATCTGCATGTGGGCAGACCCGCCTGGAGATGGATAGAAGAGCGCTGTCTCAGTTCCTAAGACCATCAGAAATATGTGTTTTCCGATGGTCTTAGGTGAGCCCTGTGAAAGTGTCGTTCAACCCCCAAAGGGGTCGCGACCCACAGGTTGAAAACTGCTGTTCTAGGTATTCATGCACTCCCTGTGGAAAGTCCATTATTTTCCTTTGAATCTATGTAGTTGCAGGTACTTTCTCCTCTTTTTTGAAGATCTTTAGATCTGCCACAATTTTGATAATTGTGGGTTTCCTTTGATTTACTTTTCTCTCAGCTTTAGTTCCTGAAGTGGGGCTTTGGGCCAGGGTTTCTCCTTGTACTTTCTGGATGGTGAGGTGAGCTCTGCTCAGTCTTGCCTTGGCCCACTTGTTTTTTGTACTAATTTTCACCTCTGGATGCTTTGAATCTTTGAGGTCTGGAGAGCTCGATCTTCAGAGCACTCTTTGGCTTGAAACCTCAGACTCCCTGGACCTGGGGTGTCCTTGGATGAGCACTGTTCCCTCTCACTGCCCACCATCGTTCCCTGCTCTTTGGTGATTTCAAGGTACCTACCTTAGAATTTTCTTGGGGAGACCTCGGCTCTTGCTGCCTTCAAATACAAACCCTTGAAGGGTAAATGGATGTTAGAATGATCTCTTGTTAACTGGAAGCTACCCTAACTATGGGTGGACCCCTTCTGTTTACCTTTCTAATGCTCTCAGGCTTCTTGCTGATATCCTGAGCAGTTCTGGATTGAAAGAAGTCACTTATTGTAGTTACGTGGGAGGAGTAGGGTTAGGGTAGTCTGCCTACCTTTCAGCAACAGATGTTAAGGTTCTACAAGATGCCAGATATTGTCTGTCAATGGCCACGAAATTAAAGGGATGGAAAAGAAAAACCTACAAGTAAGATATCAATAGCAGGAGTCCTGTGGGACCATGGAAATAGAGATGCCCTAATGGCATGTATATCCCTAGTGTACTCCTAATGATGAACATTAGGTCTCAGCTGCAACTGAGAGTATCAAGAAAGAAGGCAAGAGAACCCCCAAAACTTGGGAAAGGATATTCAAACCGAAGAAAAAATAAACAGGGGAAGGAGGAGGAAGAAGATGAAAGAAAACATCTTTGGTTTTTTTTTTCCCTATTTTGCCTTTTTATTAAGTATACAGGAGGTTAGAAGGATGGTAGGAAAATGAGTATGTAGAGACATACCTGGGTTCAACTTCTGCTTCAGATGCTTTTTAGCTGTGTGGTACAGGAGAATTTACTTCTCTGATCCACCATTTCCTTATTGTGAGGGAAGAAGGAAAGAAATATTAATGAATTATTGTTATTACCAACTAGGAGCTAGACATTGTATTCTGCCCTTTACAAATATTATCTCATTTGAGCCTCATAACAACCTTGAGAGGCAGGTGGTCTTTTGACCCCCATTTTACATTTGAAGAAACCGAGACAGACAAGACAGAGTTTAAATCCCTTGCCAACAGTCACATATCTAGAAAGTATCTGAGGCTAGATTTCAACTCATATCTTATTGACTTCAGGCACAGCACTCTATCCATTATGTCACTTAGCTGCAACAGCAGATAGGTAATATGTATAAGGCACTTTGTATACCTTAAAGTGTCACATCAGTGTGAGGTGAGAATATTAGCATACAGCTTCTCTATAGCAACATTTCTTCTCTCTTGACCCTTATGTTCAGTAAGTCAGCAGATCTTGTGAATTCTTCTTTCATTCTACCAAACTTTTCATTTTTCATTTTTACCACTTTATGTCTCACATTTGGACTTTTTCCAGTAACATCATAAAATAGTGGAGTAAAGTTGAAATAGCATTCATTGTTTCTGGAATCAGAAGATCCAGATTCAAATCTCACTCACCTCTGATTCTTACTACATATGTAACTTTAGTCATGTAATTAACCTTCCTGTTCATGATATTCTATATACATGTCTGATCTCTTTATCTAAACTGTAAGTTTCCTGAAGGCAGGAACAATTTATATTTCTTTTGTATTCCCTATAGTTACTAGTACAAAGTCTTCCACAAATTTGTTCCATTATTGTGTTCACTCATCAATATTTTGCTGTCTTTGTTCTGATTGTATATCCATATAATTATATATATGTATATATATTTATGTCAAAATTAAGAGTTGATAGTCCCATGAACAGCCTATGTAGGCTTGGATTGACTGTGTGATATATTACCCTAGTTCATGACCACACCAAATCCTCACCCTTCAGCCTTCTGCTGGCTCATTTTCTTTATTCATTCTCATCCTGAGTTTTAAGGCAATTAAGCAGTTGGTTCTGATATTTTTCATAAATTTACTAAAATTTCAACATCTCTATAAATCTATTATATCTAAGCTCCAACCTAGTTTATCAAATAACATTTGTTAAGTAAATTGTAGAAACTTCTTTTCCTATAAGCAATCACTAATCTCTTTCTACATGTCAAATCCTCTAATTTCTAGTCTTAAATTAACATCAAGGGTCCCAGCTACACAATTTATTAAAAGTGTAATAAAATATTACAAAACATAAATATTTATGATTCATTATCTGTGTGAAAGATCACTGCTAGAGTCACCTTTAACCATTACTTCTACAGGTGCCTCCTCTTCAACTGTGGCTACGCAGTGCTTACATATTCAGCTCTCTTAGGATGACCAAGTCTCTTAAGAATTCTTTTCATAATGTTTCTTCAAAAGAAAAGAATTAAAACTTTTCTCTTAGAAAAGAAATTCTCCTTGTCTTTTCTATCTCTCCTCACATAGTCTCTTTCCAGTCATCAGAGCTGATAGTCTCTCCAAAATGGCATTCATTCTTCAAGTTTCCATTGCCCTTTAATGATAAAATATTAGTAGCCAAAGTTTCTATGAGAGAAGCCATTGAATCTGGTGTTATATTTACATTCTCATTTTATCTTTTAAGATTGGCACAATTGTCTTATACTTTTGTACTTTCCCTTTCTAGAATATGTGTATTACGATGGCTTCTAAATTCAGGAGTCTCAGCAGGGTTTTCTTATTAACCATTTTGCTTTTTGTTTCTAATAAAAGTAAGACTCCATTTTGCTATCTGAGTACATCTTAGAAAACTTCTTTGCCATGAAAAAGGAGCACACATATTGTCATTTTAAATAATATTTTATATGATACTCTTTTTTTTCAACTGAATTGGGAATCTGTTGAGAGCAGAGACTTTCTTTTCTTTTATCCCACCTCTAGTGCTTAGTACATGGGATATACTTAGTGAATACCCATTGGTTGCTTTACTTGGGACTAAGGCTGAGAGGCAATATGGTGGAGTGGAGAGAGTTGGCCTCTGAGTCAGAATGACCTGGGTTCACGGCTGCTCTTTAGACATCTCGGCTTTTTTGACCCTGGGATCTCCCAGTGTCATAAGAAATTCTCTAAAAAAAAAAATTCTCTAAAAAAAAACAAACCTCTAAAACTCTAATTCTGCCTTGACAAAGGGAGTTTCATTACTGGGAAGCTCCCTATATTCACAAAATCACAAGTCTATACTTTCTCCTAACTACTCCCTGCCTCTCTCCACCAAAAACTCTTTATCAAAAATGTAAGTGATTTGGCTTAAAGGCTGCTAAATGCAGCTTCATGGATACCTTTTATTGATTCTCATGTATTTGGGCCTAAACACAGGATTTGCTATATGTGAACGAGTTTTCAAATCAGTTTGAAAAAATAATATACATAAAGTACAAGAGTGAAGGGAGTGAAATAAATATCTGGAATAGAGGAAATTAGATTGACTTGAGAAAAAATTCCCTGAATGAAGCAATGATTGGGAACGATATTTTAAGACTATCCTGCTATAGTGTAGTTTCCCAGATAATTCTGTAGCTAAGATGATTTATTTTTTTAAAGAGTTGTTGATGCTGAGTCCAGGGGAGATAGTCTTCAGTCATCTTGAGAGTTCCATCAAACTTTCACTGTGTCTCTGTAGATATGACCAGAGAGAAGTAGTGAAAGTATGGCCCCTTTGGGATATTTAATACATTCTCTGAGAAAACATCTACCCTCACAAAAGGCACACTCTAGCTATGTCTGTATGATCAGTGGCAGAACCATTACAGAATTATTCTGACTTTAACTTTGACTCCCACCAATCACCCCCTTGTCTGCCCACATGGTGGCAGGATTAGGGCATGACTGCCCAAAGCCTCAGGACAGAATTGCTGACATGGAGCATGTGGACTGTCATTAGGGGGACAAACTATGAGCTGGGGTGGGATGTGGGGGCAGGGGGGAAAGGCGCACTTGATGATGGAATCATCTTCTGTCCTGATTCCTCTGATGCAGTGGCTGTGTGATCTGTTACTCACTGAGGGATACAGTCTGCCTTATAGTATTATCAGTACTGTGTGATAAAATAGGGCTTGGCACTCTGTCTTACCTGCTGAATGGGTCTAGCATTAACTCTTCATTCTTATCACTCAGGGGTAAAAGGAAGATTTTCTCATCAAAAACTGCATTCCTGGTTCTAGGACTTTGGTTCTCCAGGGGAAACTTTCCCCCCAGCTTGCCCACTGACTTTCAGTGATATAGATAGACCAGGTATGAATAATCCTTATGGTGATGTAAAAGAATTTGTCTAATGTAATTGCTGTGATGTAGTGGAAAGACAGACAAAGCATTTATTAAGCTTTTCCTTAGCATGAGGCTAAGCGTTGAGTATTAAAATCTGAAAAGAACAAGACAGACCTTGTCCTCAAGCAGCTTACATTCTAACAAAGAGAGGGACATATAAAAGGCAGCTAGAAAGCTGGTGGTGATGGGGAGCACAGATTCGAAGGGTCTCCATTAGGAGATAGCTGGAAATCAGGAAGTGATGGAGAGGCTTCATTCTGGGCAATTTAAAATGGAAGCTCACTTATCAGAGGCCAGAGTCCTAGGAGTAGAATCTAAGGTCCTGATGGAGGAGATGCAGATAATCTCCCAAATGCTCTGATGTGGGAATTGAAGGGCTTGCATCTGGGCTCTTGGTTTCTCAGAAGGAAGGAGAGAATGAACTCAGATGTTAGGAGAGTGTGGTTTTGTATAAGGCCTGGACCATATGGGTACTGAGATCTCTCCCATTTCTCCAAGTCTGTGATTCTCTGATTTGGGCAATTAGTGGGGTCAAAAGCAGGATAAAAAGAAGGTATCTAGGCCTAGACACACACCCTCTGCCAGTCTTTCTGATGCCCCACAATGTGATTGATCACTGTCCTATAAGAGTCTACCAGAGGCTTGGAGGGGGAAGTTAGGGGAGCAGCAGATGCCCAGAAAAGACACATCTCTTAACCTTGCCTACTGCCTTTTCTTCCCATGCTGCCCAAGACGGATGATCATTTTGACTTCCTCCTTCTAGAAGCCTCCAAAGTCAAGTTGGAAGAGACGTGACTAAATTGTTGAACTCTGAGGCAGAGTGTAAGCTCATTTCCAGGGTCTGACATCTCTATAACAGAACTCTCTGCAGGAGGAGCCCAGGAAGACAAATAAATAAAAAAGTAATTTAGAGTACGTAAGTGGGCACTGAAAATTGCCTTTTGAAGAAGGTGGCACATGAATTGAGTTTTGAAGGGAGCTGGGAATGCCATGAAATGGCAGCAAGAAGGGAAAGCATTCCAGATATGAGAGGCAGCTTGTGCACAAAGCGTGGTGGCAGAATCAGGAACTTGCTGTAACTTCCCTTTAGCCCACAGACCTGTCCTCTTGGGTTCTGATCCTGCTTCTACCCTCCTCCAGTCAACTATGAAACTGTTACCTAAACTCTCCTGTTCTCTGAGATGTTTAAATGTATGAACATGTGAATGTTTAAAACTGAACTCAACATCTTCCTCATTCTCCAAAGCAGATATTCTTCCCAGTTCCTTAATTCTGTAAAGGCTAATTGCCCAGTTCTTACTCTCACCTGGGTTTGAAACCTCAGAATAATTTTTAAACTACTTTATTTCTCTTGATGTTGTCACAAAATCCTTTCAATTTTCCATTATAATTTTCTCTTACCTTTATATATTTTCTTAAAATTTTAAGTTTATTTTAAACCCAATATAAAATGAGAAAAAAAAACATTTAAATCTTCCCAGCAGAACAGAGAGGATTTGATATAAAACAATAAATTACCATTTCAAATGGTTTACTTTTTTTTGAAAGCCTATATAATAAATACTACATGTTGTTTTCAAAGCTGCCCAGCTTTTCTGTGCTTTGTTCTAAGTTTTCTTTTGTTCTCTGCTGTGTACTTTTTATTCTACTCTTTCCTTCCTCCCTCCCCACACTTCCTCCCTACACATGCCTACAAAAGGCTACAATTAAACATATACATTTATTTGTATATATACATACACATATATGTAAGACCATAGTATATATATTTCAATTTATCCATTCTTTCTTTGAAGGTGGACAGCACCTTCCTTCATAGGTCCAAGTCTTTCCATGTTTTTCTAAAATCAACCTGCTCATCATTTCTCATATCACAGTAATATTCCATCACAATCACATATAACAACTTGTTTGGCCATTCCCCAATTGAAGTACATCTTTCATTTTAGCCAGTCTTATAGGTATAAGATGATGCCTCAAAGTTGTTTTAATTTGCATTTCTCTAGTCAATATAACTTGTAGCATTATTTTCATATGACTGTATAGTTGTGATTTCTTCATAGAAAAACTGCCTATTCACATTCTTTGACAATATTAACTGGGGAATGATTTGTATTCCCATAAGTTTGACAAAGTTCTTTATATATTTGAGAAATGAGACCTTTATCTGAGAGATTGTCTATGAAAGTTTTCCCCCCAATTTTCTGCTTTCCTTCTAATCTTGGCTACTTTAGTTTCATTTGTACAAGAACTTTTTGATTTAATGTACAAATTATCCATTTTACACCTCATGATGCTCTCTGTCTCTTGTTTCTTCATGTATTATTCTCCTAGCCATGAGTCTGATAGGTTTCATGTTCTTCTAATTTTCTTGGGATATCTCCCTTTATATTTAAGTCATGTATCCATTATGTACATGGTTTAAAATATTGGTCTATGCTCAATTTCTGCCAGACTGATTTCCAGCTTTCCCAACAATTTTTTTAAACCAAATAACGAATTCTTGTCCCCAAAACTTAAATCTTTACATTTGTCAAACACAAGGTTACTATAGTTCTTTGCTATTGTGTATTGTTTGTCTACTCAATTTTACTGCCGCACCTTTTTCTTTCTTAGCCGGTGCTAGATAGTTTTGATATTTACTGCCTCATAATATAGTTTTCTGAATATAGTTTGCTGAATTTCCCTCCTTTACATTTTTCATTAGTTTCTTTGAAATTCTTAACCTTTTCTTCTTCCAAATTTTGTTATTATTTTTTAGTAACTCAGTAAAATAATTCTTTTTAGTAATTTAATTGGTATGGCATTGAATAAATTTTTATATGTTCTCTTGCATTTTTGTTTTCTGACCTACCTTCCTCCAGACTTTCTCCGTTCTAATTACTGCTATTACTGGGTTAATTTTATTTTTTAATGGTTAATTGATTATTTTGAATACCGCAGTCACTTCCTAATAATCACTCTCCAAAAAAAACCTCACCTGTATAACAAAGATTTAAACAAAACTGAAAAAACAATCAATTCTGAAAATGTAAGCAACATCATGTGCCCATTATTCACTACCACAGCATTTAAACTCTTTGAGGGCAGGGACTGTTTTTTCTTCTTGTCTCTTTAGGACAAGGACTAGCACTATGCTTTCCTCAGTTCAAAGCAGCTGCTAAACTAATTGGATTATAGATCAGTCCTTTGGAACCCAAATTAGTCATTATATTTAATGCAGATAAACTTTCTTAAAATAATCATTTTTTTCCTTTTTACTCACTTATAAAAAAATATCCAACATCTTTCCATTGCTTACAAGATAATGTTTTTATAGCATTATAGAACTTTGTGTGCCTCTTGTCATGTACTAATTTGTTTTAGTTTATTTCATGCATCTCATCTCCCCTATATGGCAAGCTTTTTGTAGCCTGGGGTCAGTCTTGCTTATCTTTCTAGGCTCCCCAGTTTTATCTGCAATGAACTCTTGCTCTGATAGCTTTCACAGCTCTGACAGTGGAACATCAGCTCTAGAAGGTCCTACCAAATTGGAAAGACCAAGAGATGGATTGCATGTCTGCTGTAAGAGGACCAGCCTTACTAAGTTCAATGAGATTAATGATCCAGTTGACAACACCATCAGCTTTCAGCAGAAGCAACTATCAAAAACCACCTACTAAGCTACAAGAGGTCTGTGATCTCATTTGGTAGCGTGACTATGCACGTTGAAGAAATGACCAATCCTTGATGAAATATGTGCTCTAGGGACTACCTCAGTGCATTGCATCTAGTAGATGATGGAAAAAATGTTCATTTATTTTGGTTTTTATTTTATATTTATTTTTTTCAGGGGGGAAGGTAAGGCAATTGGAGTTAAGTGACTTGCCCAAGGTCACACAGCTAGTGTTAAGTGTCTGAGGCCGAGTTTGAACTCAGGTCCTCCTGACTCCAGGACTGGTTGCTCTATTCACTACACCACCTTTCTGCACCCTGCTTTTGGTTTTTAGCCTGGCATTTCAGGAGCTCAAAAATTTGTCCCTACATTCTCCTTCAAATGATATTACTCACTACTTCTTGAATTAGTGCACTGCTTTCGCCAGATTTTCCCCTAAATATACCTTGCGCATACCTATTTATGTACTTTTGCTTAGGAAGTTCCCACATATGGAAAGCTCTCCCTTTGTATTACCTAATAGTCTTCATCCTCCATGCCCTTGCTTATGTCTTATCTTTGACAAGCACCTTCTTATTCCATGATGTTCTCTTAGTTCTTTGAGCTTTTCTAGCACTTATTGAATCCACCAGGCATCTGACCCTTATTATATATACTGCATTAAAGAGTTAAGCTAATGAATATAAAAAGATCTTTCACCAAGTAGATCATAAACTCCTTGGAGCTTCTGTCTCACACACCTTTCTATATCTCACCAGTGCTTGTTGCGGGTATTCAATAGATGTTTACTTATTGATTGAATATCTGAGCCAGGCATTCTCTCCCTGATGTAATTCCTAATACTCTGACATAAGATGGTCATATAGACAGAAAGCTCATCTTGCTTATACCTTTTTAATATCATGGCAAGTGCTGGACTGTTTTCTCTTTCTCCTTCCTTCTTCAGTTTGAGGAAATCAGCTGTTTCTACTTTAAGGTACCCATTTTGATAGAAGGGACTGATTAGGCCTGGTTCTCAACCTATGGGTCACAACCCCTTTGGGGGGTTGAATGACCCTTTCACAGGGGTCACAGAGGTCGCCTTAGACCATCGGAAAACACATATTTCTGATGGTTTTAGGAATCGAGACACGGCTTCTTTATCTGTCTGCAGGCGGGTCCGCCCTCGTGCAGATACACCCACATATGAGTATTAAAGGGTCGTGGCATTAGGAATGTTGAGAACCATTGGATTAGGGGAAGAGAGAATGAGGATGGAGCAAAAGGAACAGCTATAGTAACTGATGGGGAAGAAGACTGGAAGTTCTGTTCCTCCTGAAACAAAACAGAAGAACCTGCGTGACTTGTATTCACCTTGTCTGAAAAGCCGGTAAAGCTGGTGGAGGCTGCTTAACCAAGATCACCCAGATGGTCAGGAACTGAGCTGGAAGGGTGCACATCACTCACGTAGCCTCAAACATGGCTATTGTTTAAGATAGTTAAATGAGGCGGGTGTGGAGAATCACAATTCTGCCATCGGAGCGGGGGTTGGAGGTTATCTAGTTCAGTTATCTCATTTTTCGGGTGAGGAGACTGAGGCCCAGTGAGCTTCAGTCACTTACCTAAGGTTATGCAGGCAGTAAAGTGCAGAGGCTAGATTCACACTCAGTTCTTCTGACTAAAAAAACCCAAGTGCCCCTCTCTCCCTTTTCTGCCTCTGCCTCCCTCTTCTTAGAGAGAGATTCGTGATGAATCTTGCTTCATTAAGAAAACCAAACACAACTGATTTCTGTGCCACATGGAAGTTAAACATTTTCTTAGATGCATTTGCTATTTTATTTTTCTTTCATTCAAAAATGTGTCAGTAATCTTTTTGTTAACATGAAGATAAAGGATTAGTAATGCAAGATGCGGTTTTCTTGTAACCTTCTTGAAAGCGGCCTATAGTTTCTTATCTGGCTCCAACATTCATTTTCCTGAAATGAAAAAAATGCCTTAAAATGAAATAAACTGTGTTTGATTCATAAGAGCATTACTATCAGGGAAATTTATTGCACCCAGCAGAATTGGTCAGATTCAGAAAAGCCCCTTTCCCCCACCAGTGGATTCCTTTTTGAGAAATGACTAATTTTATATTTAAAAAATACAATAGCAATGGGGAAAGAATTGTGAATGGTCTCCCATTGATCACAGACCAGAAGATACAGCATGTTATTGTCAACTGAAAATTCAGTTGTTGTAGTATGGTTGGAAAAGAAAGAACTCAGATACCGGTCCACTTGGCTGGTGGCATTGCAGCTATAATTGGCAGTGGAAATGTTATGGCTAATTTTCTTTTCTTCTTTTGGTAGATAAGAGTTAGCCTCAGAATATTTTTTAGCTCATCAAAGAATCTAAGGAAAGACTGTTGTGAGAGCTAACTTTTATTCTCTAGGCCAATGACTTACCCATGGTTCTTCTAACCTAAGACTACACAGAGACTAGCGGAGACTTTAAGAAAGGAAAATATGAATTTTTCTCCAATCTTATAGGAGATAACAGACCTTAATTGGGTCAGTCAACAAGTGCTTATTAAATACCTAATATGTACAAGGCATTGTGCTGAGCACTGGGGATAAAGAAGAAGTGCAAAAACCGAACCAAACAACGACAACAACAAAAACCCACCAAAAAGAAAACCTGCCCCCTCTCTCAAGGAAGTCACATTCTCATGGAGAAGTCCTGATGTAACATGTACATTTAAAAGTTAATGGGAGGTAATCTCAGAGAGAAGCCATAGGAGGAAAGAGAGAACAGGAAATGGAGAGGAGGAAAGGCCTCCTTCAAAAGACTGAACAAGCTGAGTCTTGCAGGAAGTCGGGAAACTAAGAGGGAGAGGCGAAGGGAGAGAATGAGAGAGAACTCCAGGCAGAGGCGACAACCAATCCAAAGACGTATGGACGGGAAATAGAGTGTGGTGTGTGAGAAAACGCATCTTAGTCTCTGTAGCTGGATCTTAGAGCGTGTAGAGGGGAGGAGAGTGTAAGAAGATTGGAGAGTCAATAAGGGGACAGATCATGAAGGACCCCCTCTACATGTCAGACAGATGATCTTATATTTGCTTCTGGAGATAACAGAGAGCTACTGCAATTTATTGAGTGGGGGGCTGGTGGTGGTGATATGCAGACCAGCATTTTAGGAAAATCCATTTGGCAGCTGAGTGGAAGATGAATTGGGGTGGAGAGAAATTTGAGGCAGAAAGCTATTGCAATAGCTCAAGTGAGAGGAAATGGCTGGTATTAGGGTGGTATCTGTATGGATCATGAGAAAGGGATGCCTCTGAGGAGAGAGAAAGAGAGAGTGAAAGAGAAAGAGAGAGAGAGAGAAAGAGAGAGAGAGGACAAGATTTGACAATAGATTGGACATATGGGGTGAATGTGAGTTAGGAATTGAGGTTGATTCTGAGGTTGCAAACCCAGGTGAGTAAGAAGATTGTCTTGGTTCTTAACCAAATTTCAGTAATAAGAACTTGGGAAGTGAGTAAATTTTTTGGGGGGGAGATATTATAAACCGTGCATTGGACAGTTGAATTTGAGGTGCTTAAAGTACATTGTGTTTGAAATATCCAAAAAGCAGTTGACGATTTGGATTGGAGCTCAGGAAAGAGGTTAGAGCTAGAAGTGAAGATCTGCATAAAGGTACTAGAAAGTAGATAGTTTATTATAATGGAAAGAGTACTGCATCTGGAATCAAAGGACCTGATTTATGTAGGTGATTTTGGACAAGTCTATTTCTTTCTCTGACTCTGAGTTTCATCATCTCTAAAATGAAAAATTAGAACTAGCTGAACTCTCAGGCAGGCAGTTAGGTGTTGCAGTGGATAGTGTTAGACCTGAAGTCAGGAAGACTCATCTTCCTGAGTTCAAATCTGGTCTTAGACACTTAACTAACTGGCAAGCCACTTAACCCTTAATCCTGTTTGCCTCAGTTTCCTCATTTGTCAAATGAGCTGGAGAAGGAAATGGCAAACCATTCCAGTGTCTCTACCAAGGAGAAAGCCCCCAAAACAGATCATGATGAATAGGACATGACTGAAATGGCTGAATAACAGGTACCTCTCAGCTCCAGGTCTTATGAGTTTTCATTAGGTATACCCAGAACCAAATACTTCAAGGTCAAAAGCGGAAGTGCCTTCAAATGTAGGCTATTTCCTTTCTGTGCTCTTGAGGAAGATGTTCAAAGTGAGCCCTGTGAAGAATACCACTTACTTTGTCACTCACTACAACCAGTATGACCTCTTCCTAGCTGCTGTGACAGTAGCAGCTGCTCAGAAAATGGAGGGCACATAGCACCATAAAGACCATGATCCTTACTGGCATCTGCTGCCTCAAGGCAGATTTGTAAAATTAAAATAAGATGGTAGAAGTAAAGCAGTGAACAAAATATCAATAATTATTACCACCAGAAACAAATGCTGCCGAGAATCCTGGGACCATAAAGCAGGAACTGGCCACCCCCTCATTTTAGAGATGGAGGAAGTGAAGCCCTGGGCAGTTAAGTCACTTGTCCAAGATCAAGGGATTTTCAGTCCCTTTTGCACAGCTTCCCATGGATCATCCCAACACCAACATATCCTCTTACCATAAATTAACCATTGTTTATAAATTTTTTTACGTACGAACGATGTTACTAGTTCAGAAACTCTGATAAACTTTGAAATAGTTTGTGGCAGATGCTGCGAGATGATAAGCAGATTCACAGAAGATTTCACTTCATGCATTCTGAAGGACATTTTCATTAAGTTTCTTTTACGTCTTTCAGTGCCATTTTGGAAATGTAAATGCTATTGCTGGATATGTAGGAGCATCAGTAGAAAGACTATTTGCAATAATAAGATCAATGAATTATTAACAACAGATATTCTTTCACATGTAAGGTGATGCTCAGAGTAGAGGGAGAAGTCTTGTCTGAAACTTGGGTGAGGGGTACCTGCGATTCTTGTAAATTATTTTCTTCTTGTATCCTAATCAAGGAGAAATGAGAAAATCAGTCATGCCACTTAGTTTTTTTAAAATCAGTATGAAACATATTTAATGACTACTTTTCAAAACAACATCTTAATAGAAGGCTTATATCTTCAGTGAAACATAAAAACCTGATTTTTACTTTCTCAACCCAGTCCCTCTCTTTGTTTGCTGTCATTAAAAGGCAATGGAGGGGCTGCCATAGGAACAGGCATGGACCAGATGGCTGAGATCCTATCGGAGCAAATACAGGACTCGGGCACATCAACTTTATAGAGGGATTAAAGCACAGATGGATATTTTTTAAACATTATGCATTTTCATAAGCAAATGAGCACATTTTCTGGTGAGATGTTTACACAATGAGTCTTTGGAGCTGAAACTAACATAAACTACTCTGTCCTTATTTTCACTCTATGGAGATGAAATGGATATTGATCCCACTATGCAGAATCAGGAATGAGTCCCTCCCCTCATTTGATACTTTGTATCTGGGCTGCAGAATGATGAAGGGTATAGTAAATATACTTGCTTCGTGGGTCATTGTGTTGTATTTCCCAGTCTCTTCAGAGACAATATAATTTCTGTTAGATTAGGAAAATTATGGCTACAGATAGGGCCATCCCTTTTAGGCTTGATTGGTAAAGTATCCTATGTTTCTTTACTTTCAAAATCAAATGAATCAGACAATTTAAACAGAGAATATAATAATATTTAGAAAGTCAAGAATGAGAGAAAAAAGAGAAAGGAAAGTAGAAATTTCAAGATGAGGGAAAAAGAGGAAAGAAAGAGGTAAAGGAAAAAAATGTGAGTAGAGGGAGCAATCAAGTGGATTCAGTTTGAATAAAAGGCAATATATTTCTTTATTTGGCTTGGACAGAAAGGAACCTGTAGAAAGCTTTAGAGTATATGAAGCACACTTGCTACTCAAATTTCCCTCTATGTACCAAATACTCAGTCCAAAATGGACTTGTTCCTTCACACTGTATCTCTTACAGTTGAGGCCCAAACTCTGGACTAATCTTCATATTAGCCAGAGAGGCCTGGATAGCTTCAAATCTCCAGAGAACTAAGAAGACCTTGCAACATTATTAATCATTGAATTAATGGCTTTAAAGCATAGCGATTAGCACTTTAAGTGTGTAACAGTTCTAATTCCAGCTAATGAGTAAACTATCTTTCTTTGTAGAGTTCCAAAATAGCAAGACTTTTCTGGTCTATTGAGTGGTTAATGGTAGCGTAGCCCCTAGGAACCTGCTCAATTTGTATGATGGGTCCCCCAGGTTAGACTACACATTACAGTCAAAATAGGCTGCAGGTTCACATCTACTAAATATAGTTTATAAGCCCTGACTGCCATATTTACTTTTTTTTTATAGTTAGTTGGAGAGCACAATTCAAAGAAAGGCATGAATGAAATGTTAGTAATATAGGAAGAGTAGCAATAAATCTTTCTTCTATAAACCTGGGGCATGTTCTCCCACATCATCTGTGGCATACATGTAGAGAACAAATGTGGAAGAACAAATATAGTGAACAAAAGGCCAGGGAATGGTCCTGGAGGGATATCTTGTCTTAGACATTGCAGGATCGCTGATGTATTCTGGTGTTGTCATTGCATTGCTCCAATTGGACCTAACCCCCATGGACCTCTGCCAGACTTTCTCTTCAGGATGCTGTTTTGTTAGCTTTGAAGTCTCTGAAAAACGCTATCCTGGTTGACGTGCAGTCTCTGTTGGCTGCTGCCATGTTGAATTCCAATGGACTCAATAGTGTGGAGCTTGTTTCTGCTGGCTTTTTGCTCTTGGTTTTTGATGAGACGTTGGCTAGCTCTTCCTCATGAGAAGAGTGAGCTCTGCCATGCTCTTTCAGTTCAAATTCCCGAGATTTTTGTTGCAACTTTTTTTGTTTTTTAGAAAAGAAAGAGTACTTCCTTAGCCATAGGACCAACCAAAGTCCTCTCTTGAGGATGGCAGGAGAGGGATCCTTCAAGGCTTTTTCCTTAAGAAGTGATCTGTCTTATTCTCTTAAGAACTTTAACTACAAGGACTCTTATCTCCTTCAAGAGATTCTTTGCCTTAGATGTCAATTTCTTTAGAACAAAGAGAAGAGATATTTCTAGCAAAGTAAGTAGTTTTGGTTCAGGCCTATCATTTGAATCAAGCTTCTTAGACCTGGGCCTCAAACCTCTGTATTGGCAACCTCACTTCAGTTTATGGCGAGCATTCCTTCTGGCTCCCAGTCTCAATCCCTGAATGCTAGACTACCTGTCATCACCATTTATGTAGGAGCTACTCATCCAGCACATTCCCTGGAGTTTTTCCCCCCCCAGGGATTTCCAAAACCTCTTCCTCCTTGTCACATAGACAAACAGTTGATGGCCCCTTAATTACAATGATGACGATGATGATGACAACAACAACAGCTAAACATTTATATAATGCTTTAAGGCAGTAAGTGGCAGAGCTGGGATCTGAGAACCTGTCAAGTCCTAAGAAAGCTCTCAGATGACAGGCTGAGTAGCTCCGGGTTTTTGAGCTCACAGGGTCCTTCATGTTTCTGTGAGAGCAGCTGCATACCCACTATTAAATCTCTAAGATTCTTCCAGGTGGGCTGGATTTTAATATACAGTATTTAACTTGACATAGGGAGGCTTCAGTTTCAATCTTTGGCTTCCAGACTGATCATGACAGCAAATGTCAAGGCCAGAACTTTGTCTTTTAATATGCATTCTATCACAGCGACCATGAACCATGGTTTTCATCTGAGGCTTCAACAATTCATGATTGGCAGATAGTTGGAAAGAAACATTTTAGCCTAGTACAAACAATTGAATAGAAATGGTCAAGTCAACAAGCATTTAGTGAGCACCTGCCTCATGCCTGACATTGTGCCTGTGATGAAGCTATATAAGCAAGACCAGTCCTTGCTTTTAAGGGACTCAGAATCCAATGGGGTGAGGGAGGAAGGGAGAAAACAGGAAAATGATGTTCCAATAAGATACATGCAAGACCAATGAGAAAGAACCTCAGAGGGAAGGCACTGCTGTGAAGGAGGACTGAGAAAAGCTTCTCGTAAAAGGTAGGATTTAGTTGAAAATTGAAGGGAGTCAGTAAAACCAGGGGGTGGAGGTGAGGAGGGAGAGAATCCCAGGCACGAGAGACAGTCAACGAAAAGGCAAGGAGTTAGGAGCTAAAATAATTCTTCAAAGGACATACATCTTGGAGTAAAAAACAAAACAAAACAAAACAAAACAAAAAAACCCCCATAGAATATAAGAGCTAGAAGGGATATTAGAAATCATCTAGTACAAAGTGTTTGTTTTGTAGACAAGGAAACTGAGACTCTGAGAGGTAAAATATCCTTCCTGTGGTCACAGAGCAAGTTAGTAGCAGGGATGGGACTGGAACCAGGTCACTGAGCTCTTAACCCAGCGTTCTTTCCTTCATATCGTTTACCTCAGGGACAATGAAGTATTGATAGATGTATGCCATGACAACATTCATCTGTTCAGCCAGAAATCATCTATGCATTTGTGAATGCCTACTAAGTGTCAGGTGATCCTGGGGACTTTTTGAAAATCTGACATTTGAAGTGGTTAAAGGTTAATATTTGCCGATACACATTGACCTTTCCAATAGTGGATGAAGGTCCTATATTATCAAGGAGGCCACTTAGACCGAGGCCTCAGCTTCCTGAATTGGATGTAAGTTTTTCATTCTTTCTACTTAAAAAAAAAAAACAACACAGATTGTAGCATGTGCTTGTGTTTGCAGAAGCACTTTAGGCCCTGGAATTGCAAACTGTTTGGCTAAGACCTGGGCTGCTTTGCTATCTACTATCTTTGTTCCTCACCACATTCTAAGGGATTGTTACACATTTGTGAGTACAATGGGATTATTTATTCATTGTGTCTGTCCACTCTTTTCTGTGCCACAAAAGGGGAAATAGCCTGCTCTTGGACTTAAAAGCTTTCTGACCGTTCCAAAGTCATGACATTTCCTTTGCTTTTTGACAGCAGTTTTTGAAAAGGGAGGTTTGGTAGGGGGGGAAGCTGTGTGACAAACTCTGTTGGCTTCTGTAGGGAGATGACTGGTAGTTGTTGTGTAAAAACGTATTTAGTCACCTTTTAAAAGCAAATTGTGGACTTAATAGAACCACACAGCCTTCTTTGGAGATTGTACAAGGTGGATTGTCTTGATAAAACATTTGAAGCCAGAAATCCATCAGGCTGCAGTGAATATAAGCACTGACCTGGACCTAAGCGCACAAAATTTCCAACCAAACTTACAGGTTTTATTTTATTTTATTTTTTAAAACAGAGCAAGGATAAATGTCTATCCAGTACTTTTCATTTTTGTCTTTCTTGCAATTCTTCTTTTAGTCTAAAACCAAATAAAAGATCCTAATTCTGTACTATTTCTAGTCTATCTGAAAACTCACCGCATTAGAATCTTGTGGTTCAGCTTTCTGGGTCCTGATGGTTTATATGAGCCTTTGAACTTGACCTCTGTAAGCCTACTCTTGTTCTTCCCTCTGCTGACTCTCACTAATGCTAGTTAAGTTTGAGACCTCAAGACCATGAGAATAATGTGGAGGCTTACAATCCTGGACTGCCTCCCCCCACCAAATACACGCAGATTAGTAAAACCCTGCAAAGTAGTCTTGATCTGCAGCGGATAGTGTAGATGAGGTATCCCATGCTTGAATCAGTACTTGGACCGTTTCCTAAGAATGCACATTCATGGCACTCAGAAGGAAGAGAAAGGACAGCCACTAGATGCTGTGAAGAACAGATCCTTTGGGTGACTTTTTTAAAACTACAAACTCCCTTGTATTGCACAAGGCCAGACTAATTGCTTTTAAGGAAGCAGACTCCTTGGCAAGGAGTCTTGGCATTCCTGTGCCAAGAAATTTGGAATGGATTGCTAGAGACCTTTGACGTTTGGAATAAGATGCTGATATATATAGCTCTCTTCTAGACAAAAGTCTTGATTTTGGAAAGGAAAGGAAATGTCTCGGTAGATTGACTTGGGAAAATAGGTTTTGGTTTCTTGGACAGTGGCTTCTGATGTTCTTGGCAAGGGATGACAAGTATTTTACAAACAATTGGAAGGTTAGTTTGCATAAGACACTCTGACCTTGACAGTGGAATATGAAGTTGCCTGGTACACAGAAAGAGCTCAATGTTTGTTGAATTTAATTGAAACATGAAGGAAGAATAAAATTCCTAGGTAAAACTGTGAAACTGAGCATCATTCACGTTATTTAATGTGATACAAAATGAAGCACCAGAGAGGAGGAGATGCTATCTTATTTAGGTTTTTGGTGTTGATAGTAACGACTATATCACCATGAAATCCAAAAGCATTTATTAAGGACCTAAAAAGTCTATAGCAAGGATTCTATACTCTGGTGAAACTTATGGACTCCTCAGAATAATGTTTTATATGTACAAAATATAATACATAGGGTTGCAAGGAAACTAATTATATTGAAACACATTTATTCATGCTGCAGTCACTATCCTGAAGGCCGGATATGTTACATTTCATCCCCACCTCCAGCGCTCTCTAGTACCCTTAAAAGGTTATAGGGGTATCTAGTCTCTCTGCCACTGGTTCAAGCCTCCACCAATGGACTTTCCCCAATTTTAGGGGGTCTCCTGACCTCAGTTTCATTTAACCACTTAAGTGTTGGATTAGCTTTTACAAAGAAATATTTGCTTCAAAGATATAGCAAGAACAAATATAGAAAAATCTTCCCAACGTTTAGCAGCCATAATCTCCCTGTACCCCCTCAATCTCTGGGTAGGGAAAGGAGTTGGATTCAAATCTTAGCTCGATTCTTATTAACACAGTTCCACCCAATTCCAAGTCCAAAGCGCTGCTTCCTCTCCCCACTATCAACCTTGAACTTGAATCCTGGGCATCATGTCTTCACATGGCTTCCTTGTTGGACTGGCTGCAACGTCTGGCCTAAATTCTGCCTCTCGCAGTCACGTCTTGATTCTGAGTCTGAGGATTCCACTGCCTGTACCTAGAACTGGGAAGGACAAACAAAACAGACTGAAAACAAAGCCCCAAGCCTGTTTCCTGGGGCCACTTTACCTTAGGGTAAAGGGCAAGGGAGGAAGGCAGTCCTCCTCACAGTGGCATGCTTGGAAGGAAGGCAGTTCAGAGTGCCTGTTCTGTGAGTGAATAGGACTTTCACTTTTTGGGGGACATTATAGGAAAAAGAGCAAGAGTATCCAATCTGGTCCTTTTAGAAATGTGACCTATTTTGGCTATAAAACCAGTTGAAAGAGGCCGTTCCCACTGATGTGGCAGAGGAATGCAGAATGTCTTCTCCCAGAAGCTGGTCCCTGGCCTCTCCCATGTGGGTACCTTCATATTAGATGATCTGGGCATGCACAAAGTAAAGTCCTGTTACATCAAAATATGAAAAAAAGAATTCACAGATCCCATGTTAAGAACCCCTTATCTATAGAGATGGGTTATGGATTTATAATTTTATTGGTATAGGGAAATGTCAGATGAATAAACTCCCCCTATCAATGCAAGCTGATACATTCTCTGTAACTTACATTCTTAGAGAGTTGTTTAGGGCATTGAGAATTTAAGTGACTTGTCCAAGATCACACAACTAGTATGTATCAAAGGGAAAAGCCAAGGTGTTCTTGATTTTGAAACCATTATTCTATCTACCCTGAGCCCAAAAGTCTGGAAATTTCCATGTCTCTTAGAACACTGGTCCTGCTTCCAGCCCAGCCCTGGAAACTCTCATCCAGGGGAGCAATCCTTGTGGAGAACATAGCTTGTCTGCTACATCTGTAGCTACTGGAACTCTTAGATCCTCAGTAGATACAGGCACTGAAGACCTGGAAAAGTCCTTGACACTGTCAAATGATTCAACATCAGAAACAAAATAGTTTTATCAGTGGAAAGAACATTAAAGAAGATATATCACCAGGTGCTGCACCGTAAGAATGAGGCTATCTTTCCATCTGATTGGCAGCTCAATATGTTTCTTTCCCTCATTTGAATGTGACTTCCTTGAGAACAGGGATTGTCTTATTTTTCTATTTATAGGCTCAGCATTAGTTTCCATAAGTGCTTAATACATGCACATAGTAAGCATTTAATACATAACTTTTTATTCATTCATTCACCTACTAAGGTATCATGAATTCCTTGTCAAATTCTTGTGAGCTTCTTGTGGGAGAGATTGCGACTTCTGAAATGTGGTAGTTAAAAAAAAAATTTTTTTTTTTGGTGAGTTCTACACCCTAGGGCATGTGGGACTGTCAGCAACTGGACAGCAGGCCTGTTCTCTTGGAGGATTCAATGAGTTAGGCATAAATTCTTCTGCAGAGGATGTGTTTGTATATACCAGTTCCCACAATGCTTAGTGCCTGGCTCTCATGATAACTGTGGGGGCTACAGCATGAGGACTGCATGTTCAGCTACTCTGAGAGAGAAACTGTAGTGAAACTCTGAGCTATCAAACTAGGATTTGAAAGGGAAGATGATTACAGAGAGTGGTTTCAGACTCTAATCATCAACAGCAGTTTTCTAAATTTTCTCTATGTCCTTCTTCTGCTAGTTAGGGATGCAGAGGAATTAATTGGTTGTTGACTAATGCTTCTGTGGAAGTATGGGGGAAGGTGTCAAATTTTGGTATGAATACAGAAGATATTTACCATCTGATTCAATTCCCTGTTACTTGTCTTTTTCCATTAATGCCTATTGTCCTTAATTCAAATGTCATCTGTCAAGGTCTAACAAGGAGATACAATGGTGGGGGTTTGGGGCATGGATTTGAAAGAAGATGACCCAAAGAGTACTGTAAACTTGTATCTATTATTATTTTGGATTTGAGTAAGGCTGTTTTGAATATGAGGTCACCTAAAGCTGCATTAAAATTGAAGGGATCCATTGATGATTTTTTCCCCTTACGCTATAATTTGTCAGTGAAGTTTTCTAGAGCAGCTCTTATAATCCACAGTATATCATTATACCATTTCATATCAAAGTAGTATTAATTTTTTTTGTTTCTGAATGAAATAATTTTGTCAAATTGTCATTGTATATTGCATATATGAACACTAGGGGAGTGACTAGATGGTTGTTGGAGAATTGGTACTCAGTTGTGTGGCTTAATGCTCATGAAAAACTTAGTTGGGGTGGGGGGCTTAGTTTAGTACCTATTGATCAAACTAGTCATAACATGCCATGTTATGAAACCTTAGGGAAATAAAGTAATGGACTACAGGAAAAAAAGAAGTAGTAGTTGTATTTGTATAAGTTGTTTGAAATAAACAAGACATTCCAGAATTTCCAAAGAAATAAATGCCAGTGGGGTTGTTTGGGAACTGATAATCCCTTTGGGAAAATATACCCTTTACTTATGACCAGGAAATAGTAATGTAAAGCCATCCTTCTGAAAGCATGTCCTAAGGATGTATTGAGAGGTTTATTGGTATGTCTGACCTAACGGCAGTGTCGACCTTAGCAATCATTTTCCATCTGGTGTTACATTCCTGATCAACCAAGGAGACTTTGCAATGGCTATAGAGGGTAGTGACTGCCTTCTAATACCACAGTGGCACATGTACTGAACAGCAAGGGCAGCCTCTTGGTTACTTGGAAGTACCCTTTCTTTCTTGGGCTCCTCCTTCGGGTTGGAAGGTAGGAGTCTCTTAGGATTTCCATTTAAGGAGAGTACCCAAGTCAGCCATCTCTTAATTTCTGACTGGACAGCTCTCCCTTGGACTTTTCCATCATGCCCCCACATCAGATTATCTTCTCTCCCTCTCCACATTTTCACCTTCCTCTTATACATTGTCTTCCCCATTAGAATGTAAGTTCTGTGAAGGCAGGGATTATCTTTCTTTTTGTTTGAATTTATTTTACCAGTGTTTAGCACAGTGCTTGGCACTTAGTAAGCACTTAACAAATGCTTTTTGACTGACTGTTGTTAAAATTTATATGACTGTCAAGGAAAATAAAGGTAAAGATTGTGAACAGAGACACTGGAAATGAATAAAGTGGTCCCGCCTGGTTGTAGAATATCTTCCCAGGAGCTTGTAATGGTAATTAATTTAAATAAGAAGACTGTTTTTGTTATGTCAAGTAAGCAGGTACTTAGCCCTTAGTAACTAATCAAACCTCTGTGAAAGAAACAGAAGGTGTGAACTCTGTCTCCCATTGCTGACATAACAGGAGGGAGTTGGCCGAAACAGGAAGCCAATGTGTGTGTGTGTGTGTGTGTGTGTGTGTGTGTGTGTGTGTGTGTGTGTGTATGTATGTGTGTGTGTAAGAAAAACCCTAGAGAGAGACAGTCAGAATTTTCTCCTGACAAGATCCTGGTGGAAGAAGCTGTTCTGCTGAGAGATATGGTGAAGGCTGGAGTTGCTGCTGGGAAGGCTGCCTGGAAGGCCGAAGTGGCTGCTGCTGCCTGGAAGTCCAGTGTTGCTGCTGCTGCCTGGAAGGCTGAGATTTCTTCTGGGTCCTAGGGCCAGCTGAACTGCTGGAGGACTGAGGAAGCATGACTGGGATGCTAAGACTTTGTTTGTTTGTGTCTTGTTTGATCCTTGAATTCCCAGGAACAGAAATTGTGAAGGTTTTGAGATGTGCTAGATCCTGTGAACTTCAGTGTGTGTAGCAGGAACTGCCTGGAGGATTGGACAAGGACCTGGGAGCTGTCTGCCTCTGAAATCAGGTGACTGTTTGGTGGATTCAGGTAGGAGCTGGAACCATGGAAGGGATTCAGGGAATCTGAGAAACCACCTGGAGTCAAGATGAAGAAAAGATCTCTCCTTGGATATTGAATGCTGTGATGATAACATGATTTACTAGTGACCTAGGGGTGGAGAGTTTGTGTATTTTCTAATGATTGTATTTAGTAAGATATTTAGTAACTGATTGCTAAACAAGTGACTAATTAAGTTAACCTAGTTGCCCCATGAGTGGAAGACTGATTTGTATTCTGAGATGATTGAATGACTAGGTAAGGAGGCAAACCTCCTTAGGGATACCAGATGATTATTCTTTTGTTCTTTGTTCTAAATACTGTGACCGCTTTGGTGAAAACTATGTGGTCATTTTAATGATAATCTATTGTGAACACTATATTGTGATTTTCTGTGATAAGATGCAATGTTGTGAATACTGTATCACTATACTGTGTAATCAGAACCTTAAAAGTTGTTCACAGTAGCATTCTTTTGGGAAGCTGTTCTTGCATGACATTACAGAGCTCTTTTCCATCAGCACCATGACCAAAAGAGATAAACTCAATTCTTTCAGTACATTTATTACTGGAAATGTTAGGACCAAAACTCATGGAAGAACAATCAGTCAGAAGAGCCACCTTATTCAGAAAGAGTGGAGTGGTAGCCTTTTGTAAGAGCACAATCAAACATTTTGCATAATGTTGTGGACTAGAAGGGCACACACATGCTAGGTATATTCATTTCAAGAGAAAAAAAATTAGCAGTAGTCTCTCAGAAGCTGTAGAGAAATGGCTTGGCACTGGTAACACATAAAAGTCAAGAATAGGAATTGCTTAAAGTGTTGAAGAATTTATTCCTTTGTCCCACTAATTTTTTGAGTCTAGAAGATAAAGAAGACATGAAGAACCATAGCCAGTAGGCCTGGCAGCTAAGAAATCAACTGAAGAAACTCTGGCTTCAGCTGAGAAAAGTTCAGAGTAGAGTAAATAATGGTGTTAAGCTCAAGTTCATGGAAGAACTCCAGCTAAGGTAAAGTCCTGCTAAGAAATCTAGTGTTCAGGAAAATGAAAAATCAATGAAGAGTCACCCCATGCAAGTAATTGAAAGACTGGATAACCTGCTAATCTATAAAAGAGTAAGAAAGAATGATTTGTGTTATGGAAAGACAAAACATAGTTAATATATAATCCTCATAGGGGAATGGGTTGAATTACTTGGTGATCAGTAGGATCAATGTAAACTTAAGTCAAATGGGTTTAAAAATGGCCCACTTTCCAGTTGGAGATGGATTTTTGAAGTCAAATGATAGCTCTTCTGAGTTACATAATGTTTTGGATGAGTAGGAAATCATAACTTTGGTGTTCACTGGAGGGTTAAGAAGCTTGTCCAAATTGCCTTAGTTAGAGGAGGAAATTGGTCCAGACAGAACAGAGAACTGGTCCAGAGCCCAGTCCTTTATTGGTTAATAGTCCAGCTATGAAAGTCCCAAGGTAATAGAGACTCCCTAAAGAGCCTGATGAATTAGAGGCCGCATGCTTCAGCAACCAGCTTGGATCATCTATAAGGTCAGGTTTGGGACCATGGATTTCTGGGTCTAAGGAAACCAAAAGGGTAGAACAGAAAGCAGGTTAGCACAGAGGTGCCAGGACTATCTGTTCATTACCCAAACAGACTTGTGCTTTCCTAGAAGTAGTGGGGGAGGAGACAACATATGTGTCCAAGTAATGTCTACCAATGGAGTTCATATATGTATACTTCATATGTAAGCAACAAGCTTACATACTTGGATATATGTATTATGTATTCCATGTGATCTAAATACCTAGTCTGTGTTGTTGTTGTTGTTCAATAGTTTCAGTCATGTACAACTCTTTGTGACCCCATTTGGGGTTTTCTTGACAAAGATACTGGAGTGGTTTACCATTTCCTTCTCCAGCTCATTTTACTGATGAGGAAACTGAGGCAAATGGGGTTAAGTGACTTGCCAAGGATCACACAGCCAGTAAGAGTCTAGGGTCAAATTTGAACTCAGGTCTTCTTGAATACAGGCCTAGCACTCTATCCACTGTGCCATCTAAATGATGCTACATGTGCTGTAGATTATGTCCATACATAAAGTATATGTGGGCTTCCTACAACTCTTATGTGGATATTTTTTACTATAAGAGAGAATAAGTATTATGGATTTGGGATAATTATCTGTGATTATGCTATATGCTAAATGAAGTTTGTGATTTGCACAAACAAATATATTCTAATCTAGTGTGATTTGCATGATGACACAAACATTTTGCAGGATATATTAATGGATTTCATTTTCTGCAATTCTTGGGGATGAAGGATCCTTACTCACTGGGGTAAACTCCCTGGATGTCATTTCCCAGATAGCTGTGTATGATCCTGCCATATGGTGATGTCACTCTACATATAATCAACAGAGATTCAGATTGAGTAATGAAACTAGAATGGTTTTGTCAGGTAGTGCTGTGAGTAATAGATTAAAGTAGAAGGAAAGGTCAACCCTGAAATGTAAAGACTGTGTATTATTGAAGGAGATAAGTGGCTGTCCTTTTTCTCAACTCTGTGTACATTAGAACAATAGTGACATAGACAGAAATTGAAAAAAAGATGATAGACATGACCTGAGTTTTTTTTTTTGAGACCACAATCCTACAACAGAGAGGAATATGATAGATCCATGTAGCATGGATCAAATGAGAACAAACTTATATTTATCACTGTGCTGTTAAGTAGGCACAAACCAATATAATTAGAGACTGTGTCCCATCACGCTTTGGCTGAAAATATTTACTTATAGGCAGACTGTCCAAAATTAAGCTGATTTTCTTCCCCTCCCGCCAATCCACATTTTCTTTATATGTTCCTATTTCTCCCTAGGACTTCAATATTCTTTTAGACATTCAAGTTTGCTATCCATGATTCATCCTCTATTCTTCCTTCTCTCTTATGTCTTATGTACCCTGAGTTGCAACATCTTGTCAATTCTACCTCAACTTTTGTCTTCCATTTGAACCCTCCTTTCATCCTCCCTATGTGTCTACTACTCTATTTCAGCCCCTAATATTTTAATTTCTCCTCTGGACTAAAACTGTCATAAATGACTTCTGGCTTTCAGCGTCCCTATCTTTGATCCATTCTCCACACAACTACCAAATTAGCTTTCCTAAAGCCTCCTTCAGTGGCTTTCTAGTGCCTCTAGAAGAAAAATGCAAAATCTCAGTTTGTCTTAAATTTAAGTACTTTATAGTCTAGCTCCAGCCTTCATGTCTAGACAGTAATGCAAATTGTTCACATTCACTCACTCCATATTCTAGTGAAACTATTACTTTTAGAACTTGGCATTGTATTTCCCACCTCTTTGCCTTTGCTTAGGCTGTCCCTCATGCCTAGCATGCACTCCTTACTCACCTTGCCTTATTTAAGGCTGAGCTTATATGTTATGTACTATGGGAAGCCTTTCCTTACTACTTGTCAGTGCTCTCTCCTTCCTTAAATTATCACACATATACTTATTTGTCTTCCAGTAGAACATAAGTTCCTTGAGGGCAGGGACTGTTGTTCCTTTTGTCTTTATATCCCCAGTGACTAGAACAGCATGTTGCTCATAGTAAAATGCTTAATAAACATTTATTGGATTGGGGAAGTTCTTAGGACTTGCATTTCTGGGAGCCAATGGATCTTCAGTTCAGGGTGATCCCCTCATAAAAGCAACAGAAACAAGCAGAAGAATGAAAGGCCCATATAGAAGATCACAGCAGTTCCTTGTATAGGAAGGAAGATAGTCACAGCCCAATTTTCTTGCCAGCTGCCAAGAACAAGCTGAGGATCACTCTGTGTGGGAGAATTCATGCTATGCCTAGCAGTACACATTGGGGAATTAAGATTCTAAATGACTAAATCTTACTCCTCTTCTTCCGCTTCCTGTACTTCAGGTGTTAGATGCATTTACCATGCTTTTCTCTGTACCCAAATGATGTGAGTTTCAGAATAAATTATTTCTCACTGTTCACTAGAGATGAGATCCTAATCTCTGAAGTGTGTATGTGTGTTGTTTTTCCTATTCCCTATGCTTCTGCTAATTGTTTTAATCTCTATGATATTTTACTTTTAATACCTACACCCTTTGTCTTGCCTGCCAGTCAGATGCAAACTGAGTTTGGATGCTCTTAGTCATTCCCAGCAGAGCCTAGGCTTTTATGCTTTTAATAGGGAGACACTGCAGTCTACCCTTCCAGGCTTATTTCACATTATTCTCCCTGACAAACTCTCCGGAGGTGATCTCATTACCGAGGAAAATGAGAACCAAGGACAGCGCCTGAGAGTTCTTAGAACCACTTCCAAGTGGCAGTTTACAAAGCAAACCTATGAGTGAAGTTGTCAACACAAAGCATAGATTTTGACAGAGTGGAAAGTCAACAAATACTCTTCATATAATTCATGGTTCATGCCTTGTATATAGAGATACTTGGCACCTTCTCAGCTAAGAACTTGGCTATTGGAGAGTCAGAGCTCAGGAAGGAAGGAACCAAAACTTTCCCTGATGAGAGGAACAGCTGTTGATTAAATAACCAAACCATTAAGGAGAGGATTTAAAGGCAGTCATATGCATAATAATATTGATGATGATGATGGAAGCTATTTATATTGTCTAAAGCACTTTAGGCCAGCGATGTTAAATTCAGATAGAAACTAGGACCACTAAGTCATACATAAGGATCCCTGTGTATACATATTGACTTAGAAAACCACATACTAACATTATTTATGTTATATTATATTTTCATTTATTTTGTTAAATATTTTCTAATCACATTTCAATCTGGTTTGACCACACTTGGTATTGTTAGGAGCCACATTGGGGGAGGTATGCAACTTTGACATCTCTGCTTTATGTGAATGATTTCATTTGAGTTTTAGAACTGGAATATTTGCTCTGGGATCAGTGGATCTGGGTTGGAATCCCTCTTTTGATGTCTACAACTTAGGTGACCTTGGGCAAGTTATGTAATCTCCTTAGGTCTCAGTTTCCTGATCTGTAACATTGGGGACGGGGCTGGACTAGATGGCCTCTGAGGTCTATAGCTCTAGGAGTCTGTGAACAACCCTGTGCTTTAGGTATGACAAGTATTTTAAACCTCATTTGACGAAGAGAAAACTGAGATTCTCAAGGTGAATTGTCATAGATCATACATCCTGTAAGTAATAGAGCTGGGATTTGGAGCCAGGTCCTCTTGATTCTAGGTCTGGCACACTCTTTGTGCTGTGTTTTCATTTGCTGACTATTAATGGATCAATTGATCACTTTTATATTTTATGTTAGAATATTTTGTTCTCTGGGTGTAAGTACCATCTTCATTTTTTGCTGTTGTTGTTCAGTTGTTTCAGTGAAGTCCAACTCTTCATAACCCATTTTTCTTGGCAAAGATACAGAGGGGTGGTTTGCCATTTATTTCTCTAGATTATTTTGTAGATGAGGAAACTGAGGCAAACAGAGTTAAGTAACTTGCCTGGGATCATACAACTAGTAAGTATTTGAGGCCAGATTTGAATTCATGAAAATGAATTTTCCTGGCTTCAGACCTGGCACTGTGTCACCTAGCTGCCCATTCTTATTTTTTTAGGGCTTGGTTAACGAACTGTCTGCATAATTGTGTTTTTTTTATGATACAAGAGAGGTAAAAAGAAAACATAAAACTTTCATGTGAAAAAAGAAAAGAGCAGTTGTTCTATTGGTTCAACGGATTTTCCCATTGACTCACCAGAAGGCACCATTGGGTCATTTTGGGGTTGGGCAGACAGACAGAGACTTAGAATAGAATCGTGATGGGGCTGACCATAAAAATCTCCTTTTATTGATTTATTCCTCTGCAGTAGGATATGCCTGATCATAATACCTGCACAGTGTGGAGGTTTGCAGATCACAAGCCAGGAACATTTGTCTGTAATTTTCCAAATGTTTATTTTCCAGATATTTGATAATAATGACACAACCAAAAGAACAAAGAGATTTCTCTGAATACAGTGCAATTATTTTTTAAGTAAGTGCAAACATTTCAGGGAAATGACATTTGCTTCATTAATTTTGTTGGAATTGGGCAGGAAGATCCTGCAGCAAATTTCATAAATCCTTCCTTTGAAAATGGAAAGATTTCGTCATATCACATTGCCAGATTTTGAGCCTTGTGTCTGAGAGTTGATTTCCAACAACAAATATCCCATGAGAATGTTGGTCTTTGAGGGATCATCACTTGAGATTTGCCCAAAATAATCTGAATTTGTCAAAGAGGCTTCATTTTCAAATATATGGCTGTCTTTATTTCAGTGTATTTTATTGCCCTAAAAATACAGATTCCACCTTGAGAATCACTTCTCAAATCTAAAAGACTAGTAGGTAAGCTCAGCTTTAAGCAAATTCAGTCTCTCTTTGTAGAAAGAGGCAGGGACAATTTGGGCATTTTTGATGCGCAATTGGGAAAACAAAATTATTACAGTTTTTTTGGGATCCTGGATTTGGAACAGGAAAGCCATTCAAGCTGTCCTTGTTGAATTACAGATGAGGAAACTGAGGCTCATTGAGATTAAATAATTTGGCTAATAAGTAGCAGAATTTAGGTCTGAATATGAGTCCTTTGACTTGTACCCAAATTCAGTGCTTTTTCCATTACATGGCATATGTGCACCGGCATCTATCTGCACATGTTTTGGTAGAGGAATAGTACTGGATATGTGATTTCATAGGTTTAGTGAACTTCTGGTTGAAGAAATTCCTTCTACCAATATGGACCAATGCCTTCTCTACAACTTTCAGTCCTAGAGTTGCCTAGAATACAATGAGAGGCTAAGTGATTTGCCCAGAATCACAAAGTCAATCTATCAATAAACATTTAAGAACCTACTACGTGCTGGGTATACAAAAAGAGGCAAAAGATAGTCCTTGCCCCCAAGGAGCTTACAATCTAATGGAGGAGACAACATACAAAGAAATACATGAGAAGCAAGCTATATATAGCATAAATGGGAAGTAATTAACAGAGTGAAGGCACTGGAATTAAAAGGGGGTAGTTGATGGCTTAAGAAGGGATTTTGGGGCAGCTAGGTGACACAGTGAATAGAGCACTGACCCTGAAGTCAGGAAGTTGAGTTCAAATTCAGCCTCAAACACTTGACACTTAACTAGCTGTGAGACCTTGGGCAAGTCACTTAACCCCAATTGCCTTGCTTTTTTCCCTCCAAAAAAAAAAAAGGAATTTTAATTGGGACTTAAAAGGAAACTAGAGAGGTCACATATCCAGGGTGCCAGAGGTCGGAACTGAGCCCAGGTCTTCTTGGCTTTAAGGCTTCTCTATCCACTCCTCCATGCTGTCTCTCAGTATATGTATGTGGACCTACATAATAGAAAAGAGTAAGGGTAGTGAGGAAGAGGTTTCCTTTGATATGAAAATATCATTCTTTCCACTGTGTTTTATACTGGTAAATCTGTACAAAGGTAGTGTTTTCTTTCTTTAGTATCAAATGTATTGGCTTAAAGCAAGATATTTACTTTAAATGGAGTTATGAACAAAACAAGGCTATCTCCTTTTGTTAATTCATTATTAGCAAATATACCTATTGGAGGATAATATCTTGTATACAGCTAGGCCCCATTAGTTAATTGCCAAATTTTTTTTAGAAAGAGCCTTCTTAGTATGACATTTTAATCCTTTTAAACAGTTGCATTTAGAATAAATCAGTTAGTTCACATGACTTTTTCCCCCTTTCCTTATGACTCACAATAAGTTGAAAGTGATGTGATAGGCTTTCTCAGAATTTATTTCAGGAGAAATAGAACAGTTTGACCTTTCTTAGGATTAATAATGGCTAGCTCTTATATTTATTCCAGTATCTGCTATTTGATGCGGACAGTGGCATTACCCCCCAAAGATTAGCCTTTCGTTGACATCAGTGTTCATTTTAAATCTTTTACACCTAAGAAGACAGTGAAAATGTTCCTTAGCGTCTGGATAATTAGGAACATACAGATATGGATGGAATTTTTCACGTTTCTTCTTTAACATCAGGTAGATAGGGCCTTCTATGGCAGTTTTGCTCAGGAAACAGTTGTATCTTTCTGGGATGTAAATGCATTTTTAGTTTCATAAAACAACTCTGATTTTATTTTCTCTGGCACTTCTACTTTTCACTCATTGTATTGCTCTATTTATAATTTTGTTTGTGTCTGCCAGACACCTAATTATCCAATCCTGGTTTCTCTCCTGAGCCCATTTGCCTTTTGGAAATCTCCAACTGGACATTCTATAGGCATATAAAAATCAACATGTCCAAAACACACCTCTTTATTGCTCTTACCCGTCCACCAGCTCCTTCCCCCTCAACTCTTCTGTTTATATTTGGGTCAATATAATCTTTCCAGTACCCAGGTTTACAATCTTAGAGTCATCCTCACTCCTTCACTCTCTTTCACCTCCATATCCAGTTATTTGCCAAATCTTGCCAACTCATCAGCACATCTTGAATAGTTCTCCTCCTCTTCATTCCCAAAGCTATCCCATGAGTTCAGACTTTTGTCACCTCTCATCTGAATTATGACAGCAACTTCCTAGTTGGACTTTTGGTTACTGCTAACTTCTTCCCTCTCCAATCCACACTCCTTAGCCTCCAAATCAGTTTTGCTGAAGTGTTGGTCTCACCATGCCAGTCCCCTGCCCGAGTGATCACCATATATATATAGGGGAGACATGGTAGGCTGTCTTCAAATCCTTGAAAGGTTATGTGGAAAGCACTTGTTCAGTCATTTTTCAGTTGTATCTGACTCTTTATGAGCCCATTGGGAGTTTTCTTGGCAAAGATACTGGAGTGGTTTGCCATTTCCTTCTCCAGCTCATTTTATAAATTAGAAAACTGAGACAAACACAGATAAGTGACTTGGCTTGGATCACACAACTAAAGTATCTGAGACCATATTTGAATTCAGGAAGATTAGATTTCCTGATTCCAGGCTGTGTTCTATCCACTGTGTCACTTAGCTGCCCACTGCATATGGACAAAAGTTGGTCTCAAAATTGAGCAGGAGGAAGAGAATTGGATGAATTGAATTTGGGAAATTGTGTGTCATTTTCAATGGTCTAAAGCTGTTCCTTGACAGGAAAACCCACTTCTTTAATGTCAATATTCTCCTGAATAGTTGTGGGTCATGGATCTTCACAATTTCCAAAGAATCAAAGTCACAGGTTACACAAAGAGTAGTTGAGAGATGTAAGATTGAGGTAAGGAGGTCCATTATCTACAATGGACAACCTGCATGAATTAAGTGGTGTAAAAAAAAAATACATAAGTAGAATAAAAACTGGACTGGCCACATTACTGAGAAGAAGGGAGTATTGTACCAGTACATCATGACATTTTAAATGACAGATTCTAGTCTAAGAAGTCTAGGAAGACTTAAGAAAGGATATGGACAAAAATGCCCAGGATGAGAGGATGGGTTTCAGTTTACATTGATGGAGGGAATTATCAACATTTTTATTTTTATTTTTATTTTATGGAGGAAGACAAGGCAATTGGAATTAAATGACTTGTCCAAGATCATACAGTTAGTAAGTGTGTCAAGTGTCTCAGGCAGGATTTAAACTCAGGTTCTCCTGACTCCAGGGCCAGTGCTCCATTCACTGTGTCACCTAGCTGCTCTGAGGAGTATCAACATTAATGAGATCACAGATCATTTGAAGGATGGAAGAAGACATGAATTTTTTTGCTTGGCCCCAGAGGACTGGACCAGGAGGAATAGAGAGAAGCTACAGAGGAGACAATGGGCTGCGGAGTTTTCAGCACAATGTAACAAAAAAGCTTCCAGGCAATTAGCATTGCCTCAGGATGGAATTGGACAGATGACTTCTTGTCAGAGATGCATCACAGGGGAATTCTTTCTAGATATGGGTTGGATTAAATGCTATCTAAAGTTCCTATCAACCTTGAGATTTGTACTAGAGCTATGTGTTTAGTTGGGAAAAACTTACCCTTGGGCAGTCTGGAAGACTCTTCTAGCACCAGGAATATCCAGTGAGAACTGTGGGTCCCCCAGTGGCCCAGTGGGGCAGGATAAGGGCCACTTATTTAGTTAGAGGGCAACATTGAGTAGGAAATCAAAGAGAGAAAGGTAAGGAGGGAGTGAGAGAGCAGAGGACAACAGAGGAGGAAACACAGAGACAGTGACAGCTGGAGACAGCAGCAGGTCATCTTACAGCCCTGACAGACAAGAACAGGAAACAGGGAGCTATAGCATATGTGAGAGCCAAACAGCACAAGTGACTCCCTGGGGGAGATTCTTTTGGCACTCCAGGATGAGAGAATTCCCTGTGCTTGGACTGTAATTGTTAAAGTGGGGACTGTGAATGGAGCACCCTGAGGGGCTTGGACAGCACCATCCTTTATTTTGCTTTAACGAACCTTTCCTTTGACATGTTGTTTTTGGCAGCAGGATCACAGGTGACAGTTTGTATCCTCCCTCTGGGTTATTCAAAGGATTAACTTCCTAGTTGGTTGCTCAAAGGAGAAAAAGAGTGATGTCCCCTAAAGCAGCCTGTATCCTTCCTGCCACAGGCATTTCTGCTACAAGGGCTGCAGTCAGGTAGGCCACTGAAGGAGCTGATATCTGGACTTAGAGGAGGGGATTTAGGAGTGACAATAAGTCAGTGCAGAGCATTGAGGGTAGTAGTAGTGAGAGAGACTAAGAAGGAGATCAGATAGATAACGAAATTTATTTTATATCTATCTATTTATATTTATATCTATTAAGAACTATAAGGACATTCCTTCCTTCCTTCCTTCCTTCCTTGCTTGCTTCCTTCCTTGTTTCCTTCCTTCCTTCCTTCCTCCCTGCCTTCTTCTTTATTTCTTTCCAGAAATATTTATTTAATGCCTGCTGGATGCAGAGTCACAGTTCTGGGTCCTATGGAGAGAAACAAAGTTTAGATAAGCTAGCTCCTGCCACCATGAACCTTCTAGTATAGTGGGGGGATAAGACACAAACACGGGTAACTATGATAATAATGTTTCATAATAAGGCATTTCATTAGAGAATTATGAAATTAAGTTCTGCTATAAGGTCTGAGAGAGAAGCTGAGCCCCAGGGCAGACTTCCCAAATTGACTGGATTAACTCTTTTCTAAATGGATGTGTGTGTCTGAGTTGGGGGGGATGGGCTGAGGACGCTGGGTGTCCAGTATGGAGGGGCTATTCTAGGTAGAAAGAAAATGGGACAGTGGCAAGGCACATAGCAAGGTGCTTGGGGTGGATTTCTGCATGGTTAAGTCCCCAAGAGAGTTGTTTAAAGTACTGGGAAAGCAAAGTGTCCATGGTCACACAGCTTGTGTCTGAGGTAGCATATGAACCCAGGTTCTCATATGTTGAAGCCTGACACTCAATTGTACCGCAGAGCCTCGGTGGTATGGAAACTCAAGCTCACTTCTGGGAGCAGTGGCTGCATCTCTCCCTTTCCCTATTGTCCCTACATGCTGGCTGCTCTGCAGAGGCCAACTTCTTGGTAAATTGTTTGATATTTTGAGTGTTTTTTTTTCTCTTATTGGATTGTCTGATTTTTAAATTTTGTTTTTAAAACAAATTAACAGAAGTTTTGGTGTCATATAGTCTAACATTCTATGCTATATATCTATAAATAGTATTAATGGATAGAGTGAAAAAGAAAGTTGAGTTATTATTTTAAATAAAAGATGTTTTCCATTTCATTTTCTACGGTACTTGTTATATCAGGGATTATGATAAATGGGCTGAAAAGCAAACAGATACAATAAACTTCTGCAAGACTGATTCAGTTTTTGCAGCTGTTCAAAATGACAGTCTTGGTCATTGAAGTTGTTGGCTGATGCATTCCCTTTCCTACCTACCCCAGGGTAAAACTTAGTAAAAAGAAGGATTGTAGATTTTCCTCCTGAAAGTCATAGCTGAATTCCAATCCTTTTTATGAGAAAGAGTGAAAGGTAACTGAGTGTATGGATAGAGCACTGAACTGGGTTCAGGTCTCAGCACTACCATTACCTAGCTGTATTACATTAAAAGTTGTATTACCTTTTCCTCCAGGAACTTGGTTTGCTCCTATGAGAATGGGGGGTTGGATTCAATCATAAACTCATAGGCTTAGAGCTAGAAAAGAACTTGGAGGGAATGAGGTAATTTTGCAGGTTATCATATCTCTCATTTTATGAATGAAGAAATTGACACAAAGAGAGGTTAAGTGACTTGTTCAGGGTCCCACATCCAGTAAGAATCTGAGAATTCATAGGATCATAGGATTTATACAATCATAGTTTTAAAGCTGGAAGGGACCTTAAAGCCTATGTAGTCTTACACCCTCATTTACAGATGAAAAACTATGGCCCAGAAAGGTTAAATGATTTGCCCAGGGTCACACAGTTACTAAGTGTTAGATGTAGCATTTGAATCTAGGTCTCCCTAACTCCAATTCAAACTGAGACCTGTGAAAGACCTTAGCTTAAAAAGGCCAAGGCCTCCCATTGCATTTGGGGCCATCGCCAGTCGTCCTGATCTCGATCTTGCCACAGACCCAGAAGGCTCTGGAGGAGAGAGTGGAGTGAGGCTGGTGACCTTGCACAGCCCTCCTCCCTTAAATCTGATTCACTTGCATGTCACAGTGTCACCTCCCCAATGAGAATGAAGGACAAGCAACAGCTTCTAATGATGCTGACCTTTGAAGGCCCTTCCAGTGTTTTTGTGACCCAGTGTCATCAAATTCCGTGGCTGTTTTTATTGCTTACAGAAGAAGACCCTGAGCTGCCACCTTTAGGATACATCTTACAAAGGGTAAGAAGCTCCTTCCCACTGAATTCCATGGGTGCTGCTAATCTCCCTCACGCACTGGTCCTTACAGAATATTATGTGAAAGAAGGGAGTAGATGATCATGTGAGTGTTAACTGGGTGAATATTACACACAATGTTGTGTGTTGTGTGGGAAAACCTTACGCTGACATCGGCTTTGCAAGGAAGATGAGGAAGGCATAGTTCTATTTTAACAGTGAGAATGCTGGCCTTTGAGTTAAGAGCTGGTTTGGTACTGGAGCAATGGTGGTTACTGGCTGTGGGACCTTGAGCTTCCATTTCCTGATTTGGAAAGTTATTCTTATGGTGTCTGCTCTACAGGATGGTAAGGAGGAAGGTACTTTGTAATTCTTTTTTTTTATTTTTTATTTTTTTAATGTTTATTTTTTTATTTTTTATTTTTTTTTAAATTTTATTTTAGTTTGCATCATTCATCTCCACAAGATTTTGAGTTACATATTTTCTCCCCTTCTTTCCCCTACCCACCACCCCAAAACAGCCATCCCAGTGTGTCTTCCCTCCCCCAGTCTATTCTCTCCTATGTCACTTTTTGGTACGGCAGGATGGATCTCCCAACCACAATGCCTGTGTATCTCAAGTTCCAGTTGGATGTAGTCAATAATAATAATAATAATTGCATATATATATCTCTATATATGGATAGATATATATTTATAACATTTGATTATGGAACTTTAGATTCTAGATTC
>CM053582.1:225867965-225891201 GCA_028627135.1 Pseudochirops cupreus
TTGTCTTTTATCAAAATGTATCTTACAGGACAAAGGATGCTCCCTGAGAGCAGGCCACAATCTCAAAGACATCTGCATAGAAACCAGTCTCAAAGATATCTGTATAGAAGCCGATCCCAGAGAACCAAGCATTTTGACTTACAGTAGTCTTTTAGTATAATATGATAAGGAACATGTCCTTTTTGGTGCCTGAAGTTTGGGGGTAAAGGTTTTGATGTCAGGACATCAGACAGAAGTCCTTTCAAGTGTACCCCCGAGGTTCCTTCAGGGGAGCCAGCCTTTGCAAGCTGCATCACCTTGAGAGGAATTAGGGTACAATATTAAGGTCTCTGTCTGAGTCCTGGATCAGGCCTATTTGGCTCCCCATAATCCTTCCTTCTGTGCTTCTGACCTGACTGACTTCAACATCATGCTTCTACTGCAGTCTCACCTAGGAACCAACTGCAGAGCCTGGGGTGCCCTCACATTGGAACACACATCTTCCATGCCAGTCCACTTCTCCTATAATGAGTTCCTCCCTGGACCTCCATTTTATATTTTTTAAAATTTATTTATTTGTTTTATTTTTAATTTATGGGATAAAACAAGCTTTTCCAAAACATAGTATAATAAAAAAGGATGATTGCACATGAAACTGCAAATCTATTATGTGCAACTTACTGCTGCTTTAAAACATATTATAAAGTTATTATGTAAATTTATTTTTTTTCCTTCTCCCCTTCCCCAAGAGAGCATCAGACTGGTTAACCTTCATTCTCTTCCAGGTTATGCTTTTGACTTTCCAGATTTCTACACCATGGCCCTACACCTCTTACTTCCCCAACCCCTTTTCACCTTCATTTTGTGTGTTATCTTCCCTGTCTTAGAATGTGAGGTCCTTGAGGTCCAAGATTGTCTTCCTTTTTGCTGGCATTTATATCAGCAGTGTACCCACTGCCATATAGCAAACTCTTAATAAATGTTTGTCACCTTAGTGCTTTGTTTAGCTTGAAAAAAAGAAGGCTAATGGGACATGATAACTATCTTCAAGTATCTGAAAGGCCAGTGGGGAAGAGGGATTAAGCTTTTTTCGTTTGGCCTCAGAGGGCAGAACCAGAAGCAATGGGTGGGAGCTGGAAAGAGGCAAATTCGGGCTTGATGTTAGGAAAACCTTCCTAGCAAATCAAGCCGTCTGTTAGTGGAATGACCTGCCTCTGGAGGGCATATGTCCCTTCTCAGTGGGGCTCTTGTAGCAGAAGGTGGATGACTATTAGTCAGGCATGCTTTAATGGGACTGTCTTTCATGGATGGGTCAGACTAGATATCTGTTGAGGTCTCTTTCTGAAGTCTCTTAAATTCTGTGATTCTCTTATTCTGCAATCGATTCAGAGTTTACAGGACTTTTACAGTTCATCTAGTCCAATTCTCTCATTTTTTAGATGGGAAACTGGAGCACAGAGAGGTTAAACAACTTGATCAAGGTCATGTAGACAGTCCTCCATGACTTCATGAGCTTCCCTCTGCTAGTGCAGGCAGAAACCACTCTAAGGCTTCTAAGCCCATTGGATCCTCATCCAAGATGCACATGTTAATATTAGAACCTTCCTCTTATTCCTTTTCTGTTTGTGGGAGCTAGTGTGGTGCTTCAGCTTTTCACCTTGACTCTCATTACTGACTGACTGGTCCATCTCCTCTACGGGTAGGACATGGTCTTGATGCCTTTTGTACCCCTTCTGCTTGTTGGCATTTAAAATATTGCATCCAACTTACATTCAGCCTTTGGGTCCCCTGGAACTCTCCTAGTCAGATCCCCTGATTCTTCAAATCCTGTGGTTCTCCATGACTCACTTGGGAATGCAATTCTGACTAAAATACCTCTATCCCTGAGGAGTTTACGAAATGATCCAATAGGAAACAAAAAAAGTGTGCCACAATTATAGAACCAAGTGGAATAAATGTTAAAAATAAAGGCATAGAAAAGGACTCCTGAGGATCTGAAGAGGCAAAGATCAGACCCGGTTGGAAGTGTCTGAAACTATGCCCTTAGCAACGTGGCTTAGTCAGCAAGAGGTGTAACAAATGCTGCCCACGTTCACACCTAAATATCAGTACTAGGCAGGGATGGAAACCCTTTGCAGCTACACCTTAAAAGGGCTGATGTTTTAGGAAGCTTGTCCGGGTCAGTCTCTCCCACTCTCCACTTCTGTTCCCCCAATTAGATGTAATGTTCATCTCTGTCCCATTTACTTGTGCTTATGTGGAATTTTGTGCACATTAAAAAGTTAACTTGGCAGCACAGTTGACAGAAGAGTAGATCTGGAGTCAGGAAGACCTGAACTTAAATCCAGTACCAGACATTTAGTAACTGTGTGGCTGGGCAAAGCATTTAACCTCAATCTCAATGTCTTCATCTGTAAAATGGGGATAATAATAGCACTTACTTCCCAGGATTCTTGTGAAGATAAAATGAAATTAGAGTTACAAAGTGCTTCATAAACCTTAAAACATAGAGATGCTAGGTATCATTGTTGTCATCATCATTGTCACTGTCATCATTATCATAACAGCAATGCCTTTAAATCATGGCCAAATTTGTGATTGAGCTTTCGTTGGTAAACATTACAGTCTATTAGGAGCTGGCCATAAGGTCAGAGGGGGCCAGTACAGCTTATGGTAGAGTGTGCACTTTCCCTGACTCACCCTGCACACTCAAGTACAAAGTTTCATCTAGGTAACTAGCCTGCACACTGTTATGAATAAGAGGGCAGTGGGACCACTCATTCTTCATGCATTACCAGAGTAGCCTGTCTTTCCATTCTGCTCCATATCCCTCTTGTTTCTAACCTTTAAGATTAACACACCAGGTCTTTCGCAGATTCAAGTTATGGTGGACTTGGGCACCTCTATAATCTTAATGAACTCTATGTATCTCAGAGAGAGAAAATACTGCCAAGAGTCATGATGGTGACTGTGGAATCACGAACTGAGCAAGCATTGGAGACCAGAACTAGTGTTCTTTCCATTGGATCATTTTGCATCTTACATCTAAGAAGTGGCACAAAATACTTTAGTATTTTATGGATTTGTTATCCACAACAGATTTACAATCCTTAAATAAAAAGGTGAAAAAGTTCCTGTGGAGTTAAAGTGAGTTTGTGGGCTTGTTGTGTCTCAGGAAAAGATGCTGGTTACATTGCTGAAATATTTCTAGAGGAAATTTCACAATAAAATGAAAACCAAAACAAAATCATCTTGGAGGAGACAAAGAGGGGGATTAATGACCTACAAATATTGGGTTTCTCTGTCTAGCTTTTGTAGCAGTTCTGGTTGTTTGAAGTTAGTTTGAAGTCTCTAAGAACTAAGACTACAAAGTGAGGGTGGAATAATTTTTTCATCATAAAAAAATGGTAATTGAGTCAGAATTAGTTGCTTTTGTTGGTTTTTTTTTTACTTTGTGTGAGGATCTATTTTATGATTTAAAAAAAATTCTGCAAAATCTCTGTGAGGTCTGGTGAAATAATTAGGATTCCCAAGTCCATTGAGCTTCTAAGAATGGGAATCCTATGATAAGGTAAGTGGTAAGGGGTGTGAACTAGATGCCTAAGCCTGGAATCTGAGCTGATTGTCTTATTGGCTTTCAATTCAATGTGTAAGGAAGGGTGTATAGTCCCAGTCTTTTCTTTGGAATGACATTTTCCTACATTTAAGCTCCTCAATCTTCAGTCCTCTCCTCCCCCCAATTTGAAAGGGGGATAGGGATGTGGAACAAGGTGTAGTCTAAGAGAAGGTGACAAACTGGAGAACAACAAAAAAGAAATGATGGGGCTACATGCTGATTTCTGGGTACCACATTTTATTAAAGTTATTGACTACTTGGAGCATAACCCTAGGAGGAAGTCCATGATAGTCAAATGATTGGAAATTACATTAAGTGAGAATTATTTGAAGTAACTATAGTTATTACTGTGGGAATGCACCTAAGTTGCAGAGACTCAAATATGCACTTTGGAAAATATATCCACTAGAAGGCTGTGTGTTTACTTGCACCATGAGGAACCTCCCAGAATGGGAGGTTTTGAAAAGAAGGTTAAAGAAGTGTGGGAGTTCGGAAGGACAAAGATGGGAAGAGAATGGTACTTGTGTTTTGATATACTGTTTGGATCTTAATGATGTTGAAAGTTACAGCTTGGAGTTTTCAAAATCTGGATTGAAGGTCCTGATGAGGACAAAGAACAGGTTTAGAGGTTACAAGGCAGAGGGAAATCTGGAATGACAATAGATTATGGCGAGATGAAGGAATTCCAGAGTTCACGAACATGGAAGTGAGCCTGCATCAGGACCAGAGAGTGAAGAATCAAGGATGAATCCTTTGAGAAGATGGTGGAACCTTTAACAGCAAAGGAAATAAGGATGTACCCTCCAATACTTTATCCTCCAAGTTCATCAACATCCTTAACTTCCATGAATTATGTGATGTTTAAAAATTTTTCTGAGTTATTATCTTTTTATTAATAATGCTGCCATGCTATTAATAAACAAAGTCATTGGCACTCTGGGCAATGAGTGGGCTCATTGCAGTGGAATTGCAGTCTATATTGTACTTGGAAGAGTGAGTGTTCCTGAGGGTAGCAATCAACTCTAACTGGTTAGCAAGTGATGAGAGAATGAATATTACAATGAGGAGCTGGGCTGTATTTCAATGAGGGTCTTGAGGTACTTAACTTGGATCACTCAAGTCCTGGTCAATGTATAGTTATCCCTTCCATGTCACAGGGGTTAGGGGCCCATTGCCCCCACAATCCTGAAAATCTGCAAAAAATTTTGTGGCCCTCCATCCCTACCAGAGAAGGAGTCTGAATTTTTTCTTTTTTCTTTTACATGGTGTTTATAGTTCTTTATTATAAAATTTCGATTAAGTATTTGGTCACAGGCTCTGTGTCATCTGCCGGCTTTCATGTCATCTGCAGCTTCCCCAAAACTCCCCCCAAATTCCCATTTAATTTCTTATGCTGACTCAGTATACAATGAAACTGTGATGGGGAAAGCTGCAATGTGGAATGGACAACTGTACCTATCATAGAGGGAATCCACTTCTGCCCCAGACCTGTCTGACCAAACACAATTAACAGGAATTCACCAATTCTCTCAGCCTCATTGGGTAAATTTTTCCCAAGATTTCCCACACTGGTTGATTTCTGGATGGGAAAGTAGAAAAGGGGAAAAACCTTGGTACTAATTTAGAAGTAAGCTATTAAATACAAGAGAGAAATAGCTTTTTCTCTCATTTATAGCTTTATTCTTTTTCATCCACCCATAGTAATAGTTACATTTTAGACACCACCATCATCCCTATCTGAGCCACTTCCATGACTGTGAACTCTGAATATCTGAAATTTTGAACACTGAAATGATCGTAATTACCACTGTTCTTTCAGCTCCCACTGTCTCTCTCCTTCTAATCCTATTCTTCACTTTTATGCTAACCACTAGTCTCTGCCTTCTCCTTTCTACAAGTCCCTTACTATTGTTCTGAACTTAGTTTCCTCCTTCGATGTTCTTGATATGCTCATAACCAATTTATTTATGCATCATCCTTTGCCTTTGGCTTCCTTGCGTCCTTGTCCTACTGCCATTGATTTCTTGCAAATCTTCAACAGTGAACTACCCCCATCATTTTCCTTAGCTGTTGTATTCCATCAACATAAATCCTCCAGGGTGCTAACTATGGCCATTACAAATTTATTTTTATGTCGATAGGGTCCTCTCTGCTGTAAGCCAAATCTTTTATTCTTCTTTTATTTTTTTTTAAAATTCTACTTCCCTTAAAATCTATGTGTTGTTTTATTTGGAGGCAATGAGGGTTAAGTGACTGGCCCAGGGTCACAGAACTAGTAAGTGTCTGAGGCTGGATTTGAACTCAAGGTCCTCCTGACTTCAGGGCCGGTACTGTATTCATTGTGCCACCTTAGCTGCCTCCCCACCTTCCCTGCCAAAAATCGCTGTTTCAATAAAATACTTCTAGCTAGTCCCTGAATTGGCCATTCTTTACTTATTCATAGAAACCATCTCCCAAATCCTCCCCTCCCCCCCATCATCCACTCAGAATTCTTTTTTTCTTTCAAGGCTCGGCTCAGATTCTGTTTCCTCTGAGAAGTTTGCCCTGATTCCTCACCAGTTATTGTGTTATCTGCCTCCCTACTTTTCCTTATATTTGACTTATTTTTGCACGTATTTTCCTCCAGTAGACTGTAAGCTAGCATTTCTTAATCTTTTGTTTTTTTTTTGTGTCATGGACCACTTTGGATGTCTGGTGAAGCTTCTAGTCCTGTTTAAATACATAAACTAAAATATATACAGTTACAAGAAAACCAATCATATTGAAATTGAAATGTATTTTTTTATCCAAGTTCATGAACTCCCTGAAATTTATCTTTAGTTAAGAATGCTTGATGGTTGGTTGGTTGACATTCTTCATTCTTGGAAAGGACCAAAATGACATCACTATGTTGGTGTCAAGGCACAGTGTGTCCAGCTGTGGCTGATCAGACCAGTCCAAGCTCAGAAGGCTCTGCCTGGGCTGGGCACAAAGAGTCAACGTGAACATTTGGAGTGGAGACATCTCTAAAGACATCCAATAATCTAAGAATCCTTGGTATAAGCTTTTTGAAACCAAGTCCTACTTTTATTTCTTTGCATCTCTACCACCTAACCCAGTGCCTGGCAATCACAATAGGTTCTTAATAAGGAAGACCTGAATTCAAATTCAACCTTACTAGCTGTGTGATCCTGGGCAAGTCACTTAACCTCTACCTCAGATTCCTCATCTGTAAAGTGGGACAGTAACAGCACCTACCTCTCAAGGTTGTTGTGAGGATCAAAGGAAAGAATGATTGTAAAGTGCTTAACATAGTACCTGTCACGTAGTAAATACTGCGGAAGTATTGGCTATGATTAATAATAATGCTAAATACTTGTTGACTCAATGAATACAGCTTTAAAAAGAGTTGCTCAGTTAATTAGCCTTAAATTGTGGGGTCAGGACCTAAAAAAGAATGTTACATATTGGTTAGAGGGAATAATAACAGAGAGAAGTTGGAAAAAGCTACTTAATATTTTAAATCTATGCCAAGCTAGAATCTGTCCTGAGAGGCTCTCACATGGAAGTGAACTTTAGTTGTTTACTTGAACTGACTGTGCATGATGGGCTACAATAGGTGGGAATAGAGTCAGAGGTATATTAATGAATGTTTAACAACTGGCTTTCTCAGAAAAAAAATGCTGTTTACACTTTTAAGTTTAATCTACACAACAGTTTTTCCACCACTTTCTTCACTGTAGACAAAACAATAATTCAGATCTTGATTTGTAGTGTTTGTGCTTTCCCGGGTGCAAATGCTCACATGAAAAATTTAACAATAAACTCTAGACAGTTGGTCTGAGCTGGCTCTAGCATACCCTTGGGTGGAATCCAGCCTCCTGCTGGAGAGAGTGAGAAAAGTCTGGCAAGCAAAGTGGACACCTTCAATGAAAAAAATGTTACTTACTGCTCAGTGGTTTCAGTGAAAAGCTGATCTTGAGCTTGGTCAGTGGCAGAGCAAGGAACCCATGTGAAACAGTTTTCTGTCTGCTCAGAAACAGCCCCAAATTCAAGTATGGCAGCCTGTTTCATCACAACACAGTATTAGGGTCTCTTCAGCACCCCAACCTTGCTTTCTTTAAAAAATAATATTTTGGAGCAGCTAGGTGGCATGTGAATAGAGCACTGGCCCTGGAGTCAGGAGGACCTGAGTTCAAATCCAACCTCAGACACTTAACACTTACTAGCTATGTGACCTTGGGCAAATCACTTAACCCTAATTTCCCTGCCTTCTCCCCTCCAAAAAGACAAAAAACAAAGAAAAAATAATATTCTATTTTTTCCCCATTACATGTTAAAGCCATTTTAAAACACATTTTAAAAAAGCTTTGAGTTCCAAATTCTATCCCTCCTTCTCTCCTCCCTCCCTGAGACGGTAAGCCATCTGATATAGAAAATCAAAGCTATCTATAGTCATATGAAAAAAATGCTCCATATCACTATTGATCAGAGAAGTGCAAATTACTACCTTATATGTACCAGTTTGGCTAATATGATTAAAAAGAAAAATGACAATTGTTGAAGAGGAAGCAGGATTGGGACAGTAGTACATTGTTTGTGGAAGTGTGAGCTGATTCAATCTTACTTTTTAAAAATGAAGTATGATTCTCTCCTTAAAAGTAATTGTTTTATTAAGATGTTATTTATTTTAAATTATTATTTAACTTTTTATATAAGTTTAGGTATGATTCATATCTAGGCTCTCCCCTTAAAGAAGTTAACAGAGTGCTTTCTATAGAAGATATTCAACGTACAAAATAAAGATTAGTTATAAAACCATCACCATTATCATCATTATTTTTCCTACCATCACTAATACTACATGGTTGGCTTACCTCCTTATTTGCTCATACACATCCCTGATAATACATTTTAAACCAATTTTCCTTTGTAATAGAGACACACGGGGTTGAAATACCTTAGCAAAGGTCACAAGTCAGTTAGTGGTGGAGGAAGTCCTAATTCTTAGGTCTCCTATCTTCCTACACCATCCTTGGACTTGGGTAGTGTGAGAGATGGTTCATTTTTGGACCCCTCCTCAAATTCTAATTAGTATTAATGAGTTCAGTATGATTCCATAAGGGGTAATGATTATCAACAATTATTTTACTATTAAGTGATATACTCATCTAGTAATATATAGTCATCTAATAATAGGTATAAGAGTAAACAATGTACTAATCCATATTTTACACAAATCACATAGGAATAACTAGATAAAATAGGCTTTTATAGAAGGTCCCCTACAATAGGCCTCACATTCACTACTTGTTTCATAGTTATGAAGCTCACTCACATGGATATATCTCCATCCTGTTTTGCTCAAATTCCATGACCAAGCAAAGCATGGGTGGAGAAAGTTTTTGGTATTTTTGTATGACTTGTACCTAGCTTAACATAAGGAGGAACCCATCCATCTTATGACCAACTAGTCAGTAGTGATTTTCCTTGCTTCACCCAACCTGTGACTCCCCTGCTGACTTACCATTTCTAGCTGATGCATCATTTTTGGCCTTCAAAGCAGGGTCTATCAACCAAGGGGACTGTGTATCTTGCATAGCCCTTCTAGGGTGTTCAGGTATCAAACCTTATAAAAAGGTTATATAAGACTCTGGAGAAAGGGGGCATCTCAGACTGTGAGGAAGGTCTGGGGCCCACTTTATCAGAGGGGGCCAGGTCCCTTTAATAAAGTACTATTGGCTCAGAGCTCTGCCTTAGTTTCTCTTTTTTGTCATCAGGGTGTCATTGTTCCCACAGTGAGAGATGGGGCCATTTTAATTGAGGTAGCAGAGAAATCTCTTTGAAAGGGGTCTGTAAGGAAAAGTATGGCAATATCACATGGTAAAAGTGGGGAGAGAGCATGAGACAGTGGATAGGGACCCTTCCTTGGGAACTAGGGAGATCTGAGTTCAAATTTTGCTTTCAATAGATTCAGGCTTTGTGATCCAGGGCAAGATTAACTTTTCCATGCCCCAGAAACTCTCTAAGACAATGTATTGTGGAGCAGGTGCCCATTGATATTGGGGAGAGAGAATTCACTATACCAATGAAATCATGGGTCTGGTTGGAAAAAAATCAGACAGTGTATGGACAGCTCTGGACTGAAAGCTGATGGAAGAAGAAAGAGACTATTTCTACTCTGCCTTCAGTTAATGTAACCTTAATGAGGCTGAAAGGAAACCAGAGTGTAAGGGCCATCACTGCCACTCCAGAAACCATCACAAACCTGTCAGCAAGTGACAGGGAGACATTTTGACAGGGGTTCAGGGCCCAAGTGGAACTGGCTGATAAAGCATGTTTTTTTAAGAGACTATACCCTTAAGAAATCAAGTTTGAAATAGAAGAGAATATAGTAATTGAATAATGGTTTTAATTTTATTTCTTGCAGTTGGGACTGCTAGGTTTTTCAAATCATCTTTACTTGTGAAATTTCATGAATGCATCTCTTGTTATTTATAAAAAAATTTTTTACTAGGACCTCTCATCTCATTTGTGGTGTGTGTGTGTGTGTGTGTGTGTGTGTGTGTGTGTGTGTGTGTGTGTGTATGTGTGTGTGTGTGTGTGTGCGTAATTCCTCTGTTGTAACTTAGAGTTTTAGAGTTGTCTGAGGCACTGAGAAGTTGTGTCTTGTTGAGGTTCACACGGTATGTGTCAGAGGTAGGATTTGAATCTAGGTCTTTCTGTATCTAAAGCTAGGCCTGTATCCACTATGCCATGTGGCATCTCAAATAAGTACTCTAACTTTTAAAAATAATTTCTTTTTTTTTTTGAGGGGGAAGGGCAGGGCAATTGGGGTTAAGTGACTTGCCCAAGGCCACTTGGCTAGTATGTGTTAAGTGTCTGAGACTGGATTTGAACTCAGGTCCTCCTGACTCCAGGGAGGGTGCTCTATTCACTGGCCACCTAGCCACCCCTAAAAATAACTTCCAATGCTGTCTTCTTTCTGTGTCTAGTTCAGGCAAATCCTGAAGTGGCCTGATTGTTTGATCCTGGTACCTAACTCCTGGTTGCAGCTGTTGGCAGTGGACAGGACTGGGGTCACTTTCTGGGTCATGTTTTAAAGACCTTCATCCATGTCCAATAATTCTTCCCCTGCCCCAGCTTTGGACCCAAGTTCATGGTGGATGAAACCATCTCTTAATTACTACATCCAATGGCCTTTTTTTACTTCATATTTCTTAACGTCTTTGTAGCTTTTTATAGTCAACCACTCCCTCCTTTCAGACATTCTCCTTCCTAGATTTCTGTGACATTGCCCTCTCCCAATTCTCTTTGTCTTCTCAGTACCCTTTTCTAGAGGGTTTCTGTACTGTGTCCTGTCCTGTCCTTTCTCCATCTGTCTCTCTTTCTTTCCCTGAGAGGTCCAACTGGCATTCCTATGTAGATGACTCCCACTTCTAGTAGGAAGCTTTGGATGACAGTCCCACATCACCAATTGCCTACTAGGTGTCTCGATCTGGATATCCCACAGGCATCTCAGAATCAACATGTTCAAAACAGAATTCATTCCCTGTTTACTGCTCCTCAATCTGTACCTCTTCCAAATTTCCTTTTTTTTTTGTTGATGGCGTCATTATCCTTCCAATCATCCAGAGTTGCAATATCAGACCCATTCTCAATTTTCTGCTCTCCCTCACTCACCCACATCCATTCAGTTTACCAAGCCTTGTTGATAGGACCTTCACAATGTCTCTTATACTTATTTCCTCTTACCTTAACATAGTTATTTCCCAAATTCGAGGTTTCATTTTCTCTTGCCTGGATTTCTACAATAATATCCTGATTGGTCTTCCTGTTTCCAATTCCCCTCATGTGCCGTCTGCACAGCTTCCACGTTTGTGTTTCTACTGTATTTCTAAAGCACTGCTCTGTTGCTTCTTTGTTCAAGAAGATTCAATGGCTCTAGGATATAATATAAGCTATTTTGTTTGACTTTTAAAGCTCTTTACACTCTTGCTCTCTCCTACTTGTCTTTCCAGGAAAAAAAATCTCTCATTGCTTATCCTTATGAACTTTATGTTCCAGGCAAAGTGGGGTATTTGTTGTTCCTGGTACACACTGTTCCATCTCTTGCCTTCCCTGACTTTGAATAAACTGTTCCTCAGTCCTTGGAGCATATACATTCCTCACCTCTGTTTCCCAGAATCCCTAGCTTCCTCCAAAGTGCAATTCAGTCACTCCTGGTCTTCCACATTGTCGATAGTCTCTGCCTTATCTCTAAAGTCATTTTGCATTTATTCGGTGTATATTTTGTATGTTCATATCTGTGCACCAGTTATTCCACCCAGTAGAATGCAAGTTTCTTGAGGGAAGGGACTGTTATATTCTTGTCTTTGTGCTTAGAGCATAGTGCCTGGCACACAAGGGGTTTTCAAATAAATGCTTGTTAAATTGAATTGTGTATATGAGGGTGGCAGGAGAGAGAGGAGAGGATGGGTTATTCTATTCAGTGACTGTTATTAAACTGGGCACTATACACACTTCCCCATGTAAAGGGGACTTTATGAAAGACCCAAGGGTGCCTAACATACTCTTCTGATAATAAAGCTATTCTCATAATATTTACGACCCGGAGGAAACGAGGAAGTGCTGTAAATCTCACAAGAAAGTCTGTTTTTGTGAAATTTACAGCCTGCTTTCCACACTAGATAGGTTCCAATAAGTTTTGCCTGAACATCTAGGTCCTTGGACATTCATTCAGGCTGGACTCCATGCCTTTGGAGATTGGTACCCTCACTGTATTTTATTTTCCACAGATTTAAGTTTTTTTCTTTTTGCAATCAGTTCCATGCACTGACATTTGACAGTGAATATATGACTGCCGTAAGGGAGTCAGTGTAGTACTGGGGAAAGGGAAGAGTTCTGGAATCAGGCGACATGGATTCAAATTCTAGCTCTGCCCCTTACTACCCTTGGGCAAATCACCTAACCTCTGTGGGCCTCAATTAAATGAGATATTTTCTCAGGTCTCTTCAGATCTAAAACCTGTGATCTTCTAAGAGGAGTGGTGGTTAGGTTAGAGACTATTTATCCAAGATTTGTTATTCAATTGTTTTTCAGTCGTGTCTGGCTTTGCATGACTCCATTTGGGGTTTTCTTGGCAAAGATACTGGAGTAGTTTGCCATTTCCTTCTCCAGGTCTTGTTACAGATGAGGAAATTGAAGCAAACAGGGTTAAGTGACTAGTGCAGGGTCTCACAGCTAGTAAGTGTCTGAGACCCGATTTGAACTCAGGAAGATGAGACTTTCTGACTCCAGGCCCTGTACTCTATCCACTGTGCCACTTACCTGCCCCTATTTATCCACAATATTCCTCCCCCCCCAAAAACAAACAAACAAACAAACAAACTCCAAAAGTGACATTGATAATTCTTTGTTTGCTAAAATACAGAAAACAGTTTCAATATTGACTGATTTTTGCTGATTTTTTTTCCTAATAAAAATTTAAGATTCAGTCGCATAAAGCAGGTATGAGGGACTCACTGATTTAAAACATTGTTCTGTTATGTTTGGATCAAATTTCAATAGGATATGTAGAAAAAAGACAATATTTTTTTTAATAAACTGAAGTAGTCGCTTCTTCTTCTATTGGGTTAAGAATCAGTTTTAAGTTCCTCTACTCGTAACATTGAAATATTTTCCCCTTTTGAGTTGTGGGCAAAATGAAATGTTTACTGTAAGGTAGACGTAAGGGGCTGGAGATAATAACAGGGAGAGACTGAAGGAAAGAGGAGGGGGTGCCTGTGGCAGCTGGAGAGAAGAAAAGGCCATTCCCTATTACAGACTGGCAGATGGAGGAGCAATGGGGGACTTTTCCTGATTAAAAGAGAGACTATGGTCTATGAGGCCTCATGGAGGCAGAGGGAAAGACGGAGCTAATTTTTCCCCATGTTTTTGTGTTCTGCTCATATAAGAAAAAGGAGCCCCAGAAATATTCCTTAGAGGAACATCTGAGTGAAGCTGTGAATCTTATACCTCTCCTTTCCCCAGAGGCTGCAATGGTGTGAGGGGATATAATATACCTCCCTTCTCCCACCCCTTCCGTGTTTGCAGGGGGGAGAATGTTTGCTCTCTCTTGAGCTTTGATGTAAATAAACACTATCCTGATATCTTACAAGTAGAGGGTAAAATAGTCATTGAAAGAATCCACCGATCACCTCCTGAAAGAGATCTCAAAATGAAAATTCCAAGGAATATTGAAGCCAAATTCCAGAATTATCATGGCAAGTTTTGTTGTAAATATTGCTGTGTGTAAACCAAACCAACTGTGAAGTAGCTCAATAGAACTAGAGAGCAGGGGACCCTAAAACTGAGGCATCACAGTCCATGGGGGCTGGGGTCAATGGCAGAGACGCACTCCCTCCTGCCCACAGAACTCCCATGGGGCTACCAGAGAGCCCTGGAGGAGGGGTAAAATGCAACATACCTGGTGATGGTTATCACTGTCAAAATGGATGTCTTTAAAATAGATGAGATTTAGATGGACAAGATCTGTGATTTCATTGCTATAGGGAATTCTAGGGAGGAAACTCCTACAGCCAGTTCATATTTGTATCTTCTTCTTTGTAATTTAGAGCCTCAGAGTTGCCTGGGCCCACTGAGACTTTAAGTGACTGGCCTGGGGCCCCACAGTTATTAGGGACCAGCTCTCTATTCATTATGCCAGTCAGAATAAGTAACAGATGGGTCACAATTTGTGTGGGAATTTTTGAGAGTGGAAACAAACTTAATTTCCTCCCATTTACTAAAAACTCTGCTCAATCTCTTTTTATTATTCCAATAGTATTTGATACCTGTCTCTCCACACCCACATCCACACCCTGCAAAGCAGCATTAAATGAATTTTATCAATATTGCCTATAATCCAGTTTATGCTCTTATTCATCTCGATCCACACAACATGTTCTGTGGAACACCAAGAGTACTAAAATGCAGAGAGCATCAACACATTTCTCTTTGACTGCCACTTGCTGAGCTGGAAAAAAAAATCTCACACTGAGAGAATCTCTCCCAGGTGAGAACTGATCTTTACAATGACAGTGATGACAGATGATACAGTTTTATCAATTATTTGTTATGTTTATGATCCAGCTATATTGAAACACTGCAGATTAAGTGTCTCAATTAAGACTTTAATTTTGTTTTTAATAAGTGAGTTATTATGTGTTAATAAAAGATCAATTAGTAGTTAAACAATCATTGATTCAGGTACAATAAATATGTCAGAAAGACATCAAGTTGTCATTGAAATAACACTGGGGTTTGCATAAGCAACATATGAGCAATCAGATTCTCCATACATTAAAGTCATAATGAATGCCAATGCACTTAATTGCTGTTTAATAGGGAAGCTTAATGCCAATTGTCTGTTACCTCACATACCTATTCATATTTCTGTAATACAGTAAGTTATTCATTGATTGATTTAGTACCCACTGTGTGCTTAGCATGATAAGCTATTTAACTTTGCACTGTTCCTTAGCTTCTGTTTCCTTGCCTCCTGACCTCAAATGTTACTCATTGTTTTTCAGTTCTTAGACTGCCCCTACCATCTACTTCCTCTTCTGGAACTTCCGAATTCCACTGGAGAAAATTGTGTCGACTAGGCTTTCTGTAAACTCATGTCGTCAGAAGAAATATAAGCTCTCGATAGCCATATGAAGAAATGTTCTAAATCACCAATAATTAGAGAAATGCAAATTAAAGCAACTCTGAGGTTCCACTCATTCCTGTTAGATTGGCAAAGTTGACAAAAGCAGAAAATGACAAATACTGGAGGGTCTGTGGGAAAGCAGGAAAATTGATGCACTATTGGTAGAGCTGTGAAGTGGTGCAGGCATTCTAGAGAACAAATTGGAGCTATGACCCCACAGTGATTAAACTGTGCACATGCCTTGACCCAATAACACCACTGTTATAACTATACCCTAAAGAGACCAAAGGAAGGGCAAAATGACCCATATGTACAAAAATATTTATAACACCTCTTTCTGTGGTGGCAAAAGGGTGTCTGTTAATTGGAGAATAACTGAACAAGTTATGGCGTATGAATATGAAGGAATACTATTGTGCTGTAAGAAATAACGATGACCATTTCAGGGAAGACTTGTATGAACTGATACAGAATCAGATGAACAGAACCTGAAGAATAATTCATATAATAACAATAATATTGTAAAGACACACAACTTTGAAAGACTTGGAAACTCTGAGCAACACAATGAATAACCATGATTCCTGAGAACTTGTAATGAAACATGTTTCCTACACCCTAATAGAGTGGTTATAGACTCAGTACAGATTGAGATGGGCAGCTAGGTTGCACAGTGGATAGAGCATCGGACCTGAAGTCAGAGTCAGAAGACTCATCTTCCCTGAGTTCAAATCTGGCTTCAGATACTTACTGGCTATGTGACTCTGGGCAAGTCACTTACCTTGTTTGCCTCAGTTTCCTTATCTGTAAAATGAGCTGGAGAAGGAAATGGCCAACCACTCCAGTATCTCTGCTAATAAAACCCCCAAAAGGGATCATGAAGAGTTGGACTCGGCTTAAATGACTAAGTAACAACAACAAGATATTGAGACTTTTTTGGAATGTGGTCAATGTAGGAATTTGTTTCATTTAACTATATATATTTGTATTTTTTCTTTTTCAGTTGGAGGGAACAGGGGAGTTGGCAGAAACAGGTTGATCTTCATTTGAAAATAAAACAAAATTTTTAAAATTTGTCATCTAATTTCAACTGGGGCCTCACTGCCAAAAATCATTTTACTCTTCCCTGACTATCATAATTTCTATTAAAAACTCTTTTTAATCCATTTACATCCATTTCTCCTCATTGTCTCTCAATAGAGGACTTTGCCTTACATGTTACTGAGAGATTTCCAATTGGTCAACAAGCCATCTATCAGGTGCTCAATCTTTTCACCATTTCTTTACTTCAAAATTCCTTCAACCCTCTATTCTTTCCTCCTTTCCTTTAGGCTTGGAGAAAAAGGTTCTACTCTTTATTGAGGCTACCTCTTTTGCTATACCCTTGATCCCATTTCATATATGTCTCCTAAGGGAGCTTGATCCTTGTTTGGAAAAAGATACTGACAACTTTTTGTTACCTTTGTTCCCAAATATCTGTCTCCTAGCTTCCCTGGATTCTTTCAAGTTTCAGCTAAAATTCTACTTTCTGTAAGAAACCTTTACCAATCTCCCTTAGTAGTTTCCCTCCGTTATCCCTCATGTATCTGTATATAAAACATAGGGGCAGATACATGGTGCAGTAGCTAGAATACTTGGCTTGTAGTCAGGAAGGTCTGTTGTTGTTTGTCTTTTGCTCTAGAAGACCATAACAACAGGGAGATGATGCCATGACATGCAAGTGAATTGGATTTAAGTTAAGTGAGGGAGGGCTGTGCAAAGCTTCTAGCCTCATTTTCTCCTTCAGAGCCATCTGGGTCCAGTGGCAAAATATAGATCAGAACGATTGGAGATGGCCCTGGATCTGCCCTCAAACTTAGAAGTTATATGACTCTGGACAAATCACTTAACCTTTGTATGCCTCAGTTTCCTCAACTGTAGAAAAGGGATAATAATAATACCTCCCTACCACAGTCATTGCAAAGATCAAATGAGATAAGAATTGGAAAGCACTAAGCAAGGTGCCTTGCTCATGGTAAGCACTATGTACATGCTAAAAATGATTATTTCTTCCATTGTAGTCTGAGCCTCTTGAGGGCAGGGATTGTGTTTTGTCTTCTTTTGTATCTCCAATGCTTTACATGGTGCCTGGTATATAAGTGCTTAGTAAATGTTTGATTGCTCTCCCTTTAAACATAATTGCCTTATGTTTAACTACTTTGTATTTAACTTCTTTCTTTTTATGTTGTATGTTTGTATGTGGGTTCATTATCTTCTCCACTAGACTATTAGCTCTTGGGTACAGAGATTATTTCATTCACTTTATTTGTTTCTTTTGATGCCAGTATATAGTGCTTGGTATACAGTAAGAGCTTAGTAAATGCTTGTGGGCTGAGCGAAAGGATCATAGATTTGGAGCTGGAAGGTGCCAGCAACTGACTTTGACGGACAGACAGTGAAATAAGGAGAGTCGGGCTAGGCGAGCATAGTGGGATAACAATGCTGGTTTAATGGAGAAGTAGAGTTGATTATTTATCTTCCTTGTTTATGCATGGAAAGTTTTACAATGAACTTAGGATCACTGGTTTCTCACAGGTGTGCTCAGCTCAATATAGGTATCAGCAAAAGACCTTGACTACGAAGTGTCTTCCTGCATGCCCAGACTGCTTGTGGGAGATGCAGCAATATTTCTTGATACTATTTGTCAAACGTTCTTCCTGGGGAAAGATACAGCACACCTGTCCAGAGGAGACTTTGCACCCTCCTGGATTAAAAAATGTCAACAAGTCCAGACTCAGACATAGCTCGACAAGTCCTTGAACTCGGAGCAAGTCACAAGTTTCTGGACTCAGACACAAGCTCAAGAATCTGCTAGACTTGGCCCCGCACAGGAAGGGACCTTAGAAGTCATGGAGTTCAGGTCCCTCATTTTACAGGTATGTAAATTGAGGCACAGAGCAGGTAGATGAATTGTCCAGGGTCATATAGATAATAAGCATCTGCAGTAGGACTTGAAGCCATAATTTCTTGACTCTCTGTGCAGCACCTGAGCCACTCTATCATGCTGCATAAAAAGGTAAACCTTGATGGGAACCAGGAGGGGAGGTCGGTATATGGAGAAGTTGATGAGTTTGGATTTTGAATTTGAAATAGCTGAGTGGGAAAATCTAGAAGGCAGCTGGAAATGTAGAAATGGAGCTTGGGGAAGAGGTCAAGGAAAGAGATATCAGCATTCATATACATCAAACCTTTGAGAATGGATGACATTTCCAAAGTATTGTGGGATTATAGAAGGAATCATGTTGTTATTTTTCAGTTGTTTCAGTCATGTCCGTAAAGAGACTGGAGTGGTTTGTCACTTCCTTCTCCAGATCATTTTACAGAGGAACTGAGGTAAAGAGGGGTTAAGGGACTTGCCCAAGGTCACACAGCTAGTAAGGGAACTCAGGACAATGCATGAGTCTTCCTGATTCCAAGATCAGTGCTCTATCTACTGCACCAAAGAGATGCCTTAAATAGAACCTTAAGAACTTGAGGACCTAGAGGGCCACATTTGGCCTGGAGGCCACAAGTGCCTCACCACTGGCACAGTGGATAGAATTCTGGAATTGGAACAAGGAAGGCCAGGGTTCCTGTGCTGCTTTCAACACTAGCTGTATAGCCCTGGGAAAATAATTTAATTCCTCTCACCCTTCGTTTCCTCATTTTAAAAAAGAAGGGGTTGGATTGAATGACCTCTAAAGTCCCTTCTGGCTTTAAATCCATGATCCTATTATGCATTGAATCCACTCTCCCATTTCCCTGAAAAGTCCCAAAGTGGAACTTGAATATAAGTGACATCATTGGGTAAAGCAATCCCATCAATAGCTGGCAAGTGAGTTTCATTTGGAGACCTACCACATACCAATGCTGGGTTTAAAAGAAATAAGAAAAGATGATTTGAATAGCAAACACTTAAAAAAATCTCCTTATTCTCTACCTCCAGGTTTAATATCTTTCCACAGAGCAAGCACACAGTCTTCTAAGAGAAATGAAAATATTCCTCCTAAACACGCCAGGCCATAACAAAAGCAGAGTTAAGAAGGTTAGGAGACTTAGTTGTCTCAGCAACATGTCATCAAGTTGAGATGAGCAGGGAAACACAGATAACGTGAGAAAGAAGGGAAAAAATCATAAGCCCACAAAGGGGGAAAAGCGAAGATACTGAAAGGAAAAAAAGCAAAACCCTTTTTCTTGATGTTTCATTAAGGGGACTTTAACTTTTATAGTCTCCAAAAGAAGCTAAAATATAATCTGCCTTTGTGTAATGTCTGTATTTGGTGTGTGTTAAGAAAATGTGTCATCAGTATTTCCTCTGTGTGGTGCGGGATCTAGAAAAATCAGTCAGTATGTGCATGTAAATTCGTATGAAAACAAGATGCTTCTTCCTCGAATATGATTAGGACTTTAATTTTTTTTTTAATGGAAACATTTTATTAGGAATCTCAGAGGTAAAATACAAATCCCACAAAATGACCAGATGTGCACAGAACTGCATTGTTTGCCTAAGCTGAAATGCTCAAAACATTAAATTTCAAAAGGTGAAACTTCACTGTCTCTAAGAAACATCCCCTTTTCTTCACTGACACAGAAATGACCCTAATACCACCCTCAGGATCTCTCACCTGAGCTGTTGTAATAACCTTATAATTGGTCTCCCTACCCTGAATCTCTTTCCACTCCAATTCATTCTCAGATCAGCTGTCAAAATTCAGGTCTTCTGCTCAATAGACTTCAGTGGCTCCCTATTGTTGAGTCATTTCAGTTGTGCCCAACTCTTTGTGACCCCATTTGGGGTTTTCTTAGCAGAGATACTGGAGTGGTTTGCCATATCCTTCTCCAGGTCTCATTTTATAGGTGAGGAAATGGAGGCAAAGAGAGTTAAGTGACTTGCTCAGGGTCACTTAGCTACTAAGTGTCTGATGCTGGATTTGAACTCATGAAGATGAGTATTTCTGATTCAAGCCCAGAGTTTTATCCACTGTACCATCTAGCTGTCCTAGGCTTCTTATTATCTCTAGGACTCAATGTCAGATCCTCTGTTTAGCTTTTAAAGCCCTCATAATCTTGTCCCCCCTACCTTTGAGGTCTGTCTTCACCATGCTCCCCTCCATGTACTCTGAGGTCTAGTGACTTCTTGTTCCTTGAACATCTCCCAACTTGAAATTTTCACTAGCTTTTCTCCATGCCTATACTGATCTCCTTCCTCATCTCCATCTTCTAGATTTTCTCGCTTCCCTCAGGTTTCAGCTAAAATCCCATCTTCTGCAAGAAGTCTTTCCTGATCCTCCTTAATGCTAGCATTTTCTTTACAAGATCATCTCTGATTTATCCTGCCTACATTTGGTTTGTCCTAGTCATTTTCATGTTGTCTTACCCCAATGGGTAAGACTCTGAGTTCCTTGATTGCAAGAGAATTTTCTTTTTGCCTTCCTTTTTATCCCTAGGACTTATCACAGTGTCTGGTACATTGTGTCACTTGATATTCTTGATTTTTATCTTTTATTCCCATGGATGGTATTTCCCCCCCCTCAAATATCACTTTAGTAATTCTGCTATCATAGCAATAGAGTAATTTGAGTAGCATTGTCATTTTTGCTTTGTTGGCATACAGTAGGACCAGTATCTACTGGTGTCCCCCTTTTTTGTCCCAAGATGGGTTAGAATAGATTTTCACTAAAAGGCAAGTCATCAAAGACTTGATTAGCTGGGGCTGGGGCAAGGTTCAAGCTGTACCTCTTTTGATACAGCTTCCTGGTGGCCTTAGGTTATGTGGATGTGGCTTCCTGCTCACGTAGAGGCTTAAAAAGTCTTTTCCACATCAGATCTTTGCCCTTCAGACTTGGATGATGCAGGACTACATGTATCACCATATCCTGCCCTACTGAACAGACAACAGTTCCATATGGAAATGAAAGGGACTCTTCTATATAACCCATGTACTACTGTATTCTTGTTGCATATCCTTGTGTAACAACATTGCAATATTCACAATGCCTACAGTGACTATAAATATGCTGGTATAGGTATTAATCACAAAATATAACAGGCTCTCTACATGGGGGACATAGGCAGAGCATTTATTCAAATACCAGCAAGGTGAGTCCCCAAACCAGAAAGTCAAAGCCATCACAGTAGCCATAGAGTTGGCACATATAGTTGATGCAGTAAACACTCACATTCTCAAGTTTTCCAAACAAAACAGGCTCCCTCAGGCAAAGATCCTCCTCTGCTCACTCACTATAACTGCCCAGCCTCCATGCAGCTTGCAGCTCACTCCTAGCAGCTCAGCACTGCCCCACCCTTCCCACAGTATATAATCTACCTTTTTCAATATTCAACAACTTTCAATATTTTCTCTTTCATTTGGAAACTTTAGAGTTTGGCAATCACATTTTTGGATGAATGAAACCTGAGATTCTTCTCTGGTGGTAATCTAAAAATTGTATTGTCCTGTCTTTTGCATTCTGATTACAAACTTTCAGACAATTTTCATTTAAGATTTCCTGAAATATGAAATATGATCATTTTGATTTTTTTTGTTTCATCATGTTATTTTGTGAGGATAATTATTTTTAGACTATCTCTCAGAGAGAGGTTACTTGCTTTCTTTGGTAGAGATCTCATATGGTCTCCTCTTTTTCTATATTTTGAGTTTACTCTAATTTTTCCTATTGTATCACTGAATTTTTACCCTGATTCTTTCCATTCTATGGAAGACACGGTTGTCCTGCGAGGCACCCTGCTTTACCTCAGACTGAGGCTCAGTTTGATACCTTCCTCTCTCACTTCTCCTGTACCAATTGTTTGCCCAATCTAAAATGTTCTACCTTCAAAGAAATTTCACGTACGTCCCTTTCCTTCTCCTCATTGTACCATCACTCTTATCACCTCTCACCTCTTTCCCCTTTCTAATTCACCCTCCACACTGCTATCGAGGTGACGGTTCTAAAACATAGTGCTGACCAGGTCACTCCCCTGCCAAAAAGTTTCATTGTTTCCCCATTACTTCTAGAATCAAATGAAAACTTTTATTTGTAATTTAAGCCCATCACCGTCTAGTTCCAAGCTGTCTTTCCAGGCTTATTACAAATTTACGCACCTTTGAGTGCTCTAGAGTCCAGCTGAAATCACCCACTTGGTTTTCCTCAGACAAAACATTCTATTTCTTATCTTGACGTCTTTTTACTCAAGGACTTGAATGAGTCTCCTCCTCATAACCACTCACACAATCCCTAGTTGTCTTCAAAGGTCAGCTCAAATGCCACCTTCTATGTGTTGTCTTTCCTGACTTTTACTTTGCAGACACTTTTCACTGTGCGTGTCTCACACACACACACACACACACACACACCCCTAATAGAAGGTAAGCTACTTGAGGACAGGGACTGTTTTGTTTGTATCTTTACCAGGCATTTAATAAATGCTTTTTGATTGAATGTCAGGTGTCTACGTCATTACTAAAACTCTCTATTTAAGGAATTTGTTTTACGTTTGTTATTAAGAGCTTGGATTTCTTCTCCTTATATTTTCCTGTTCTTTTATTAAGCCGTTACCATCATCAGGTATTTGTGCGACTGTTCTTTCTTGTTTTTGAGATTCTAATTATATTTATTACAGAATTGTTGTCTCGGCGTCTCATCATGCAGTCCTCTTTGCTTATTCTATTTATTCATTGTATTTGGATTTTTTCTTCATTTGTTCATTTCCTCAGTCTCTATTTTTCTCCTGTGAGCACTTCCTTGTGGGAATTTCTTATTTCCTTCCTCTTTAAGCTGCTGGATTTTGTTTATTTGTTTATTTGGTTTCTTTCTAGCTATCTCTCTCTTACAATTATAGGATTCCTCCAAGCTGCCATGGTGTCTCGTTGGACATCCTCCTACCACCCTGGCCTGAGCCCTATCTATATAGTAATGTCCAAAGGTCCCAGAGGATGGCACTCATCAGAA
>CM053582.1:225891301-225911625 GCA_028627135.1 Pseudochirops cupreus
ACACACACACACACACATATATTATTTCTCCTCATTAAAATATGAACTCCTTGGGATTGGCGAGTCTCACTTTTCTACTTGTATGCCCAGCACTTAACAGAGTATTTGGCACATATTAAGCACTTAATAAATGCTTTTTATAGTCCAACTCAAATCATTAAAAGGAAGTTAGACTTATACACAAATCCTTAATATCATGCTGGAATACTTTCCCCATTGGTCTAATCATACAGAGGAAGAAACTGAGGCGTAGAGGGGTTATACAATTTAGTCATGTGATTACAACTAGTAAATGGCAGATCTAGCATTCATCCCAGATAATCTGTCTCCGAATCCAGTGTTTTTGCTCCAGTATACTATAATGTACATAGGGAACTTCTTTTGGAGGCTGGTCTAATAAAAGATAGACTTATTAACATTTGATTCCAGTTACAGGGAAATATTGAAAGTGAGAAGGCAGCTCTTGCTTGCAAAACAAACCTTTGGGAACAAGATGACATGAACAAGGGTAGTTCTTGTCCTGCTTAATTGTGATATTCCTGGGAACAAAATATAGATTCTTCTGGTAAATGGGAAACAAGTCGAAATTCTGTGGCTAGATTTAAAATTGAGTGATAGGAACACCAGAAATAGTATGATGTAATTGGGAACAAAAATCAGAAATTAGCTATAATTTTGCTGACATGTCCTCTACTTCCACACTTATTTTCAGGTGTTGAGGGAGCCACCATGGAGGACAAAGCTAAATGCAGCTAGCCTCCATTTCTCAAAGCAAAAAATAAAATAAACTTCATCTGTCTATGCTTTAGCTTTCTCATCTGTAAAAGTGAGGGACTGGCATTAGGTTGTCTCTAAGGTCTTCTCTCTGTTACTATGATTCTAAGAGTTGCAGAAGTTTCAGACTGATCCAGAGTAACAATTTTAAAGCATCAATTCAATCAGGGATCTGACAGCCTTCTGGGGTAATTCATTCTTTCCCATTAAGGAAAATGCCCATGGGAGTAGAAGTTTCAAATATATCCAAAGAACAGAGCAAAAAAAAGGATGCTAAGTGGCAAAAAGGTGGACCTGGTTTGACTGGGACTCTAAGTACTTCACCATATTGAAGTACTGAACCAGCAGGGGCCTTGCCTATCAGATGATATTCTCTAGTTGGCAAGCAGAGAGATACAGAAGTTGGAAATGCTTGAAGCCAATTAGATACTCTAAAACAAGTCTACAGGAGGCCCACATCCTCTGACTTGTAATTACTGGCCAGCTGAGACTGTCTGTGATTATGTACCTGGAGGAACAGAGTACTGTTTTTTTTTCTTTTGTTAATTCTAAAATTCTTCATGTCGTATCAATTTAAGGATATGAGGAAATAAACGGACATGAAATGGACATTTGGAAACCTTGTGCACTCTGGGGTAGAGGAAGAAAAAATTTTAAACTTTTTTTTTTCTTTTTCTTCTTATCAGAGACTCTCTAAGTGAACAAAGGCCAACTTGAAAGACTCGGTGGTTCAGAAGACTTAACAATAAGACTGTAAGGAACCAAAAGGAAGGCTTTTTTTTTTGTTAGAAAATAGTTGCAGGAAACCTAAAACTTAAAGTGACACCAGAGATTCCCCCGGGAGTAGTAGTGGAAGATTACCAATATGTTAGGCATGTACACAGGGATCCTCAGCCTGAGTGCACAATAATGTTTTAAACTTTAAAAAAAAATTCCCATTATTACTTTGCTTTCTGTATGCATTACTGTTCCTATCCTATGTTGAAGACTGATCTCTAAGGTCTCATCCAAATCAAAATCCTATGAATGCTCCAGGGAGTATGTTTCCTGAGAAAATGTGGCCTCAAATAGTCTCTGTAGGCACCCTAAACTGTAAAGAGAATGCTTCTTTCATGGTCCCCAGTCTGGTGTTTAGTGATGCTTTTGTACTTTTCCTGTTCTACTGTTCTTATTCCTACAAATCATATTCTCCAGTGGGGCAACTGATATCATAGTTTATATGTATAATGATTTTTCTCATGCTTTTTGGAAAAACATTTTGTCAAAATTTAAAAATTTCATCTGGAGAAGGTCTACTTTTCTCATACCACTATCTTTAATTATGCACACATACATATTTATATATAGTTTAATTCAATTTACTATCAATATATTTCTGAATTTAGTTTAAAAAGTTTAGAGGTCAGGGTGGCTAGGTGGCCCAGTGAATTGCCGTGTCCTCCAAAAAGCAAAAAAAAAAAAAATGCTTACAGGTCCTTGTTATATTCTAAAAATAAAGACAGAAAAGCATTAATGATATTTTCATATTTTTAAATATAGATGGTGAGCATAGAAGGATGACCCAATAGCCAGGAAGACCTAGATTTATTTATTTATTTGCTTTTTGGAGGGGGAAAGCAGGGCAATTGGGATTAATTGACTTGTCCAAGGTCACAAGGCTAGTAAGTGTCTGAGGCCAGATTTGAACTTAGGTCCTCCTGACTCCAGGGCCAGTGCTCTATTCACTGTACCACCTCCCCCCCCCCCCCCCCGAAGACCTACATTTAAGTCCTGTTTCTGGCACATGGTACAGTACAATTGCTGTACAATTGTTTGTACAATAACCTGTGTTCAAATTCCAGCTCTGTCACTACTAGCTATGTGACCTTGGGCAAGTCAGGCAGTGGTTCAATAAGTATTTATTAAGTTCTTTGTGCTGAACATTGAGTTAAGTGCAGGGAATACAAATTCAAACAGTAAGTCCTTGTCCTTAAGAAGCTTATATTCTAATGTAGGAAGATACATAAAGGAAGCAGAAAATGGAGGTGAGCAGGACAGTGACAAAGGCATCCCCTGCAGAGGTGTTCTCTTTAGGCTTCGGTTTCCTCTCATATATCAATAACCTTTCCCACAAAGACTATGTATGACATTCCTGTTATCTTTAAGATAGAATGGGATCTTGCCATTTGGGGACTATTAAAATAATTGGAAAAAGACTATTTGGGAACAGAAAAGACTAACAGAACTTCCTTCCTGAGAAACTGAGGGAGTTAACTGTCATCACTGGTAAAACCCTAAAAGATATTTTCTAAAATGACTGAGTTTAGCTCATGCTAAGGAGAAGGCATCCTACAGAGAATTCAGCAGAAGGCAGGAGTTGCAATTCTTGGTTAGAGGTGATTCTAGCCATGACCTTTTTTGCTGCTAATGTTATGGAAATATTTAAAGATACTTACGTTGTTAATAAATTATATACATTGTGTACGCAGCGATGTTGGTATTTGTCAAGGCAACCTCCTCTACATGCACAAATGATCCCTTTCCGTTCTATCTCCTCCTGTCTTTATCATCCCTACTCTGTCTCTTAGCTTCATTCTCTCCTTGAATACTGGCTGCTTCCCTACTACCTATAAACATGCCCATTTCTTCCCCATCCTCAAAATTGATTCACCCACCCCTGCTATCCATCATCCTATATCTCTTCTCCCTTTTGTGGCTAAGCTCATTGAGAAAGCTGGCTACAATTGATGCCTCTACTTCCTTTCCTCCCACTCTTTTCATGACTCGGCAAGGTCTGAGGCTTCTGGTCTCATCATTCAACTGAAACTGCTCTCTCTAAAGTTGCCAATGATTTCTTAATTGCCAGATCTAATTCTATTTGATCTCTTTGCAGCCTTTAGCACTGTCAATGAACCTTTTCTCCTTGATTCTTTTTTGCTAGGTTTTTATGATGCTTCTCTCTCCTGGCTTTCCTCCTACCTCTCCGATCACTCCTCTATCATCTTTGCTGTATCTTCATCAAGGTCATACTCTAAATTAACCCACCAATGTCCCCCAAGCCTCTGTCCTGGGATCTCTTCTCTCCTTTCTCTGAATTTTGTCATTTGGTGATCTCATCAGCTCTAATAGAGTCAATGATCACTTCTATGCAGATGATTCTCAGATTTACTTATCCACTCCTAAACTCTCTGCTGATCTCCAGTCTCCCTTCTCCAACTGCCTACTAGACATCTGGAATCAGATTCTTATAGCTATCTTAAACTTAACATGTCCAAAACCAAACTCTTTTATCTTTTAAACCCTCCCCTCTTCTTAATTTCTCTGTTATTGTAGAGGGTACCACCAATCCTCCCTGGCACCCAGGCTCACAACTCTGGTTCTTCCTTGATCCTCACTCTCATCTCTCATAGTCAATCTATTTTCAAATTCTCTTATTTCTATTTTCACAACATCTTTCATATATGCCCCCTCCTTTCCTCTGATACTGCTACCACCCTGCCTCAGGCGGTCATCATCTCACACTTGGGCTATTGCAGTGGTCTTCTGGTTTCCCTGCCTTGAGTCCCTGTCTACTCTAATCCATCCTCCACTGAACTGTCAAATTGATCTTATGAAAGCACAAGTCTGATTATGTCATTCCATTATTCAATAAACCCATAGAGCTCCTTATTACCTCCGGGATCAAATGTAAAATCCTCTGTTTGGCTTTTAATGCCCTCCATAACATGGAGTTGTAAGTCATACAGAACAAGTGGTGAGAACTAGCTCGTGGATCCCTTTTTACAGGATCCCCTAAAGTTGTATTGTTTCTTTCCCGCATGATATATTAGAACAAAAGGGAATTAAAAGTTGAAGAGGAAAAAAAATAGAACTTAAAAACATACCTCCAACTCATTTTTATGATCCTTTGGGTTTGTTTTTGAGTTTTTCACAATCCCCTCCTTTTGTCCTTAAAACCCATATATCCTGTTGAGATGACTCCCTATATCCTCCTCAGTACTGGAGTCCATTGACAACACTGATGCTTGTCAAGGACACCTGCTGCTTACCTAAATGTATGATGGTTTAATCCTTTAATTACAATCTACTTCAGCAGCAATGGGATCACCAAACCACCAGCCAGGATCACAAGAGATACAATTCCAATTCCTACAGGTAAATCCTATTACAACCCAGTGAGAAAAATACAATAGATGTAAGAAGTTCTTTTCTGGAACTATGCACATGCCCTTATTTTCAGAAGATGAGCCCTTCACATTTCTGAGGGGGCACAAAATTGATTTAGCCTGCTTTCTCTCAACACTGAAGAACCAAGGTCATAGAGTCACAGAATGAGAATGGACCTCAGAAAACCTCTAGTCTAGTTCATCCCTGAAAAAGAATCCTCTTCTATAACATCTCCTGATATGTGGTTTTCTAGTCTCTACTGGCAACTTTGTTGAAAAGGAACCAACTGCAACATGAGGTAGACCATTCCACATTTGGGTAACTGACTCTTGGTATATTTTCCCCTCCATTGAGCACAATCTTTGCAACCTCTACCAATTACTTCTAGTCATGTTCTCAGTGGCCAAGAAGAACAAGTCTAAGCCTTTTTCCAAATGAAAGGATTTCAAATATTTTAAAACAGCTATCACAATCCCCCTAGATCTTTTCTTCTCTTGAATAGACATCACTGGTTCATTCAACACATAGTCTGATGGCACAATGTCCAATTATCTCACCATCTTCATTGCCTTCTTCCAGATGCATTCCAAAATGCCACTTGTCTGCTTAATATGTGAACCTAACTGTACAAAATATCCTAAATATAGTTAGATCAGGGCAGAGTACTGTGGAATTATTGCCTCTCTCCTGGAAATTCTGCCTCTTAATGCAGCTTATGACAGTATTAGCTTTTTAGAAGACTATATAACAGTGTTAACTCACATTTAGCTTATAGACAACTAAAATCCCCAGATGTTTTTCACAAAATTGTTATTTAACCTTCTGCTATATATTCACTTTTTTGAATCCCCAGCATTGAACTTTTATCACCTAGGATCTTTTCAAAATGGTCCCCTTGTACATCTATGTACAAGGCATTCTTTGGGTTGACATCTATTTTAAAAAGCACAGCTCATGATTCTTCACTCATTTTCTTTTTACCTGCACAATGACTGGATGTATTGATTTGAAGTAGAAGCATTTAATTAAATACTGTATCGAAGTAAGTAATAAGGAATGATTCTCTTGTACACACAGTAGCAAAGTTATCTCAGATAGTCTCATATTAACAGCAGTAGAAGTAACACACATGGCTTATGCAACTTAGCCTTCTTGGGTTGTGTCCCATTTGGAAAATTGCTTTGCCTCTGAAGCTGCCAGATGCTACTTCCCTTCAGAGCTACTAATTTCACCTGCTGATCTGCTGATGCAACAACATCTCCTGATTGAACAATAACCCCCCTCAAAGTCCAATCAGTTATTCATGTTCTGTGGGTGAAAAGGGTCATGGAAAGCAGGAGTCTGCCATTCAATGTGATACACAGCAGAAACTCTGTGTGCACTAAGACCACTACAATAATTCTGAAGTCCTCACCAGTAGAGCACTAATTATACCACTAATTGAGTTAGCATCTCATATACTATGATGTAACTGCTCCTTTGAATATAAAGAATAGATGAGTTAGAACAGATTTTTAATCTGACCATACCTGAAACCATTGTAATGAACAGCTTGATCCAGTGGACAACAGGGCAAGCAGCATTCCTTCGCGTTCTGGTACCACAATAAGGAAGATACATCAGAACAAATTCTATTCTTGTTCTTGTTCAGTTGTTTCAGTTGTGTTTGATTCTTCTTAACTCCATTTGGGGTTTTCTTGGCAAAGGTGCTGGAGTGGTTTTCCATTTCCTTCTCCAACTCATTTTACAGATGAGGAAACTGAGGCAAACAAGGTTAAGCTACTTGCCCAGGATCACACAGCTAGCAAGTGTCTGAGACTGGATTTGAACTCAAGTCTTCCTGACTTCTTGACTCAAGACATGGTACTAGGTACCAATAGCTGCCACTATTGGAATAGATAAGAAATAGAAATATCTTGCATATTGGAAATGCTTTACTGCAGATGGCATGAGTGTACATGAAATGGACTAAAGATAAAAATAAACTTTCATTATTTTTCATATTTCATCATAACACAAGTAGAAATGGATCTTACCAGTTATAGACAAGAGTTTTGTACTATTTTCTGTCAATGGTATCCTGAGTTCCATGCTATATAATAATGTATTGCTAGCTAGTTCAGGGCAAGTATAGACAATAACTTCATTCTTTGATTAGGTGAAGTAAATAAGAAGGGAAACTGAGGCATCACTAAAATCTAACAAGGGAAAAGTTTGAAGACCCTGAGGTCATTGAAAAACCTTCATTTAAGGCACAGCCCTGAAATTTTACTCATTAAATGAATGATTAAAACAGTACTAAAATCTCAAATTATTTTGAAAAGGAAATGGACATATTTAAACTGGAATTCCAAATTTTGATTTTGACAGCATGAATCCAACTAGCAGACCAATTATATCAATATAGAGTAATTTATAAAAGCTGTTAACTACTATAACTATCATGAATGAAGGCATTCTTCCATAGTATCTTGTAAAAAGTGTAAAAATATTTCAGGATCTGTGCTCAGTATTATATGTGTCAATGGTGCCAATGGAGAACCATAGGAGGAAAGTTGAAGTCATCAAGGGAGACCTCTAAGGACAGGCATCAAATACCACTGTAGTCACTCACAGATTATTGTCACCAGAAACTACAGACAGGTTAGTCACAAGGAGCCAAGTTAGTGACCAACATAGATTATGCAAAGAAATGATTGAAACTGCAACACTTCATTGAAGACTGTAAAAAATTAGTACCTACTAAATGCCTAGCAGGATGTGTATTGGTAGCTAGAATTATACATCATAAACTCACTAACTTTTATGAACATTAACACATCTCTATAGTATGAATATAAACCACAAAATATTCTAGAGAACTCAGCCAACAGTCTGTATTTGAACCAGAGCTTTACATTACAGACCAAAGTGTTGCCTGCACCTTCCTAGATACAGCAAAGGATCAGGCTTTTAAAAAAATTAAATGTCATCATGCCAAATACTCAGAATCTCCACATTACATGGAATGAAAAGCTTTTGAAATATAGAGACCTAGAAGAAAAGATCGATATCATGGAGTGGCAAAATGAAGTGCATATCATGCTTGTTGTTCTGTTTGGTACTGCAATTGTACTGAGAGTTCTTTCAGGGAGCCTACAGAAAATCAGATTTTATTCCAATACCTTTAATTTTTTTCAATTATCAAGCATTTTTCTTTCTCCTGCCTCCTCTTGCAAACAGCAAAAAGTGAGGAAGAAAGGAGTACATATGTAAGCATGATCAAGCAAAACAAATTCCCATGTTGGCCTTGTCTGCAAATACATTTCTCATTTTGTATATTAGTCTATGATCTCTCTGCCATGAAGTGGACAGTATCCTTAATTGGTTCTCTGGAATAAGTGATTGATCATTTCATTGATGATTTTTATATGGTCCTGTGCAAAAATCCATAGGCTATTAACTATATATAAAAAAAATAGCAGGATAGTGCAGGGCCATTTCTATCTTAAGTTCATTGAAAAAAACGAGAACAATATTATTATAGAGAAAAATAATAATAGTAACACCAATAATAATTAAGATCTTAAAGACCTTTAAGATCTTGAAGTACTTTGCCTACACTATCTCATTTGTACCAGAGCAATGACAATTCCCTGGGATCTTCACTTAGGAAAACTGTAGGATAGAGATGGAACAGAAACCTTTGTTCTGCATGCTTGCAAGCTCCAGACAACTTAATAAACCTATTAGATTTCATCTTTTTGGATTTGGTGCATTAATACACTCTTGGTTCCTGACTTCCTCCAAGCTATTAATTATTATTCCCAACTTTGTGTCAGTTTCATATTTGCCAAACATGTCATCCATGCCTTCATACTCTGATCCTGTGATAGAGCCCATCTCTCATGTTGATTTTCTGTGAGACCTTGCACAAATGACTTAGTATTCATGGGCCTCAGTTTCATCATTTACAAAATGAAAAGATTGTACTAGAAAGCCTTTGAGGTCCCTTCCAGCTTGAAATCTATGATCTTATGTGATTTAACTGATGAGGGAACTCCCTCCAGCAGATTGCAAGTAAGCCATTCTTGTCATTTTGTTCAGATTTTATCCATGTTCTCCCACAAATATTCCACAAAGGACCTATCTACCCACTGTGCTGTAAGCCGCTCTCTAGAGCAGTGGTTCTCAACCTTCCTAATGCCACGATCCTTTAATACAGTTCCTCATGTTGTGTTGACCCCCCAACCATAAAATTATTTTCGTTGCTACTTCATGACTGTAATTGTGCTACTGTTATGAATTGTAATGTAAATATCTGATATGTAGGATATATTTTCATTGTTACAAATTGAACATAACCCACAGTTTGAGAACCACTGCTCTAGAGTGTTCAACACTTCCTGGATGCTAATGGAGCATGCAGACTGCCCATCCAAGTCATTTATATAAATATGAAGCAGAACAGGGCCAAAGGGAGATTCCTAGGTCATATTATACCAGTGATGTTCTTCCAGGAGTGATAATGATGCTTACTCAAATGATTCTAATCCACTTAACTATATTCTTCTCTAGCCTCATGTCTCTACTTCCTCAGCAAAGATAGCAAGAGAGCTGTAGTCAAATGCTTTGACAACAGAAATCTAGTTACTCTATGCATATGCCCTGATTTCAGATAGTTCGGTAACCTTGTCAAAAAGGGCAATGAGGCTAATTTTCCTGTGACCCGTTCTCAAAATCACTGACTTTTAATCCTTTTCTAACAGCTCCTGAGCCATTCCTTTAATAATAAGCTCTAGAACCTCTCCAAGAATTGAAGTCCAGGGACAGCTAGGTGGCACAATGAATAGAGCACTGGCCCTGGAGTCAGGAGAACCTGAGTTCAAATCTGGCCCCAAACACTTGATGCTTACTAACTGTGTGACCTTTGGTCACACATCCTGATTGCCTCACATCCCCCTCCAAAAAAAAAAAAAACAAAACAATTGAAGTCCAGTTTTTTGACTTCTGGTGTCAAGGATTATGGTGTCTTTTCTCATTGAAAAAAAATCAGAAGAACTCTTCCTGGTATCTAGGTTTAGCACTTTTCTAATTCTCCAACAATAAAAAAAAATATCACTCACAATCTTCAGGGATCTCCTCTGTGCCAATTCTTTCTGTTTCTTGGTATGTGTATAATTCCTCTGATGCTCTCTTACCTTCTTCTTACTTTGGGTTTCAATTCCTGCTTGACCTATTCCTTGCCTCTTCATTTTTCCAATTTGAAGATTATGTTGAAGACATTTCATATTAAAACCCATATCAGACCATTTGGCAAGATGTGCCATTCAAAGTCCTATTGTAAAACATTATGTTTTCTGAGCCATAACTGCACTAGACAACAAAATGGAACTGATTTTTTTTTTCAGAGAGCCCTTTAAATAATTAGGTCAGGTTAACCAAATTGCACATCTGCAAGTAATCTTCATGTATTTAAACTTGATGAAATCACTTCAATATCTGTTGTTATTGTTCAGTCATGTCTGACTCTTTGTGACCCAATTTGTTTTTTTTTTTGGCAAGCATAATGGAATTTCCTTCTCCAGACCAATCTATTAATAAAGAAATTGAGGCAAACAGGGTTAATTGACTTGCCCAGGGTCACACAACTAGTGTCTGAGGCTAGATTTGAAAGATGAGTTTTCCTGATTCCCAGTTGTGTTCCATCCACTGTGTCACCTAGCTGCCCCCTTCAATATCTAAGAAGACACAATTCTCACAACTCCCTTTTCACCTAGCACACTACTGGCTTTACCCCATTATTTACAAATAATATGCTTTCATGATCTAAACAATTTATGTAATGTTGGTTCAATTTGATAAATGGAAGCAACTGGGAATGTTTAGGTTAGAGAAGAGAAAATTGAAGAAGGACAATCTGAGAACTGTTTTAAAATATTTCTAAGGGCTTCATTTAGAAGAGGGTTTAGATTTGTTCTGTTTGTTCCTTCCCCCTCCTCCCTTTCCTCAGTCCCCAGAGATTAAACATAGAAGCAAAGGGTTAAAATCATAGCAAGTCCCTTTTCTGCTATATGTAAGGAAAAAGATTCCTAATGATTAGGAATATTCGACAATTAAATGGTTGGCCTTAGGAGTTAATGGATGATCCTTTACTAGAGTTCTTCAACAAGAGGCTTAATGATTCTTTTCTGGGTTATGTAGAGGAGACCCAGTGTCAAGTATGGCTCAGATTATATGGCTGGTGACTGCTTTCACTTATGAAATTTTGTGATTGTCTAGGTCTGTCAGCTATTGTTTTGTATTCTATCTTATTCATATCCCTAAATTCCTCTATGGCACTTCTTATCCTTCCTCTCTCTTGTTCATCCCTTGACATGTGAGTTCAAGTGTGTAACACTGGGTAAGTCACTTAACCTTTCTAGGCCTCAGTTTCATCATTTATAAAATAGTGCAGTTACTCATCATAGACGATCTCTAAGATTCCATGATACATGCATCTATTTAATGAATATATGTATCATGGTGAGCTATAATTTCTGGACCTTTCTACCATATGATGTAGTGATAAGTTATCTTCTCAGGCCAGAGGATTACAACAAAAATATCCTTATAAGCCATTTGACCTTCTGTTATACCAAAATAAATTCCCCTTATTTCATCTCCCACTTATAGATTTCTTTTCCCTTAAAGAAGAGTTTATCTGAAGTGTGGGTGGTGGGGGAGAAATTCTCTGTCAAGAACTAGTTATTTTTGTTAACTAGTTGCTGAACTCAATTGCTCTTCCACTGCTAAAGGATCATGGGTGCAGTGGGCACTGTCTAAATTTTAGTGCTTCTTGGCAAAGGCCTCTTCATCTAGGTCTGATTATTGCCCTGGAGCTGGCAGCTCTGCATTGTCTTAGTCTTAAACACAACTTTGCTTTCTCTTGGGATTCACTAAATGTCTTTGGTTACGTGTCTTTAATGGTTAATTGTGTTAATTTTTGTATATGCCATCTCCCCCTCTTTTTTAATTAATTGTTGACTTGTAAGTCATCTAATAAACATTTTTTTTTACAACTTTCTTATACACTTATGGTCCACTTTTATTACAGTGATTTTTGAACATTTCTTATCACCCTCACTATATCTTTGACAGCAGAAATTGTCTCATCTTTATGTGTTTATTTCTGTTAATATGCTGTTTATTTTCACTTTTTTTTTAAAGGGGCACCTTGGTGTGGTGGAAGGAATTTCATCCAGGAGAAACCTCGGTTCAAATCCTAGCTCTGACCCTTACTAGCTCTTAGCTTGAACAGGTGATTTAAACTCTATGAGCCCACATTTACTCCCCAGTAAAATGGAGATAGGCAGTTAGGTGGTACAGCGGATAAAGTTCTGGGACTGGAGTCAGGAGACTCATCTTCCTGAGTTCAAATCCAGGCTCAAACGCTTACTAGCTGTATGACCCTGGGCAAGTCACTTAACCCTGTTTGTCTCAGTTTCCTCATCTGTAAAATGAGCCGGAGAAGGAAATGGCAAACCACTCCAGTGTCTTTGCCAAGAAAACCCCAAATGGGGTCATGGAGAGTCAGACATGACCGAAATGACTGAACAACAACAAAAATGGTGATAACCTCCCTCTCAGTGCCTGCCTCACAGAGCTATTGTGAGAATCAAATGAGATAGTGAATGTAAAGTGCTTCATCAATTTCAAAACATGCAAATCTTGGAGGAAGAAAAAAAATTTAGCAAAAAATCATTGTGCTTCTGTGCTTGAATGCAGTCACCAACATCAAGGGAACCATTATGGATTTCTTAAATCTGGCCAGAGAATTAGAGCTGTAATTTGCATTATGTTGGCTCAAAATGCTTCTATGACTTTTGAGTAAGAACATGCAAAAATACAGATAGAACAACCTCGTTCCATCTCTTGGTAAATAAAAGGAGATAAATATCATTAAATGTCATCTAGTCTTGTAGATAAATGTAATTTTGAGATTACTTGAAATAAATGTAATTTGTTTATTCATCTTGCAAAATGTGCATTATTTCAACCCATATTAGCCATAAAACACACTTCTTTCCCTTGCTTTCTAGACAATCTACTCTTATCTCACTGATTAGGGAGCCACATCTCTTTGATAAATCCTCCTATAACGTACCTGTAGGCTATTCCTATGTGATGAAAGAATATTTGACTCAATCATGACATATTTGGCTCTCACCTAGATGTTTTATCTTTCCAGTGGCAAAAACTGAAAATTTGGAAATTTCTTAACTAGTGATTGAAATTTTTTCACTTTTTGTTTGAACATGTTGGTATCATGAAGGGAGGGTTGTGGAGTTGGAAAGGTTCATTCTTTTCAGTAACAATGCATATTCATGAAAACCTGACCCAAGGAGGCTAACTAATTGGAGAAGCTGAGCTGATCCACTGATTGATTTCCATGAATTCCTAAGAAATATGTGCTAACACCTAAGACTGGATTAAATATACTTTTTACAGTATAAAGATAAACTCTGAAGAAGTATGGCTCATAGCTTGAATCAGGCCAAATCTTAGGAAGAGTTCTGGTATTTTAAACAACTTTTTTGAAAACCTGAAAGAGAGAACATAAAATGAAGAGGGAGAGGATGGATGATGGATTTTGTGCCAATCTCTACCATCTAGATAATTTCTTATGGTCATTTGTAAGAAGAGTATAAAGGGAGAAGAATGAAATTATTTCAGGGATAATGAGTGAAGAAATCTATTAACCATATATTCTTTTTTTTTTTTTTTTTGCTTCTTGGAGGGGGAAAGATAGGGTAACCAGGGGTAAGTAACACGCCTGAGGTCACATGGCTAGTTTTGTGTTAAGTGTCTGAGGCTGGATTTGAATTCAGGTCCTCTTGACTCAAGGGCCACGGCTCTATTTGCTCAACCACCTAGCCTCCCCTTAATCATATATTCTTAAGGGTCTCATTGAAGAAGTAAGTTAATTGCTTTAAAAAATGGATACAGATGATAACTATAGTAAAAGATTCTGTTTTATTTCCAACTTTTGCTTTGGTAGCTATATTTGACTACTGAATCCTGCATCAAGACTTTGCTGATCTAATTAACAACACAAAATCCTTCAAGAATGTAAGCTCTTCAAAGGCAGGAAACACTTCATTTTTGCATTGGTGTTCTCAGCACCTAAAAGAGTCCTTTTCTTTCAATTTAATTGAATTGGAATTTCATAAAATTCCATAAATTTCCCAAATGATGCACATAAATTCCCACCAGTTATAAAGAGCAGACGCAATAAGAGAAGAAAGATATGAGAGAAGAAGAAAGACACATACAGAAGAGAAACGCAGAGGGGATGGTAGAAAAGAGAGAGAAAGAAAGGGAGAAAGAGAGGGTGGAGTGAAGAGAGAAAGAACAGAGAGAAAAAGGAGGAGACGCAAGAGAGAGAAAAGGGAAAAGAGATAAAAAGAGAAAAAGAAGAGGAGAGAAAAGAGAGAAAGAGGGAAGAGAAAGAGAGAGAGAGAAAGAGAGAGAGAGAGAGAGAGAGAGAGAGAGAGAGAGAGAGAGAGAGAGAGAGAGAGAGAGAGAGAGAGAAAGAGAAAGAGGGAGAAGAGCACACATACTTATCAAGAGGCTTGGACCATAGCCGATTTGAAATATTACTAACCTTGCATTTTCAAATTTGATGCACAACAACCAAGATGCTAATACTTTCCTTAGTTTAGAAAAAAAATCCTTTCACCCATCTCTTCTAGCCGAAGATTAGGAGAGAGGCTTTAAGAAGATTTAAAAAAAAATCAACTTCTGAGCAGCGGAAAAAATGGTTTGTGATTCAGGGGCTTCGGGCAATTCATCATGGAAATTGGGTTTCTTAGCAGACATCGTGTGAATCCTTTCGTCCCTGTCAACTTTTTAATACATTACATTGAGAATGTAAATCGTGTTGGTGAGGGGGAGAGAAGAAAAAAAAGGAGAGAGAGAAAAGAGAAAGCTTCCTCATTTTGGATTTAGAAGGGAGGAAGCGTGAGGCCTGTAATTCATATTAACTAAATAACAAAAAAATCTGTATAAATCTACAGATATGCATGTATGTCTGGGAACGGAGCGAGGAGAAGTGAGTGAGACAGAGTAAAATTGAAATCGTTTTATCCTTTTGAAGGGTGAGTATTTGATGGGTTCTCCTTATGGATTTATTTTTATCACCTTTAGTTTTTTCATTTTTACTGCTTTTGACCTGTGGACCCATTTGTTCCCATCCAAGAGAAGAGGCCAAGGCTTGATGCAAAGGGTCGTATAGCTGTAGGCAACACAAAACCACAGCACGTGGCACAAAGGGTCTCTCAACCAAAATGTGGGAGAGTGGAGTTGGGGCTTTTGTTATTTCACTGTCACTGTTAGGATCGTGCTGTTCCCTTGGCAGCCATTCTTCTCACTGGGTCTACACCAAGCAAATATTTTCAAGCTGTGCTGTGTTATTTGCTTCCAAATGTTTTTTGCCTCATCTGGACTGATTGTCCACATCCACTAAAAGGGGGTAAATGCAAGGCAGGTTGAGCATCCGACCCACTGACAGCCAATCAGGACCCTTTTGTTTAGGGGCCCCCACTGGGAGGGACTTATTCACAGGTCTAACCTTTGCTTTATTACTCACTGAATTTTTTACTGGAATTCCACTTAACAATGCCACTTCTTATATTTTCCTGGGGTGATTTCGCATCACCTCGTTCTCTCAAATCTGAAGAAAACCTAGGCCAGTGTCATGACTAGACAATTGTGAGGAACGCTGCTGGTCCTACACCAGGTAAGAATCTCTTGAATGGGGGCAAAGAGAACTTAGTTGTGGGAATCTGCTCTCCAGGGCTATGCTTTCTATCTTTGTGCTTCCATGGAACCTAGTACAATGTTCTTTCCCCAGATTGATTGACTAGAAGTCTGGCTTTTTAGATCTCATTGTTATTGCATTAGATGTGGCAAATAGTTGTATTAAGAGTTAAATTTGGAGTCAGAAGACATGGCCCTGTCACTCACTAGCTATGTATCTATATATACCTGGAAAATTATCCATTTCATAGGATTTAGAACCGGAAGACGTCTTAAGAGATCACATAGGCCAGTTGCCTCAATTTATAGATGAAGAAACTGAGATGCAGGGTTATTAAATGACTGTCCCACAGTGAAATGGGTAGATTGGTAGATTTGGAATTTGAACCCAGGTCTTCTGACCCTGTGTTCAATGCTTTTTCCACTGCTTTCATCTTGTCCTCCTCCATGCCTCAATTTTCACATCTGTAAGATGAGAGTGATGAATAATAACCATTCTTCCCTATGTGACTGTGGCAAGGATTGAGTAAGATAATGAGTGGAAACTTACTTTGTAAACTGAAAAACACTATGTAAATATTAGTTATTGTCATTACAACAGTTTTAGCTTTTCAGATTTGAGCACAGCAGCAGGGACAATGAGGAGGACTCTCATGAAATGCAGAAATCCTTTCCTGCAGCTGTAATACTCATCTTCTTAAGCAAAGCTCCTTCCACCTAGAGAGAAAGAACGTAATATGCATGGAGTAGAAGTGGGTTATGGTATCAGGAGACTGGATTCTAGTTCCCTTTCTGCCACTGACTCCTCGAGTGGCCAGAAGGGAGCCACCTGTCTTCCCTGTGTAGGCCTCATTTACCTTGTCTGTGCAATGATTGATTGGGGTTTGATCATCTCCTAAGTTTCCTCTAGCTCTTACCATCTATATTCTGAGTAATGACTTTTCCAAAGCAATGAAGAAATGAAGCCAAATAATCATTGGGTGGAAAGTTGAGCCTTTTCTCCATTAGTCTTCATCAAGTTTGGTTTGAGGATAAAAGATAAAGGCATTTCATCCTGTAATATCTCTAGGATTTAGAACTGGAAAGAATCTTAGAAATCACATAGGCCGGATGCCTCAATGTATAGTTGAGGAAACTGAGGCTCAGGGTGATTAAGTGTCTGTCCTAAAGTCAATTAGGCAGATTAGTAGATTTGGGATTTGAACCCAGGTCTTCTGACCCCATGTTCAATGCTGACAATACTGACAATAAATGAAGAGCATAAATATATTTTTGACCTTAACATGAACTAATACCTGGATTTGTTTTTTGGTAAGATTTCTGTTGTCTTGTATACTGAGGAAGATGGTAAGCAAGGCTCTTTAGTGCCTTGCAAATGGGTGAAAAATTATAAGTGCTTGTTTTATAGCTTCTTTAAAAATATATTTTAGTTTATATTACCTAATTTTGCAGACTGTCACTTCATATTCTTCTGGTCCCAAAAGAAATTTTGTTTTGAGTTCTAAATGATCTGGTTTGGCTCACTATACTATTTAAACCTACGGATAATTGCCAGCTCTTCTTTGATTGTGTAAACCTGCTATCAATTATTAAAAAAACGTTTAAGTAATTTTATCCGTGAGGAAAACCATATACATTAAGAAAGGAAGGGCATAAGCATTTATTAAGTGCCTGTGGTGTATCATGCATGGTGCTAAGGAATTTAAAGATATTATCTCATTTGATCCTCACAACTTGGAAGGTAGGTGTTATCATGATCCCCATTTTGCCACTGAGGAAAGCAAGGAAGGGAGAGATAAAGTGACTTGTCCAGGATCATTCAACTAATAAATGTCCATGGCCAGATTTGGACTCAGGGGTCCTTGACTTCAGGCTGAACATTCTATCTACTGTGCCACTAGCTGCCTCTAGGAATTGCCTTTAAAAGTAAAAATCGCTGAAAGTTCTGGAAAACATGCAGATAGATTTGGGCCTCATTGCAATTGATAGAGATTATTTATTCTGTAAAACATGCTTGATGGTTTACAAAACGATTATATGGTGGACAGGCCACATCCTATGAGCTCAACACACCTGGGTCAACCTGGAAGCAGCGTAAAGTAGAATCTCCTTCAAGGGGTTCCCAACAGTTTGTTTACATAATGACAAAATTAATATTGAAATATAATCAAAAGAACTTGAGAGATCTTATAGTCTAGTCCCTTGTTTCCAGGCAGAACTGATCCTAATTGTAGACTAAAACTGACTTGTAATGTCTTAAAGGTATCCAAAAGGGGGATTCTGTAACCTCTACTGACAACATGCTTGTCTTAGCACTTAAAATTAGAGTTCTTTTTATATCTTATCTTAAGGGTTCGTGCTGTAGCCTGTCAGTGTTCTTTGTCCTCAGTATCAGGGATAGCAGCTGGTGTGGAAAGTTAGTCAAAGATTCAATTAAATATCATCCCTAAAATATTCACAGATGAAATGGGAAGGAGAGCAACAAACAAAGGGAAAAAGAAAAAGTTCTACCAAAGCTTTTATCATAAAATAGTTTTTTCAGTGACAGTCAAGTCACCACATTTATTGGCCATTCAGTCAGTAAGAATTTGGCAAGTGCCTTCTGTGCTTCAGCCGCCGCGCAAAGCTCTGAGGATACAGAGAAGGACCAAAGACAATCTCTTCCTTTGAGGGGCTCACAAATCTGATGAACTTTACCAATATGATCCTTTAAGGGGTGTACAAGAAAGGACACGAAATGTGCTTAAATGAAGCACTAAAATGACATTAAAAACCCCAGAGATTAGAAGAACAGATGGAGTAGGCCACGTATATATGGAGGAATTCTGTAATGGATGTAAAATAGTTTTTTAATATATTGAGGATTCTATTCTCGAGATATCTGAAAGTGTAGAAGATACCAAACACCTGGAAAATAGATGCATTCTTACTGCTGAGAAAAGATGGCTTTTGAATCCTATAACCACTTTCCCACCTCTCTAAATTACTTTTTATTCCTTGAGAATAATCTACACACTCATCAAGGGCACCCTTGGTAAAGATTTGAGAAGGGAGCGGACAACCTTTCACAAGTGGGAATCTGTAGGGGACTACATTGATTCGGTTCTGTGTTTGAAAGATTGAGAGAAGACAAGGTTCCACTGTTTTTTTGGCTTGCTGACTATAAAACAACAGCAGCAGCAATGACAATATTTAATTGGACATAGCAAAATTCCACTTTTAATCTTTTCTCCAATAAGATGCTTCCCATATATATTTTTAAAAAATCATACAAATTGCTCAAAAGATGCAACAACAGAGAAAACTTTAATGACTATTTGGCCATTAATATCAAGAAAGGCGTAAAACAGGGACATGTAAGCTCTACAAAAAGTGTTTAAGGTTCTCGTGGCAAATGCTCTATGAAGAGTGCACATACAAGAGGGATTCTCTATAGATAATAAAGATCTCCAAATCCTGCTTGAGAATGATGTTGCATCCACCCTTGGAAAATTACACAGCCTTTAAAAGAAGATTCGTAATCACACAAAAGAGCCTGACCTAATGATCCGTACTGGAAAAGCCAAATGGTTGAAGAATACCAATGACACAGATCAAGCCATGCAGTTGAATTGACAATATGCATAACTGATCTATCAGTATATGTATATATGTGCACACATTTCTTATAACATTTATATATTTGTGCATATGTGTACATGGATATATCTATCTGTTCATCTTCCTATCATCTATTAATCTATCTCTATCATCTATCCATGTATGTATGTATGTATGCATGCATGCGTGTATGTATGTATGTATTTCTTGAACAGACACTGCGCAGGGAAAATGAGCTGGAAAAAGAGGGGGACAGCAGGTTCAGTCACCTCTGGGAAATGGCACAGTGCTTTTAATGATTCTGAGCTCCCCTTTTCAACAAGAGGCTTTCATTTTCAAAATAGTATCTCTAATGCTGTACAGTAACAAGTGATATAGTCTCCTAAGACTGAAAATTTCAAGAACCCCAGAGTGTGAAAGAGAAGTGTGTGTGTGTGTGCATGTGTGTGTGTGTGTGTGTGTGTGTGTTTTGTTGTTTAGTTGATTAATCTGACTCTTTGTGACCCCATTTGGGGTTTTCTTGGGAAAAGGTACTGGAGAGATTTGCCATTTCCTTCTAACCAGTGTGGAAATTGAGGCAAACAAGGGTAAGTGACTTGCCCAGGGTCACATGGCTAGTACGTGTCTGAGGCTGCATTTGAACTCAGGTCTTTCCTGGCTCCAAAGCCAGCACTCTATCCACTGGGCCACCTAGCTGCCCATTTTACCAAATAAGAAATGTGGGAGAGAAACGTCCTGAAGGATGATGTTGGAGAGATATATGACTGGAAAAGAATGTGTGCTGGCTATGTGGAAAGAGCATGGGATAATGAAGGGACAATCTTTGTGCTCAAGTATCAAGAGATTTGAAGAAAGATTTCCAACACTGTTGCTGAACCCCCTGTATTGCGTTTGTGGGAGGCCTGTTATGGGAATCTGAAGATCTTCCCTGCCCCTAGGCCCTTTCCTAAAGTGGCTACGTGACTCTGAGGACCCTTGGATATTTGAAAGTATACTCTGTTCCCTAATAGGCTGAATGTGGTCAC
>CM053582.1:225912125-225939013 GCA_028627135.1 Pseudochirops cupreus
TGCTTAATAAAGGTTTGTTTTCTTCCTCCCCATCATAGCCCATTTCTCTTCTTGTTCTTCTTCTTTTTTTTGCTTTTTGGACGGCAATTAGGGTTGTGACTTACCCAAGGTCACACAGCTAGTTTTTGTGTTAAGTATCTGAGGCTGGATTTAAACTCAGATCCTCCTGACTCCAGGGCTGGTGCTCTATTTACTGCGCCACCTAGCTGCTTCCCATTTCTCTAAGAGAAATTCTTCTATATGTCCTCTGTTTATTACATATTCTAAGTGGTTTTACTGTCAAATTTATCACCTCCCTCTCTAACAGGATCAACTTCATCGTGTCTAAAGCTTTCTTCTCTTCTTCTTCCTGTTTTCAAGCATTATGTATGCACATCCGCTCGTTTGATTCTCATGTTTCCTCTATTTTTACCTTTCACAAACATCTAGATTTCTCCAACATCACAAATGTTCTCCCTCCAAATAACTCCAGTGGCCTTTACTTTGTTATTCATCTAGTTAACTAAAGTGACACAGTGGATAGAGCCCTGACCTTGGAGTCAACACAGACCTGAGTTAAAATTTGGCCTCAGTAACTTACTAGATGTGTGACCTTGGGGAAGTCATCTCACCTTTCTCTGCCTCACTTTCCTCAGCTGTTAAATGGGGAGAATGATAGCACCTACCTCTCAGGGTTGTTGTGAGTATCAAATGAGATAATATTTGTAATGCATTAGCTATTATATAAATACTAGCTATTATCATGCAAGGAAAGTGAAGGTTTCCCAGGCTTCTACATCCCATAAAAGTATGAGGTGGGATTTGAATCATGAGCTTCCTGACTCCAGGTCTAATGCTCTGCCATGCCAACCTTACAGGTCAAGTTTTCCTAGGTATTTCTCTCTTGTGTTTATTAGTGCTATTCCTTTGTTCTGTGAGACTTTCCTTTTATATGCCTGGAAATTCTGCTGTGGTATCAAGTATTTGCACATAAACTCTACCACTAGGGAATGATATGTGGTGAGTTTGTGTCCCAAAGCAAGCAAAGACTTTGTCACCAATTCACACTTTTTTGACTCCCTTCCCTACCACCATCCTGCCCTTTCTCAAACACATTTCTCCCAAGAAATTTTGCTTTAAAAGGCTTAGAAGCTTAGGTGTAAATGTAATAGTAGAAGATTAGGGGTCTCATAGCATTCATAATCTATACCACACAATCACATATAAGACATACCAATCTTACTTCATTCTCTAGGCACTTTATGCTTGTGAGGTTTGTCTTAACTAAATGCAACTAGATGGTGCAGTGGACAGAGTGCTGAGCCTGGAGTCAGGAAGACCTGAGTTCAAGTCCAGTCTCATCCACTTGCTAGCTGTTGACTCTGGGCAAATCAACCTAATTTGCCTCAGTTTCCTCATCTGCAAAATGAGCTGGAGAAGGAAATGGCAAACCACTCCAGTATCTTTGCCAAGAAAACCCCAAATGGGGTCACAGAGAGTCTCACATGACTGAAATGACTGAACAACAAAACGTAGATAACAGTAGCATCTACCTTTGGGGGTTGATAGGAGCCTCAAATGAGATAATATTTGTAAAGAGCTTAGCACAGTGCCAAGTACATAGCAGGCCCTTAATAAGTGCTAGTTCCCTTTTCTAAATGCTTTTTGAAAGTAATGAATGAAATTCTGTGCCACTCATAGCACAAGACATTTACTCTTGCTGTGTTACAAAATTTCAAGAATTGTCATCAGTGTGGGTTCTCCTTCTAATGTTCTAGATTCTCCCTCTAATGGAATAGATTTAGATCCCTTAGTACCTCCACTTGACAGTCTTCATGAGTGGTGGTGGTTTAAAAAACTCTTTATCTTGTGGTTAGTCCTCTTGTGATAACCCTCATTGAACTTCAGCTGTTCCCCGGGTACTAGACATGAGTCCATCCCTGGGCATCTACTCAGAATCTTTTCAGTTTTCAGGACATGCCCTCTGCTGTTGTCACCTTTCGTGGGCTACCATCACATCAGGGGGAGGCATAGGCTAAAACTTCAGGGGAGACTCAAAATACTTACTATATTGGAACCTTTCAAAGTGATCATATACCAGTGAATTCCCCTAAAATGACTCGAGGGAGCTGATTTAAAATAAAACAAAACATAGCAAAACTCTGTATCTTTCCAAAGAAGAAACTGAGGCAGTGGTTAAATACAGGCCCTTTAAACTCTCCAGAAAATTGGTGGCAGTTCTATGATTTGAGTTCAGATATTCTGCTCTGGGGCCTGAATTTAATCCTTTTAGCCACACTGCTACTCCAATTAATCCTTCTCTTTGCCCTTTAGCTTCTTTATCAACGTATTGTGTTCTAGGCACTCCCACTTCTGCTCCATAATGAGGTGGCTGTAAGTGTATCAGACCTTGCAGACTTCTTATCCCCTGGTTGTGTAGAATGCACTGTCACCTCTGGATTTTGCTGTGTTGGGTCCACCGAGTTCTTTCCCCTGCACATATTTTGAGTGAGCAGAGATGGCAGAGGGGAGGCAGAGAGAACAGTTGGCAAAGAAGTGGGCTTAATCAGTCATTATCATCTTCCTTACCACTGCCACCATCATTTTCATCCTCCAATTAATTAAGACCTTAGAAAAGCACAAAATGTTGTGATCATTAGCATTTTATAAATTATGAGTAGGATTCGATTAGGAGTGTGACTCAGTCCCAGTCCCTTGATAGTACCTGTTCCAAAGAGGTCTAGAATCTCCTCGGTCCTTTGGGAACATGGAAAATCTCTACGTCTAGAGTGGAAGAAGAGAGGTCAATGACAAAGAGAAATGATGAATTTTATTTTAAACATACACTCCTTTCCTCTTTCCCATACTTTCCCCCCCTTATTTGGGGGGGGGATCTTATATTTTTTTTATCATAACATTGTAGTCAATTCCTGAAACTATTCCCTCCCCCAATTAAAACCTCCTTCATAGCATAAAAATAGAAAACAGTTAACAAAAATTAACCACTAGCAGCTACATTTGACAGTATATGCAGTATCTGACATCTTTATTCCCTTTCTCTGTCGTGAGAGGAAGGAAATGGTTTTCATCTTCTGTTCTCCAGGACTGGTCATCATAATTGGCCATTATAATTAATCAGGGTTCAGCCAGCTTTCACTGTTATTTTTATTCATTTTATCATAGTGTTTGTGTGTATTGTCCTCCTGGTTCTTTTTCTTTTCACTCTCCTTCAATTCATTCACATATTCTCATCACTGTCTGAAGTCCTCACATTCTTTGTTTCTGCTGGTGTAATATTCCACTACATGTGTAGACTACAATTTGTTTTTCTTTTCTATTTTTATTAATACATTTTGTTTTTATATCCCAATCATTTCTGGATATTCTCTTTTCCATCTTATCCCTCTTTACCTTCAAGCCTTCCCTTGCAAGAAATAAAAGCAAACTAAGCAAAATCAATCAGTAAAGTGACCCTCGTAGAACATATTGAATATCCCTTCATCACAGTTCTGAACTCCTTCCTTTTCTCCCCACCCCACCAGATATGCAATGAAAGAAGGGTGGCAAATGTCCTTATATCTTCTCTAGGACCAAGACTTCTCAGGATTACTTAGCCTTTGATTCCATTTTATTAATTTTTTTTGTTTACATAACTGTAGTCATCATATGTCATTTTCCTGATTTTGCTTACTTCACTCTGCATCAATTCATATATGTCTTCTTGCGTTTCTCTGAATTCTTCACATTTGTCATTTCTTATGGTGTCATGTTATCTGTTACATTCTTATTCCCTGATTTGTTCAGTCTTGCCTCAATTAATGGGCACCCATTTTATTTCCAACTCTTTGTTACCATAAAAAAATTCTATAACTATTTTGGATATATGTATATATCCACCACCAGCTGCCTGGGACAGAGCTCTGGTCTTGGTATCAGGAAGATGTCAGTTCAAATTTGACCTCAGAAACTTAATAGCCGTGTGACCTTGAATGAGTCACACAGCTACTGTTTGCTTTAGTTTCCTCAGTTACCAAATGGGGATAATAACAGTACCTACCTCCCATGGTTGCTATGAGAATCAAATGATATAATATTTATAAAGGGCTTAGCATAGTACCTTGAATATAGTAAAAGCTTCTCTTCTCTTTCCCCAAGTCAAACAGGTAGCAAGGTACAGTCAGTAATCAAACTCGGATCCTCTGACTCAAAATGCCCACTCTTGCTGTACAGCAGCATGCTGCCTTGTGGCTTGATTGATCAAAGGAAAATCTCTGCAGTTAAAAAGTGCTGCAACCAATCATAATCAAATCTGTTGTTTCCCTGCCCTTCTCTCGAAAGGGTGATACAAGCATGGTACTCTGGGGTATAGGAAGAAAGAGGCATAGTTTAGGGAAAACATTTTAGAAGTCAGGTGGTTGAGAGAAATTCAGTCTTAGGCATATGAATCCTGAGCTCGGGGTTGACCGCTTTTCCTTACAATTGGTACATCAAGGTCTGTCCTCTCTGACTTGATAGCCCAGGTCTTCTCTCTACCTCTTAAGCTTGGCACAGTTACATGTTCCTTCCATCTGGAGTTTTATCTCCCCACCTCCCAAGGAGTCAGTGATCTAATCTTGGAAGGTAATCTATGTTAATGATTACTACAATAATGTACTTACTGGTTATATAGAATAATATGTTATATATTATAATATGTATATACTATAGATAGCATATTTTATATAATAAAATACTTCCTTGTTGTTTGACCCTGGGCTAGTCACTTAATCCTGTTTGCCTCAGTTTCCTCATCTGTAAAATGAGCTGGAGAAGAAAATGGCAAACCACTCCAGTATCTTTGCCAAGAAAATTCCAAATGGGATCATGAAAAGTCAGATGCAACTGAACCAATTAACAACAATGCAATTTTTTTAATGACATATAAAATGCTAATTTCTTATAATAATTTTTTAAAAAATTAAAAATGGTTAGAACCTCTTCCTCAGGCATAATTTAACACTGTGTTCCTATTAGAAGGAGAAAGGTCAGTAAGGGAAATTTTGGGATGGGAAGACTTTTTGATCATCCTTAATTCACATTATATAAGACCATTTATTTGTAGAGGTGTCATGGCTCCCTAGGTTTGGGAAAAAGCAGGAGAGTTATTATTGACAAATTATTTCAATATCAACTGAGAATCAACTTCACCCCCACCTAAACATATGATGAGGTACCTCCAAACCATAGTAAGCAAGTGACGGTGGCTGGTCTGGTTCAGTCAACAAGCATTTATTAAGAACATACCAAGGGCTAGGCACCATGCTAAGCAATGGGAAACAAGAGAAGCAGAAAGGAGTCCTGCTGTCAAAGAAATTCCTTGTCTAATGAGGGAGACAGCTTGTAAGCTATGTGCAAACAAACTATGCATCAGTTGACTGATCAATTGAACATTTATTAAGCACTTGTTATATACCAGGCATTGTGTGAAGCATTGAGGATACAAATGGAGGCAAAAGACAGTTTCTGTCCTCAAGGAGTTCACAATATAATGGGAATATAGATATGTGCATATGTATATGTATGTATGTATATCATGCTTACCATATTCCAGGCACTGTACTTTAGCATTTTACAATTATTATTTTACAATTATTTGTTCTTCACAACTACCCTGATAGGTAGGTAGTATTATTACCTCCATTTTACAGTTGAGGAAACTGAGGCAAACAGGTTAAGTGACTTGCCTAGAGTTATACAGTTCATAAGTCTGAGATCAGATTTGAACTCTGATCTTCCTGACTACAGACCAGGTTCTAGCCACTGCACCACCTAGCTGCCCTTATATTTTATATACAGATAAATGAGATACAACTGAAGGAAGGTACTAAGGGGGATTGAGAAAGGCTTCTTATAGAAGGTGGAATTTTAGGGGAAGCTTGAAGGAATCCAGGAAAGCTAGGAGGCAGATTTGGGGAAGAAAAGAATTTCTAGGCATGAGGAACAGCTAGCAAAAATGCTTGGTGTCTGGGGAAGGATTGGAGAATCCTGTTTGGAGAACAGGAGGGAGGGCAATGTAAATGGATGGAAGAGTAGGTGAAGGTGAGTATGGTGTCAGAATACTAGAAGAGTAGAAAGGCACCAGATTTATTAAGGGCATTGAAAGGTAAGTAGAGAATTTTATATTTGATCATGGAGGTAATAAAGAGCCATGGAGGTTGTTGAATTCAGACAGCTACATGGTCAGACCTGTGCTTTAGGAAGATGAATTTGATGGTTAATTGGGATGGGGAGGAACTTGAGATAGGAAGAGGAACCAGAGGACTGTTGCAATAGTCCAGGTGTGAGGTGATATGGGATTGTACCAGGTGTCTGAACTGTCTGAGGGGAGAAGGAGGGTATCTACAGGAGATCTAACAAGAGTAGAATTGATAGCACTTGGCAACACGTTGGATATAGTAGACAAGAGAGAGAGTGAGGAGTTGAGGATGACATATAGGCCCAAGTCTGTGTGATTGAGACAGTAGTGTCCATAACAATAACAGAGAAATAGGAAAAAGTGAGGGGATTTTGGAGAAAGATTGTGAGTTGAGTTTTGGATATGTTGAGTTTAAGATGTCTATGTGTCATCTGGATTGACATGGCCAATAGCTACCCATTGCTTTGTGATGCAGTGGATAGATTGAGTCAGGAAGACTTGTATTCCTGAGTTCAGATCTGGCCTTAGACACTTCCTAGCTGTGTGACCCTGGGCAAGTCACCTAACATTCTTTGCCTCAGTTTCCTCATCTGTAAAATGAGCTGGAGAAAGAAATGGCAAACCACTTCAGTATCTTTGCCAAGAAAACCCCAAATGGGGTCAGGAAGAGTCAGACACAGCTGAACAACAACAGAACAATAATGGGTCCTGTCAAAGCTTAGGCTCTGCTGGCAGAACCTTTGAGAAACTAGAGTCATCTCTATGGTACAAGGAGGTACCAGAGTAGGACTTCAGTGGGAGACATAGCTGTGTTGCTTTTTAAATCATTAGTGTTGCTTTTTAAAAATGTATATTTTAAGGTATTCACCCAGAAGTACCATTTGAACATTCTTTACATGAATTTGATTTTTTCGCTTCTTACACATATATGCTTAACTGAAAGGTACATTGTTGTTGCTCCTGTTTTGGTTCTCCAGGGATTTCTCTTTGGGTTCCAAAAACTCTTAGAGAGGAAAAAAGCTTAAAAAACTTAAAAACTTAAAAAAATTTTTAAAAACTTAAGAAACTATCTATATATATGCATATATACATATATATACATATACACATACACACATGTGTGTGTATGAATTACATAATAAAAACATTTACAAGTCAATTTCAAGAAATATTTCCATTTAAAATTTAGTCTATTTACTAGTCTGGTGAGTCATAGGATCAGAGTAAGTTGATTGTAACTACTATTACAATCTCCCTACTCTTCTTAAACATTGGGTCAGACTTCCCAGTTGAGGAAGGTGGAAGGTAATTAGGATGACCGTTTACTGTGGCCTGACCATTACTACATTCAAACTGAGTTCAAGTGAAACTTCAAACTGAGTTCAAGTGAAACTTCAGATCTTCTGCCTGGAGAAGAGTAATTTCTTATCCAACACTACAAGTTAAATGGGCCCAGTGAGATTTCAGAGAGCTTAACAAATCCTCTGCTTTGTCACAGTGAAGACCTTTGCCTAATGTAAGGTCTTATCCAATAGATTGCTTAGGGCAAGAAGAGACAGCCTGGTTAATCTAAGCTGTTCCCACCTCCCTACAGTGTTAACTGAACTGGTTTTTGTGCGTGAATAAAATGGACCAGATCTAGGCTGGTTGCTATGGTGACCATATCAGGAGCTTATGGGCACTCTATCTTCTTTTGTTCACAGTTTTGTGTATGCGGTGAACCCCCCCTGAGGTGCTATGGATGTTGAATCCCACAACCTGTGAGTGGAAACCATCTCTCAAAGATGGTGAAATTCACCATGATGAGAAATTGGGCCCATTTTCCTGGGATATGCTTTCTCAATGAATCCATCTGGGCACAGCGGTCTGTATCCAGGGAGACACTCAATGAACGTCTCACTCTTAACTGAATATTGACTGTCTATGGCTCTGGAAGTCATCATTCAACTTTAATAGTACAAATGATCAGCCCCCAACCCACCATAAAACAGAACAAAACAACTACACTTTCATCACATTGAGGATGCTCTGACTGCCTTGTTTGGGGCCAGGCAAGTTTTTCTGATTGTGATGTTTGTGGCCATTCAACAGTCTTGGAAATGTGAGGCCAAACCCATAGATTTCAATCAAACTATTCTTTCTGGACTGTATGTCACTAGATGAATAATGCATCCTGTTAATAATTGTGTAGGACCTCAGACATGCTCTCCTTAATGTATTCCTGCTCTCCTCCTCCTCCATCTATCCCCAGAACTTCCTGCAGTGATGAATGCTATTTATTTGAAGAAGTTACAGGAAATCATATTTGGGTTCAAAGTAACTATTAGCAGAAAAAAATAAAATATTTTAAAAGAAAATTAAAAGGCATGGATGTAAAAAAAACCAAAGTAACTATTAGTTTTTTAATAATTTGAGCTGATCGAAAGTAGACTGAATGACCTTACAAAATATTGTGTTCTCCATCCTTAGTAGTATGCAGGCACAGAAGAGATGGGGACGCTTTAGGGATATTGAGGAGGAGATTCATGCTTTAGGTATGAGTTGGTCTCAGAGGACCTCTGAGGTCCTAAACTCTAAGATTCTATGAAGATCCCTTTTATATAGTTTATAATTAGTATAATTAGTACTGTTGATCCAAGGAAAATCACTGGGAGAAAAGGAATAAATATTCCTCTGATCCTTAAAAATACAATCTACCCCTGGTCTGTAGATGTTAAAAAAACAAACAAACCCCAATACTAATCCGTTTAGTTATAATTATAATCCATGGTCGATGGCCCCCAAACTATAGACTTACATGAACCGGATTTAGTCTTGAGAGTAATACCTCACTCTCTTTCGATTATTTTAACCCTCACCCAGAATTTACTTTGGGAAATCTACAACTAATGTTCATATAAAAATTTCCATAGATGTGAATAAAAGCAGTTTCCTAACTTCAGTATAGGCATTCAAAGTAGCAAGCAATGTTATTAGGTCCAGGAAAACTTTTATTTCACTCCATAAAAAATATAGAAAGACAGAAAAGACTTTCAGGAACTCACAAATGCAGAAAACATATGAAGCGGCTCACGATAGCTCATAAATAATCAATAATTTGTTGCTCTCTCTTGTCTGCAGAGTCTTCGAGTTCTACAAATTCATTGCTACACTACAATATGGACTCCTTTTGGAAGGGAAACATACTTGGATGCTGCTGAACAGGTAAGGAAGATCCTTTCTATTAGATTTTTGGATCTTTTTCAAGAGGTGATTGGTGAATTTTTTTCAATTTCTATTTTGCCCTCTGGTTTTAAAATATCAGGGCAATTGATTGCATTTGAGAATTTCTTGAAGGACAATTTCTAGGTTCTTTTTTTGATCATGGCTTTCAGGTAGTCCAATAGTTTTAAAATTATCTTTCCTGAATCTATTTTCCAGGTCAATGGTTTTTCCAATGAGATATTTCACATTGCCTTCTATTTTTTATTTGTTTGGATCTGTTTAATACTATCTTGATTTCTCATAAAGTCATTAGCTTCCGTTTGCTCCCATCTAATTCTGAAGGAATTATTCTCTTCAGTGAGCTTTTAAAATTTCTTTTCCATCTGGCAAATTCGGCTTTTTAAGGCATTCTTCTTCTCATTGGCCTTTTGGGCCTCTTTTGCCATTTCAGTTAGTCTATTTTTAAGGTGTTATTTTCTTCGGTCAGGTTGTTGACCCTCTTTTCATGATTTTCTTGCATCATTTTCATTTTTCTTCCCAATTTTTCCTCCACTTCTCTTTCTTGATTTTCAAAATCCTTCTTGAACTCCTCCATTTCCTGTAAGCAGTTTATATTTTTCTTGAAAGCTTTTGATGCAGGAGTTCTGACTTTGTTGTCTTCCTCCCATTCCATGCTTTGATCCTTTTTGTCCCTAAAAAAGGAATCTAAGGTTTGATTGCTGTGCTTACTTTGCTCCCTATACTTGAGGAAGCTTGACTTTTGAGTTCTTTGCCATGGTAGAACTTTGCTTCCAGAATGGATAGAACTTTGTCCCAAATCACTGGGGTTTTTGCAGCTGCTGGAGCTATTAGGAGGATGCCCTCCCTGCAGCCCCCACAAGCTCTGGCCCACTGGCCACACACCCCAGGACCTCCACCCAAGAGAGTTATCCAGATCCAAGCAGATTAAAGCAAGAGTGATTACTCTCTGAATGGTCGTTTGGTCCCTCTCTGATCTGCAGGTCAGGAGCTCTGGAGGCAGTCTCGAAGGGAAGCAGCTGCAGTTTCTGAGACTCCACCACCTCTCACCCTGGGGGCAGGAATGCACCTTTCCTTTCCAACAGAGTTCTTGACTAACCTTTTACTTGCTCTTTGGCATTTATGGGTTGAGAAGAATAAATCACAGTTGCTGGTGATTCACTCTCCTGAAGTCTGCTCAGGCTGCTGCTGGTCAGGGCCACCCTGACACTAAACCTGCAGCTCATGTGGGGGTGGGCTCGGCTCCCAGCACGCTGTGATGGACCCTTCCTGTAGGCCTGCCAGGCTTCCTTCACTGGGAGATTTGTTTCCTTCTCTCTGTCACTTTGTGGGTTCTGTAGCTCTAAAATTTGTTTAGAGTCATATTTTGTAGGTATTTGAAGTGGTTGTTGGGGGAGTTCATGGAATTTCCTGCTTCTATGCCCCCATCTTGGCTCCACCCCTTCCTTTCTATCAGATTTTTACTGTTCAAATAGCTTGTTATTGTAGTAAGGTAGGTGAATGGTGACAAGGTCTAGCTCTCTTGTTCTGCCATAGTGCGGCTTTAGTCCCTAACTTGTATTCTAGCTAAGGTAGAAAAGAGAGAGATATGTGTAGGCATTCTCCTTCCTTCCACAGGAAGCATGCTTCTCAAAAAATTCTACTTTTTTTCAAATGGGAGACTATGTGCCCATACTCTCAAAGTTGTGGTTACTTTCAAAGAAGCCCTAAAAATGGAAGTGCTCAAGAAAGCCCCCTTCTCTTTTTAGGATGTGCTACCTAGGAAAGTAATTTCCTCTAATAGGATAAAAGAGAGCTGTATAGTTGAAAGAAAACTTGATACAGACTCAGAGGGTCTAGGTTCAAATGTTGCCTCTGGCACTTACTATGCAAGTGTTTATGAACAAGTAATTTTGCCCCTCTGGGTTTTAGTTTCCTCAACTGTAAAATGAGTTTGATTAGATTTCCTCAAAAATCTCTTGCCTACCCAAATCTATGATTCTATGAATACTGACCATGAGCTCCATGCTCAGACTTCATGGGTGAACCCATGTAGGTCTTATGTATTAGGATACTCCATTATTGCCTTGGTTACTGCCATCCTGTGGGGCAAGAAAGACTACCTTGATCAGCCAATCAAAAAGCATTTTATTAAGTGCCTTCTATTTTCTAGACACATATGAAAATACAAAAACCCCTCAAAAAACCAAAAAATCAAAACCAACACACAACCCCACCCCTCCAAGACAGTCTCTGCTCTCAAAATTTTATATTCTGAAAAAGGAGAGAACATATACATGACACAAAGTAATTTTGAGGGAAGAAACTAATAGCAGGGGGTCTCAAGAAGGGCTTCATGTAGGAGGTGACTTGAAGTGAACTTTGAAGGAAACTGGGGATTATAAGGGGTAGAGGTGAAGAAGGGTTAGCTTTGCAATGGCATAGGGGTTGATGATGGGATGCCATCAGGGAACAGAAAGAAGGTCTTAATAACTAGGTGTGTGTGTGTGTGTGTGTGTGTGTGTGTGTGTGTGTGTGTGTGTGTGTGTTGGTGGGGTTAGCGGTATGCATGCAAGCACATAGGGGAGAGGTATAAAAAGTAAAGTATACAGGTTATAATAGGCTAGAAAGCTAAGCTGAAACCAGGTTATGAAGGGCTTTAAATGCTAAACAAAGACACTTGTATTTGATCCTTGAGGTCATAGGGAACCATTAGACTTTAATGAGCAGGGAAGTGACATGGTCAGACTGTGCTTTAGGAATAAGTTAACCAAGCAGTTTTTTTCTCCCAATGAGCCTGTGAGGTATGCATTTCAAGTATTATCACTCCAATTTTGCCAATGTGCTTGCATCATCATCCTGATTTTATATCTTAGGAAGCCAGGGACCAGAGTAGATATATGATTTGCCAAGGTCACACAACTAGCAAATGTTAGAACAGGGATTCAAATAATACAGGTTTTCTGACTTCAAGCCTAATGATGCTAATTTCACTGTTATTATTGTGCCCATGCTATCCTACCATCACACTCTTCCTTCCCCTTTCAACCACCCACTAATGTGCACAGCCTTTCTGCTCTCTCACTGACATCCTTGATATAAGGAGGGAAAGCAATTCCAGGTCATACTCTCTCATCCGTCTTGTGTTCTCTCACGGTTCTCTCCCCAAATGAACCCTGGCAATTTCTTGATGACAATGGGATGGGCTGTATGGAAGGCAAGCATAGAGGTCACAGGGACAGAACTGAAAATCGCCAGAATTAACAGTGTTCTACTGTTCTAACAGTGCTCTCATATCCAGAGCAGAGGTTTTCTATGATTACTAAACGACAAAAGATCTAGAGACACTCCACATCAGCCCCTCCCTTTTCTTCCAACATTGCACTCTACTCTGGACGTCCAGCTCTATGAGCTTGTCCTGAATTCTATGACTTCTGGACTCTGAATCTGTCAATCATTTATCCTTGTTGAGAAACAGCAGGGGTGGGGTCTCAGAAAGTCCAACTCCTTGTACTGGGTGTGAGAAGATGGTGGTTGATAGTATGGCCTCATTCACTTACTGGCTATACATCTGTAGGCAATCCATTTAGTCTCTTTATTCACCTTCCTTTTCTTCAAATAGGGATAATAAATACCTCCCCTACTTATCTTAAAGGAATCTGTAAGGCTCAAGTAAAATATTGGATATGAAAGTATTTTTATAATCTTTAAAGTTTATATTCATTCATTCATTGAGTTCTCTCTATATGACTAGAACTATACAAGGCATAGAGGGTTATGATAAAGAAACATTAATCTGTAGATCCTCCAGAAATGGTGAGAAATGGTGAGAAAAAACCAACATACCTAAGACAGGTAAATGCAAGATTAACTACAAAAAAGAATACTGCAGACTAGGGGCGGCCAGGTGGCACAGTGAATAGAGCACCGATCCTGGAGTCAGGAGGATCTGAGTTCAAATTTGACCTGAGACACTTAACGCAAAAACTAGCCATATGACTTTGGGCAAGTCACTTAACCCCAATTGCCCTACTCTCTCCCCTCCAAAAAGCAAAAAAAAAAAAAAAAAAAAAAGAATCTGCAGACTAAATGCTAGAATTATGCAGAGAAGGTAAATTAATGTTAGCCTAGTGGCCAGGGATGACCTCTTACAAGCAGTAATTGATAGGTAGCATCAATCAGAATACTTTTATTTAAGGACTATTATACCTCTGGTAAATAGTAGGGGTACAATGATGAAAATCGATTGGTCTCTGACTTCAAGAATCTTATTTTCTAGCGTGATATATTATGTATATATGTAGCATTTGATACATGAAGAGGAGGAGAGAAGGTCTTCCAGGTGGAAAAAGTAGCATGAACAAAGGTATAGAGTAGAATACAATAGAGACATGTTTGTGGATAATGAAGACCCTGGTATAATTGGGGCTGAGTATGTGTTGGGGAGCAATGAGAGCAAAAGTTTGATGGGCAAAGTGAAGCAGATTGTAGAACACCTTGAGTAGCCTTTGACTTAATCCTGTAGGCAATAGGAAGACATTGAAAGGGTTTTGAGGAGTGACATAATAAAAATGGTATTTTAGGAAGATTAATCAAGCAAAGAACTTTATTATGATCCCCTTATCCTCAAGGATTGTGACTGTGCCTCTTGGCAGCCTGGTACATTAATTGGATCTCTCCATGAATTTTCTTCCTGTGCTGTATTTAGCAAAAGTGATGACATCGTTATGGGCCAAATGTTCCAAAGTGCCAGTTGCAGAGCTAGAAAGTCTAAATTTAGCATGGTGGCCCTGTCTATTTGCAACTCTTGAGAGCATGCAAAATTCCAGATTCAGAGATCAGGTTAAGACTACTTTGGCTCTTTAGCTTCAGTAATCATTTTACTTGAAAATTTTCAACCCTTTAAGCCTGTACTTGATAACCTGCTTCCCAACACTGTAGTTATATTCCACTCTATTAACGTTACCATGTCTGACTTTCTCTTTTAAGATAAGTGTTAGTTGGAAGTAATCATTGCCACTTGCCCTTTACAAAGATATGTTTATGTGTACAAACATATACTTTCACATACACACACTTGCCCAAACTGATTCTTAGTATATTTTGGTAGTTGTCCTAAGGTATGATTTCTGGGTCACACATAATTTACTTGCTTACTTTAATTTTTACCCAGTCTGATTATGGTTATTCTAGAAGGTTAAGGCTATGGCTTAGTACTATCATAGATGCCACTATTATAAGGACCAAGTCAATATAAATTTGGTACTATCTTTCATGACACATTTACTTCACTTGGAAGAATCTGACTGCCTAATGGCTTCAAAGGTTATAGGGAAAAAGACTATAAATTTGAGAAAAGACCTGATTAGTCTGGAGATTTTCTGATGAGGCTAGAATGAGAACAAGGGAAAATGAGTTAAAAATTCCATTACTGTCTAACTTGTTTAGAAAACTCCATCAACTGACTAATTTGCTCATTTATTTGCATTAATAGTTGTTTTAAACACTACTTGGTATCTCTAATAAGGAGTTCAGAAATGTTTAAGGATGCTTGACCCAGGTTAGGAATGCAGGGCTTTTTGCATGTTGAGAAAATATCAGTATGATTTGAAGACCATAGTTGAGAAAAGAATGGTAGATGAGAGATAATCTATCATTACCAATGTAATAATTATGATACTGATAATTGTCATAAAATAATATATCATTGTAGATATAGATAAGTATAGATAATTTTATTTCTTAATCTTTTGAGTTTTCACATGTATGTATCTAATTTCACCAACCAGACTCTAAATCCTTTGAAGGTTTTCACCTTGTTAAGTGACTTAGTAAGGGCAAAAGCACAGGGCCTGCTAATTCCCAGACTGGGCTTCCTAACCCATATGGACATCTGTCTTGGGCATTCCCATGCTTTCATGTGGGCCTATGCCTATTTCCTTCTATATCTACCTTTTGCTCTTTGAATAGTAACTAAATCAATACTGCCCAATGCTTCTGGACAAGGTGAGTTAATTTTCTCCCCCATGCCATTCTTATGGTTTTCCAAATCAAAACATTTTCAAAACCACTCCCTTACAGATATTTCCCTCTGCCAGAATGCAAACTTCAGAGCAGTGATGATCTTGCTTTTACCTTTGTATTCCTACCATTTAGCAGTGTTTGCACATAGAAATGCTTAATGAATGTCATTTATTCATTTGTTGGGAAAAAGAAGTGAGGTGCTGCACCCTAGGTCTCACACTGCCCAGCACTGCAGTGGAAGCAGTATGAAAAATCACCCCATCTTCTGAGTCCAGGAATGCCTAGAATGTCAAGATTTGTGAAAATACAGGTCATCAGCTATTATGTAGACTTCTCTGATTTCACTGAATGTTTCCTTAACTGAAAATTAAACATGCTAGCAAATTCTATTTCTAAGGAATGATGTAATTTAGTTAACTTCCATACATCTTAGCTTCATGGCATATTCATGGAAAGGAGGGAGTAAATAAACTTTAAAAAAAATTTGAAATGAGTAATATTTTAAATGATACTCCTCCCTTCCATAAAATGCCACTGCAGAAGAAACATTAAATGCAACATTAACTTGAGGGCAACTACTTTTTTAAGAATTTGAATATTTTTTTCCATGACAAAGATATATATGACTTCTTGAGTACTGGCAGATTTATTCTAATTGTCATTACTCAAAGACTGACAATATCTTGGGCCATATTCCCAAACCTGTATTCAAAAGATACACAAATATTTCATGCCTTTAAAAAGCAAGTGAAAATGGCAATATTTAAAAGTACCATAAGAATAAAACCTGAAAAGTGGTAGTTCTTCACTTTTATTGCAGTTCATTTAATGTTTCTGTGTGGGCACAAATTCTTCTCTAATTTCCATGACTTCCAGTAGAATGAATGGTGTCACCCATTAGATGTAAGATATTGGCCACATGCTACACTTTATTATGTGTTATATCTCCTGGTCTTATTGCTTTTATTTCAGCAAGAGGTGTAATTGCTTTGTAAGGTTTACAGATATACACTCATAAAATAAAAGTATACACAGTGGCCTAACAAGTATATCTGAAGGGATGGGCTTTGAAAGTGATGGAGTTATTCAGATGACGGAATCTCAGATATAGAACCTGAAGGAAATTGGGTCCACACTCTCTACTTTTAGAGATGAGAAAACTGCTTTAGGCAAGGGAAACCTGTTAAATGTTTTACCTATGTCCCTCAGGTGTAAATTGACATGAATAGGCTTTGAGCCCTGGTTTTCTGAAAACAAATCCTGCTCTCATTCCACTATACTATGATTATGGATTAGCTCAAAGGGTTCATAGGATTCTGGAGTTAGAGCTAAAATAAATCTTAAAGAACATCTATAGGATGCTCTCCTTGTACAGGAGAGGAAACTGAGAAACCTAGAGAAGTTAAGAAACTTGCTTGAGGTATCAGAGGCAGTAAGTGAAAGAGGCAGGATTTGAACCCAGGTCTTCTGATTCCAAATCCCTGACTCTTTCCATTGCACTGTATTGATAATCTTTCAAAACTCATGTACTAAGGTTTCTGCTTCTAATCTTCTGATGTCCTGGACCTGGGGTGGGAGTAGCTGATCGCTAATTCCCTCTGGGATCAAGTCAGGTGCTACCACCTACTACCAGTAGGCTTTTCCCGATCCCTTCAAATATGACTGACCCCCCCCACCTTAGCACCTTGCATTTATTTGGGTTATATTTTGTCTTTACTTACATCACATATTACTTACCATGGTAGGATGTAAGGTCCTTGCATGAAGGAATCGCTTCATTTTTGTATTTGTATCTTCAGAGTCTCGCCCAGTGCTTGGCACATAACAGTTGCTTAATAAATGCTTATCAAATGGTTGACTGAATGTATGGTTGTGTGAGACTTAAGTAAGATGCTCTGGGTAAATTATTTGGTCAGAAAATGCTACATACATTTCAACTATTACTATTATTTCCAAAGAGTGACATGTGGTGAACCTCTTCACTTAGAGTAAATGTCTGTTCTATTTTGATGTACCCAGGACATCTTTCATGGTACTACTCATGATCTTGTTGAGTATTTTTTTTGTTTCATTTTATGCTTTATAATTGAGGAATCAAATGTGCTATTTTGCACATTTTTCAAGGAATCCTATCGTTCCTTAACACAGGAATAGTGAGGAAGTGGAGACAGCGAGTGTAGATTACTCTTTCCCAGTGTTAAGCAATGAAAGAAAGAAGAAATATGGGATGATAGCTTGGAGCAATGGCAGGTCAAGGGGGTTTTAAGATAGAGCAGGACTGAGCAAATTTTTCGGCAGCTAGAAAAAACCAACAGATTGGGAGAGACTAAAAAGAAAAGGCTGAGGATGAGTAACAATTGGTGGAACAAACACCTGAAGTAAAATGAAGGGCTGGGAGTGACATCTTACCACTCTTGAATAAAGACACTATCTCTACACCCAGACCATTCCCAGTCTTGGGCAATCTAGATGAAAGATCTACCTCTACCCAAACTTGCTTGAGTGGAGTATGATGGACAGGAATTCATCTTAGACTATAAACATAGGCTCCCAAAGGGAGAGATGCCATCCTCTGGGGGAAGGGGGGCCTGAAATAATCCAGGAGTGTGATACTAGTTTTGGGTGCACTTGGAGGCCATTGAATAAAAATAAGGGGGCAGTGGAAGCATAAGGAAAGAAAAGAAAATAAGGAAAATTTTAAAAACCATTTGTACATATTTCATCTGTTGTGTAACAAAGTTAAAGTCATAATGATTATGTTATTTTCCAAATAAACACAAAAATTGCAAGCTATAGACAATCAGTTGTCAAGTCCATTGACAGGTCTTAACAAGCGAGTGCTGGCAGGTGAGTTTGTTGTGCATTGTAAGGAAGTCCAGCATGAGTTGGCAGGAATATGTCTGCGTATGACTTGTTTATGGTATGATACTATATGGTTACATGATATAATACTGCATCATCAAAATTTCAATGCAGGAAAAATACCACAAATTTACATTATTAAATTTATGATGTCATCTAAAAATTTTATATTCTTTTAAATGTGCAAATTTAAAAGGTTTTATTTTTTAATTAAAGGGTTAAAGAAAATAGAGTTTCAGAGGGTCACTGAATCATTTTTCTTTGAAGAGGGGGCAGTAGGCCAAATAAGTGTGGGAACCTCTGGATTACGGATTCCTTGTAAGGTTGAGTGGGGTCCGACTAGGATTGAGGAGGAAGTTAGTTCAACCTTCAGACGCTGAGTTTTTGAAATGAGGATTTTAGAAAAAGGGGAACTCTGGATCTCTCCAAATCATTGATTATTAATAATCATTTCTCTCAAGAAGTTGGACTAGATGGTCTCCTTCAAGGTCTAGACCCACAATCCTATTGTAACAAATGAATCTGAGCCAATATTTAAATGTACCTTTCTAGAGGTCAAGATCGGCAGCCCTTCCACTGCACATGATGCCATGATAGACCCCAAGTAGCCAGATATGGAGGCCTAGCAGACTGAGAAGTTCCTTATACATTAAGGAAATGAACTGACAAACAGTCCAGGAGAATATGCTGAAGGATGTCACACTAAGGAAGAAAAAGTGTTGTCTTTGTAAGCCATGACCCTTTCCTTCTGCAGCTCAAAAATCTTTGATGGCTCCCTATTGCTTCTAGAATAAGTTACTAGCTCTTTAGCTTCACTTTCAAGGCCTTCAACAATCTGTTCCATACCTACCTTTCAAGCCATATTTCACATTATATCCCTTCACGTACTCTAAAGCTCCAGGCAAACTAGACTGCTAAAAATGTTCCTCCAACTGAATAATTTATATCCTGTCTCTTAGCTTTTGCACAAGTTGCAAATTCTCTTAATCTCTTCCTGTCAGAATCCTTCTAGCCTCAGCCCAGGTGTCACTTTGTCATCCGTGATGTTTTCCCTGATTCCTTTAATTGTTAGTGCTCGTTCAGTCTTTGAATTACCTCATATCATACTTCTTAATGATATATCATATTCCCTTTTGCAGATCAGAAGCCTCTTGAGGGCAGCACCTATCTCTCTTTTGCATTTGTGGCTCCAACACCTAGCCCATGGGGGTACTGACAGGGAATGGACCTGGGATTTCATTCCTATAAGAAACTTCTAGTGATGCAAATAAATACCTTCTCTGAAATGTATAGTCTAAGAGAGATTCAGAGGAAAGTGGGAAGACCTCTCTGAATCGACAGAGAGGAAACAAGCAGAAGTAGAACGGTTTATACAAAGATGCCAATATCACAGAGGAAAGCAGCTTTGAAAGGTGAGAACTGTGATCAATGACATAACAAATCACAGGGCAATAAGCAGCGACGACACATGTCACTCACCTCCTGACGGAGACGCGATGGAGTCTAAATGCAGAAAGAGGCATACGTTTTCAGACTTAGCCAACTTGGTTCACTGCACTATACCTCTATGGATTGAAGACTGTCTTTTTCTTTTGCTCTTTTTTTTTAAAACTTTATCAATGTAAAGTGGATGGTACTTGGAGGGACAAATTAATAAAAGAGAAAAATTGAAACAAACAAAAGAGAAGCTTATTGTCTTAGAGCACTTTCCTAGAGCATTGAGAGATTAAGCAACTTTCTCAGGATTGTTGAACTGAATTGAATTGCGTTGTGTGATGTATATATAGGACTCTAGTTAGTATCCAAACAAGGAAACACAAGGCCATATTGTTGGAGAAGTCAACTGTTGCCATATTGATAATGTTTTAGGTCCTTCAAAGAGCTCATCTTTTTTACAAATGTACTTTTCCAGAAGTAATAGTATTCCAAATTTTTTTCAATTGACTTTTGGAGAAGGAGGAGGGGTAAGGGAAAAGAACAAGCATTTATTAAATATCTATTATGTGCCAGAGACTGTGGTAAGTACACTTTACAAATGTTGTTTTCAGGAGATGTTTCAGGTAGTTTGGGATTAGAGTAAGAGGAGAGATGGAGGGTGAAACTGGGAGAAAGATCAGTGACTAGTACTGTGACAGGAGAAGGGCAAAGGAGTATCAGATCTGATGTTGGAGCATCGGTCTTGGGTCTGTAGAAGGAGGAAGAAATCTCAGAGTGCTATAGTCTCCCCTTTCAGCTCTTGACCCAAGATCGTGCTATGGAAAGAGAAATAGTGGAAAAAATAAACAGATATTTCCAGATCCATTCCAAAATCTTCTGTCTGTTCAGTGTGTAAGAACAGATGGGCTTTCTGGTCACCTGTTTGTTCTCTATAGGTTCTTTCTTGTCTTAATGAACTGATATCTTGGAAACTGACTTAAAAGGACAAAGCTGATTCCTCAACCTATAATAAAATGTACATATAAAGACAGCTATGTTGTTATACAATTTAATTAGTACATCATTCAGACATTTGGACCAATGCCTGGCTCTTTTTTTTTCTTTGTATGTTCATTTAGCTTTTAGTCTAACTCTCAAGTGAAATAAACAGAAAGGCTAATTGCTTTTGGATTTTAGCATTGGGTGAAATACCTGGATTCATTATGTGAGTCATATTTTATAGATGGATTAGGGGTTCCACTGGTAAATGAAAAATACCAAGATGACAGTTTCAACATTTAAAGCAAGGCAATTCCAACCCTTAGAATCCCCAAGGAAGCATATCTGACGTGTCTCTCAGTTTTCATTGGAACATAATAATATCACATACTGCTGAGAATAATGTTTTGAGGGTTGCAAGGCTTTAGATAATACCATGGAAATTTCTTCTGAGTTTTTAATTGTTCTTGAAGATCAGTGCTGCAGGGGACTCTTGGGTCTGGTCTGAACTTGCCTTTGCTTATGTGACTGTAGCAGTGGGAATGACAAAAGCATACCTATTCTCAGAGTAGTGGTGAGCAATCTTAGTGGCAGGAGCAAGTGCCACAATATGTATTTGGAGAAAGCGGGGGCGGGGTGGCATTTGAAATAATCTTTTCAAGAAGAATTCAGTAGAAGGGCAGAAAAATCACAAGGCCACTGTTGAGGGGCTTGGCCAAGAACTGGTTCACATGGAGTGGGGCTTGGGCAGAGAAAAAAGGAAGGAAACAAGAACTTTTAAAGTATTTACTACAATGCCAGGTCCAGTGCTAAGTGCTTTACAAATATTCATAAAAACCTTGGCAAGTAGATGTTATATTATTATCACCATTTTGCAGTTAAGGAAACTGAGAGAGACAGAAATTAAGTGACTTGCCCAATAGCTATTAAGTGTCTGAGATGAGATTTGAACTCAGGTCCTACTGACTCCAAGTACAGTGTTGAATCCACTGCGCAATCTAGATGCTTCTGAAGGAAAGATGGAAGTGCTACCTTATAGCTCACCAATTTTAATTGTTCTTGCTAACGAGAAATGATGAACTGATTGATTCTCTGATGCTGAAGAGACTTCATGTGCTGTTAGGTTGTTATCACACTCTGAATTTTGGCACCCTGGTATAAAATCTTGCTTGCCCCAGTCTAATTAATTCTCCATCTATTTCTACCCCACCCCTCGGCTCCAAGGTCAACAGAAGGATAAATCTCTAGGTACTTTGAGAGTGAAGTGAGTTTACCCATGTCAACCTTTTATTTTGACTTTTTCCATTGGGCTGGATGATCTTGGAAATAGAAGGAATTTGGGACATTTTTATTTTTCATCACCTGTTCCCCCTACCCCTCTTTTGATACCTGAAGCAACTACATTGGTTTGTAATGGTCTAATTATGCTTCTGGTGATATATGCCCTTGTATCACCACTAAGAAGACTTTAATGCTAGGATAGCCTTCTACTGGACCTTAAATTATTTTTATTCAGGGGAGCTCTGAAATAAAAATAGACCATGTCAAAAGATACCCTTCTTTGAGGCTCAGCAGCTAAATGTGACTAATTTTAAGACTTCGCACAAGGTTGAACATTTACTGGGTACTTAATTGAGTCAGGACAAGGAATCTGTGTGCCTCAGACAAGGTTTGAAAATTAGTTGCTCTCTCTGTGGATAAACAAAACATGCACATTAATATACTATTGCTGTAATTATGAATTGGTCCAATCATTCTGAAAAGCAATTTGGAATTATGCTAAAGCAAGTGATTAAAATGTCCCTGTCTTTTGACCCAGAGATCCCACTACCAAGCAAATATCCTAAGGGGGTCAAAGACAGAAAGAAAGGTCCCTCAAACCAAAATATTCATACTAGCATTTTTTATGGTAGCAAAAAACTGGAAAGAAAGTAGATGTCCATTTATTGGGGAAAGGTTAAACAAGTTATATTACATGAATGTGTAAGATATAAACCATGGTCTGGTAAAGAATAGCCCAGCCATGGGACTCCATTGGGCTTGTATTGCAAGGATTTGTTTAGGTAGATAAAATATAATCTAGGATATAGTCCACTCTGTCTCTGAGAAGACTGTTTTGTAGCAAGAGGGATGAGGACTGTGTCAAAGTGCTCACTTTTTCGTTCTTCTCTTTCCAATACTGAACGAGGATTGATTTTTGTTTTTCAGAATGTCAGGATAAAAACCACTTTTCCTGGTCACTGCAATGGTGAAGGGAGCAGTTAACTTACTGTTAGCCTTAGCTCTCCCTACCAAATACTTAGTGAGCAATCACGTTTATCAAAACATGTGGTAAAACTGTAGTTGGGGGAGTTATACAGATTAGACTAGATGATAGATGATGGAACTAAGTTCTGCAGCTCAGGAGCAAGATAAAATCCCTAACTAAGGAGAAAACAATGTCACTTGCAAAGTATGCTCTTAGTAGTGTCTGAGGTTTCAGGTGCTAGAAATCAAGGAGCATGCTGCAAGGCTTCCTTTCCCCACATACCTGAAGCTTTGGAGAGGTCTCCTGTTTACCGTTTAACAGAGTCTAAACCTTAGGGTAGAGGGAGCAGTGGATTTAGAGCTGGGCCTGGAGTCAGGAAGACTCATCTTACTGAGTTCAGATCTGGCCTTAGATACTAACTAGCTGTGTGATCCTGGGCAAGTCACTTAACCCTGTTTGCCTCAGTCTCCTCATCCATAAAATGAACTGAAGAAGGAAATGGCAAACCACTGCTATATCTTTGTCAGGACAAACCCCAAGCGGTGTCACGAAAAGTCAGACATGACTGAAAACCACTGAACAACAACAAAACCTAAGAGTCTCTTCTCTCTTCTCCTCTCCTCTCTCTCCCTTTCCCTCATCTCTCTCTCTCTCTCTCTGTCTGTCTTTCTCTCTGTCTGTCTTTCTCTCTCTCTCCCTCCTTCACCTCTTCTTCTCCTTTCCTCTGCCTCCAAGTCATATCTTCCTATACATATACAGAGATGTGGGCTTTAAGGTCTTTCAGCCAATTAGGACTCATATTGACCCATGTACATACAATGTCACAAGGCTGTCTTTCAGGGAAATGCCTTATGCCTACCTAGGGGAAGTGTTTACAAATATAATGGAATATTACTGCACCATAGAAAATGATGAATCTGAAGAATTCAAATATGCATGAGAAGGCTTATATGAACTAATATAGGATAAAATAAGCAGAACCAGAAAAATTACATATACAATATAAGTGAAAAGAACACAAAATGAAACTGAATATTATATAATTATAAGGATACATATATATGTATATCTGTAGGTGTATGTGCATAATCGTAATGTGGAAGAGAGGAGAAGATGCACTACCCTCCCTTCTTTGAAGAGGCAGGGTGTGGAATACTGTCTATATTGACAGACTTGGATGGTGTTTGGTTAGTTCTGCTGGACTGATGTTTTTTCCTTTTTTTAAATTTTTTCAAGAATAACAAACTGAATGGAGAGGTGGAGGAATATATTCATAAATAAAGAAATAATGTGAAATAATGGCAAATAATTGAAATAATGTGAAAACTAAAGATACCAATCATTTTTAAAAGAAAAAAAGAAATCAGATCCTTTTTTTTTGTATGTGTCACAATTTACCATAGACTTTGAGTTCTTATTAAAAGATATCAGCTTGAGTTATTATAGAACAAGCATTTGCTATGGAGAGGGGTATTTTTAGGCATTATGGCATTTAAAATGTGTAATTATAAAAAGAAACATAATAAAGGACCCTTGTTGTGACCCTACTCCCTTGTGGAGTAGGTGACTGCCTCTGTTTTCTTCCCTTTTTGGTGTCAACACTTGATTGGTTGATTAATCTTTTGCCTTGGTTGCTGATTCATATAATTAAAAATATCTATGAAATGGGTGGAGAGGGAGGGGGTCAAGCTAAGTTAAGGAGTAACTTGAAGAAGTGATTCAAGAGTCATTAAGGTTGACCTTTGGTTGAAGTAAGGTTTTCTATGTTCCAAAGCCTGGGAATTGCACATTTTCCCCTTACTGAATTCTCTAGGCTAGACAGAGACATGGAAATCATGGTCTTAAGTAGACCAAAATTATGCTTTAAAAGGAACAAATCAAACCATCACTACCAATTGAAACACCTTAGAGTGAAAGCTCACTAATTTATGCTAATACTAAGACTAAGGGAAAGTCCACTAGGATTATTGGTCACATGGATTTCAGTATAATTGGAAGTACATTTTTAAGAAATGGAGTTTTGATACTTTTAAGAAAACTTAGCAGTTCAAAGTAGACTAACAACGTGCTGCCAAATAAAATATTGTTCCAGAATTTTTTTAATGAATAGATCAGATGGTTACTGAAAGAAAAACCGAGCATGGTAAGATCTGAGGATAATTGTAGCAATCATAATAATTTGTATGTAAATGATGTTGAAGAACTTAAAGAAAGTCAGTTTTCTCAAGTAGGTTTGTCATTCCTTTTGTGAGCTTTTTTGTTTATTTGTTTTCCTAGAAAGATCTTTCTTTATAGAGAGAGGAAAGATAAACTCAAGCCTATCTCTGATCTTGGAAAAACAAATGAGTGAGGTAGAATTATGGTGTCAAGAAGCTATCATACCACTTTTCCTTCTCCCTCCAGGTCAAACATTTTTTCTTTGCTGAGAAGGTGTAGAACTCCCATACTTAAAAATAGCATTCTTTTTATTAAGAAGCTGATCATAGGGGCTTTGGTTGGCCCATACATTTTGGAGAGAAAAGCCATTGAATGATTAATCCCTTAGACTGTTATGTCACACTTTTACCGCTAGATGGAGGTATTGCTTATTACACACTCTAACCTTTTAGGTGCCAACCTTCTGAGAATCACTTTCTCTCAAGGATAAAGGGTCCTGTTCCGTAATGTTATTATCATAACTTGGATATTTATGATTAGGAGGGTCATAGTATAGTTATAAGCATAATAGATTGCAAACAATGTCCCTCCCAACCCAGTCTCTTCTCTTGTTTATGTACTTAAAAAAATAAAAAGCAAACAAGTTTCACCAGCAGAAATGGGTTCTTCTCCTGACGACAAAGCCTATTCCACCTGAAGAGAAGGTGTGCTATAGAGACTTCACAGCAGGTTCTGTGTGAAGAGTGTGGTCTCTCTAGGGCACTACTTTTCTGAACCATGTCCCACTCAAATGGTGGAAGACTCAATGTTCCTAGGAGATTCTGCCAAAAAGGGTGTTCAGATAGGGCGACTCATGTCCAGAAGGTTGATATAGATGACCCCATGACATTGAATGGAAGGGCCTGGATTTTGCCAAGTCCTCCACCTCTATGTCCAGAACTCCGTATACTCTACTATGCTTTCTCCTTCAGAAATAAATATTTCTAGGGATGGCTTTCTTCAGAACAAGGTCCTTCAAATAAGGCAATGAGAGAGGAGGGGACAGAGCTATTGCCACACCATTATGTTCAGAAGAGGGTGTAAGACTTGTTTTTCAGAAGCCACACTTTGTATAATGTCCATAAAGAAAATGAGTAAAAAAATATATATTTGGAAAATTAATGAATGGATGAGAAGATTTTAGGTTATCCTAGAAGGAAAAAGAAATATGAAAAGGTATAAACTAAATAAACTGTTCTTAGAAAGAAAAACACATCAATGCCATTTAAGTTAATAGGTGAATTGATGGGGATAGGGAGGGAACAAGAAAGTTTTTTATACAATTCTCTAATCTGAGCTATGAAGGGGAAGGATAAAAAGAGAGAGAAAGGAGCAATAAAAGTAGAATCATGGAATTTGGACTTGATCTTGAGTATAGGAAAAGAGTACAGGTATATGTGGGGGAAGACGTTAGGCTAAAATAAGCAAAACAACTGCAAAGAATGACCACTAGTTCAAAGCAGAAAAAAGTGAAAGATTTTTATAGTAGAAACCATTAACTTAGTAACTACAACACTGAATATTAATGAATTACACCCACTAATAAATGGAAGAGAATAGCCGAAGTGATCAGATAACAAAACACAATTTTCTTCCTGTCAAAAGAATATTTCAGATATGGACATAGAGTTAAAATACCAAAATGTATTAGGCATAATAGAGAATTAACAAGTTAACAAACATAAAGAAGAAAATTTTAATATCAAAAGAGAAAAAATTTTTTAAAAATGAAAATAAAAGCATATTGAAACAAAACAAAGAACTTTTAAAAAACTAAGAAAATCAATA
>CM053582.1:225939513-225977968 GCA_028627135.1 Pseudochirops cupreus
GAACTATCAGAAACAAACAAGAAAAAACTCAAATCTTGGTACAAAAGGAATTGCAAATGAAGTCTCTCAACTATTGAAAATCAATTTATTTCTCTGCTAAATGAATTTTTCTCCACAATAGAAAATGGAGACATTCTAACAAACTTATTTTACAAGACACATATGATATTGAGAGATAAAGTTGAGGAGGAAAGCAATGAATAAATAGCATTAATGCATATTGATACAAACATTTAAAATTAGATTTTAGCAAAGAGACCTCAACAATATGTCTCAAATTTATTATTTTTGATCAAAGTGGTTTTGTACCAAGGAAACATTATTATGGAATCAATTAACAATTAATTATGTACATTTTTTTAAAAACCACATAAACCTCAGAAAAATCCTTCAAGAAATTATAACCACTTTTAATATTGAAAAATCATAAAAATTGTGAAGACCCTTATTTAATATTATTGAAAGTATCTATTGAAAATAAAGAACAAAAAAAAAAGATTTCTTTGATAAAAACTTCTGAGAACATCAGATAATTTGGTGGAAAATAGGTTTAGATGAACATCTTATACTATGTAACATAATTAAGTTCAAGTAAATACTGTCCCTAAATAGAAATTGTAATATCATAAAAATTATGGAAGAGAATAAAAAGTCTTTTTCACAACCATGGTTAGTAGGAGAATTCAGTATCAGAAAAAGGATCTAAATCAATATAAAAACAAAATTACATACATTGGTATCTGGAGCTGGAAATGTATTGTACCTATTGATTGGGGAATCACTGAATAAATTATTATATATACGTGTAATGGTATATGATAATGCATTAAGAAATGAGGAATATAAGAAATCTAGGGGATGATTTTTATGAACAGATACAGAGTGAAAAGAGCAGAACCCGGAAGAATAATGTACACAATGACAACAATAATAAATCAAGACAGCGCTAAAAGACAATGGGATTCCGATAAAATACAATGTCCATTATTGGTTCCAAGTGACAAATGTTAGATTTCCTCTCTGTGAGTACCATGAGGTGATGCTGAGTGAAGTGAGCAGCACCAGGAGAACGTTGTACACAGTAACATCAACATGGTGCAGTGACCAACTAGGATAGACTTAGCTCTTCTCAGCAGTACAGTGGTCTAGGAAAATTCCAAAAGACTCATGATGGAAAATGCTATCCGTGTCCAGAGAATGAACTATGGAGTCTGAAAGCAGATTGAAGCAGACTATTTTCTCTCTTCTTTCTTGTGATTTTTCCATTTTGTTCTGATTCTTCTTTTACAAAATGACTAACGTGGAAATACATTTAATACAAGTGTACATGTATAGCCTAGATTGGGTTGATTGCCATCTTGAGGAGTGGGAGAGGAAGGTGTGAGGAAGAAAAAAAATTGAAACTCAAAATCTTATAAAATTGAATGTTGAAAACTATCTTTACATGTAATTGGAAAAAATAAAATACTATTAAGTGGGAAAAAAGTACTATGGGGTAAATTTTTAAAAAAGTTATAAAAGAGATAGTACTATGGGGGCAGTTATTGTGAAGTGCTTATTTATCAAAACAAAGTACATCAATACCACTATTTTTAATGTAAGGCATGCATCTGATGACACCCATCCTATTCACAGATATCCCCCCAGACAAGCTAGCCTAGGTTTAAGTAACTCTATGCATTCCCATTCACCCAAATTTATATCTCACAAGCCCCCATGTGTGTATTAACTTTACTGGTCAGCTAGAAGAAACAATTATTTCAAAGTAAAGGTATTTAATGGAATAACACAATAAAGAAATTAACAGTAAACAAGAGGACTGGAAATAATGTAGTGCCTATGGATTGGAGAAAGACTAAAGAAATTGTGATATATGAATATGATGGAATATTACTGTGCCATTAGAAATGAGAAATACGAAGCATTCAGAAAAAACAAAACAAAACCTTGAGGGCTGGAGAACCTGAGGCCTTGAGGCTGCATGTGACCTTCTAGGTCCTTTTGACCGAGTGCAAGTTTTATAGAACAAACCCTTTTATTAAGGGGATTTGTTCTGTGAAATTTGGACTCAGCCAAAGGGCCGCACTTGAGGCCCTAGAGGGCCACATGTGGCCTTGAGCCCGCAGGTTGCCCAGCCCTGCTATGAGCTGATGCAGAATGAAATAAGCATAACCAGGTGAATAATATACTCAGTGACCACACCAACATACATGCCAATGATAATAAAGTAATAAAACAAAGTGAATGCTACATAATTGTGAGAGCCATGCTTGACCCCAGAGAAAAATGGAGAAAATGTGTTTCCCCCCTCACTACCGAGGCCAGAGACTGTGAATGTGAAATATTGTACGTACTGTTGGGCACAATGGCTGTTTTCACTGGTTTTTATCAAGCTATTTTTTTCTTTTTCTTTTTTAATCTTTGTTGCAAAAAGAAGGTTTTCTGGGAAGCAGAGACCAAGGGGGATTTCTTTAAATGTGAGCTATAAACAAAAAACATCGATAAAACAATCAAATAAGAGAAAATGAAAGAGAAGTAGCAGTAAAATATTTCCCAACTGACTCAGGGTCAGCCCTCCCCACATGTACCCATCTGGACACACGATCTGTGTCCCAGGGAGCCCACACACATGAGGAAAACACGTGGCGTGGAAGCGTGTAGAGAGGAGAGACACACTTCTGTCGCTACAGGACTCCTCCTTTCCTTGGCTGCACCTGTTTCTGATTGCACATGGCTGGAAGTCTCTGTGAGGTATTGCCGTGTGTCACTTCAGGGCATTTCCACCGGACGTGGCTGCAAAGCTTCTCTTTGCTTTTGGCTTCAGGTGCCGTTCTCAGGGGAATTGCCACCTCTTCCTCTAAAGAGGAAAAAAGAGGCTCTGACATTTCCTAGTTTTAGGTTAGAGACCAGAGGCTCAGGCTCCAGCTTTTTAGTGATGGTGTCAGGTCGTTCACACATCTAATTATAAGAACAGGAAGAAACCCTCAACTGCTTTCTGTCCACTAGGAGAAATATATCATTTCTGAGAGTTTTGGTCGTATGTGGCTTTTTCTTCAGAAGGAGAGTCTAAGCTTCCAAGGGCCAAACTCTCAGAAAGTGCAACAGTCAGTTTGGGTCATAGATTCTTAGACAAGGCCTTCTTGTCATTCAGTCATTTCAGTTGTGTCTGACTTTTCATGATCCCATTTGGGATTTTCTTGGTAAAGATACCATTTCCTTCGCTAGCTCATTTTCCAGATGAGGAAACTGAGGCAATCAGGGTTAAGTGATTTGCCCAGGAACACACAGCTAGTAAGTGTCTGAAGCTGGACTCAGATTCAGGTCTTCCTTACTCCACGCCTGGTGTTCTAATTCACTGCTCCACCTAGCTGCCCCCAGACAGATTCTTAGTAGACACGTGCTCTGTCTTTGAACTTTACCTTCTTTGTCTAAGGGGCAATATCTCTATTCCAAACCTCTGTCTGATTTAGTGCTAGAAATTCTCTTTATTCTAATCAATACCCTAGAATGTGAGGTGTGGGTCGTGCTGACCAGACAGGTTCTAGGAATGTTTCGATCTCACCCAGATCTTGTTTCAAGTCCATCCAAATAGCTTGTGTTGTGGTTTCACCCAAATTTTATTGAATGTTTATGTATTTTTTTTTTGCTGATGTATATCTCAGATAGCATCTGGAACTGACTCTGGGAAGTTGTCTTTCAGACCCCTCAGCTTGTTCTTTTATTGAACTTAATGGTGTAAACTTATAGAGACTCAAGGCAGGGGGCCCACACCTTTCTCTGGCTCTTCCCTCTGCTGAACGACCTATCAAACTTCTAAAACTTTTTCATGTTGGGGGAATTGTTCTTCACTGACAATTGTGTTGGCCGTGTAAGATCTTTTGGGTCTCCCATACAAAGGAAAGAAGAACAAGAATAAAAAAATCCCAGTTGGAGATGTAATGAGCTACCAATTTAAAAACACACAGTCTGGCAAACAGGCTGGTTCACAGAAGGCAGGATTGCAGAGCTGAAGTTGATAGAGGGTCATAACAGAGACCATGCCACCTTGTTTCTTTGGTAGCTGCTTAAAAAGCCCAGTGTAGCGTTCACTACACAGCGGGTACTCAGTACGTGCTGAATGATATTGCTGAACAGTCAAATTCTCATCTTAATAGTTACTTAAGAAAATATCTTCTCTTTGTTATAGCAAAAACGACTTTTAATAATAACAGCAGGAATGTATTGGATTTCTTAAGCATCTTTTCTCCTAAGAACTCTCAGTGTACTTATCCCACTGTTCTGCCATTACACTAAATCCTTTCTGTCTATTTGTTACTTAGGGAAAGATTGTGTCCACATGAAAGCAAACATCTGGATAAAAAAAAGAAAAAAAAAAGAAAAAAAAAAGCTGTAACCAATTTAACCAGTTGATTTCAACCTCAATCAATTTTTTCTATTTTTGTTAATTTCTTGTCCAATTAAGAAAGACAAACTTAGATGTATTTTTCCTTACCCATTGCCATCGAATGCTATAATCTCAGAAATCAAAGAAGCCTCAAAGGTCATCTCATCTAGTTTTTTTCATTTATCAACTTATGAATTATTGTTAGATTGAGACAGTTTTTTACTAGTCAGTGAAACCTTTGTCACAAAAACCTTTCTTTACTTCTTAAAGTCTATAAAATTGGTAGAACAAAAAAAACATCCCAACTGATTGTTGATTCACAAAGTTCAGTGTGGTCAGTGCAAACCCTAAATTGCGTTTAGTTTCTTGGGCTGAGGGTCACAGTGATCCCAGTCTTGGCTGGATGAGAGCACTTGTTATGTTTCCAGGGGTGCCCTAGGCCTTGATATCTTCTTCTGTCCAGGGAAACCTGGCTGTGACATTACCCACCAACTTCGTTCTTACTCACCCAATCCAGAGGAGCAGGAAAGGTGACAGATGCCTTGACAACCAGGCCCTTGTGCAGGAACAAAACCCCTTAAATAGTCTGAGCATTACTGTTGCTTATCTGCCAGAGCTAGCAAACCATTTTGTTCTCCATTTCCCTGTATTACTTAATCACTGACTACCTAGAAGCTTATCAATGGCCCATAATATCCATTCCCTTATCACTACCCTTCTCAACTCTACCCCACCCACGTCCCATTCCAATCTAGCCCACCTTTTCTGTTGTGTCTCTGGAATTCTTTTTCCACAGTGAACAAACTTCCCTGCATCCTAGTATGCTTATTCTCATATTTCTTACATCTATTTACTCTCCCTAAGACCTGGCTTCCCTCAAATTACTCTGCGTCCCTGGCCATCTTCTCTAGCACTGACTCTACCTTCACTCTCACAGCCCTTGACAGACTAGTTCTGGAAAGAAATTGGGAATATTTGTTCTTAAATGTCACTTTCAGACTCTTCCTTTGCTGCAAACATTCAGTGATCTCCTATCCTTTGAAGTTCGTGCTATTAAAATTTCCATACTATTCATTTAATAGAATCTGTTGTCTATTGGCTCCTGGATTTTCTCCTTCCTATCTCAATGAGTTCAGCACCTGTCCTGCTATTGTACTCAGAAATAGAAGACTTCAGCATTCACATTGACAATCCCTCAATATCCCTAACTTTCTAATATCTCAAGCTTTCTTCACATCCCATGACCTACTCATGTAGTCCACCTCAGTTTCACAAACTTCAGATCTCACCATTACCCACAAGTTTTCCTTGGTTGAAGTCTGACATCCCTTGATCTGACCATAAACTCCTATCATTCCAATTCTCCCCATGCCTCACTCCTAGACCCATTCTTCAACGTCATCTAGACCACCATTTTCTTCACCCCTCAGTGGGTTTTAAGGCAATTGTTCCCACTCTAGTTTCATTTTCCGCTTCTAAATTTCAATGCTGTAACTAACCAATTCAATCCAATGTTATGTTGGGTTGTCCCTTGTCCCCATGTCCTCTCAGCACCAATCCCTTGCTGATCCACACGTCTAGTTCATTTGCTTCTCCCTTTCTCTTCTTTTCAAAATTCCTTAACATTATCCCCCATTCTTTCCTGCTTTCTTTTAGCCTTTGATAATATGGTGGTCCTTTTTCTTGCTCTTTTTGCCCTTGATCTCATCCCTCACTGTTTTCTATAGCAGACATTCAATTTCCCCTCTTTCCTTTCTATTCTTCAATCTCTATCTACTGGTTCCTTCCTTACTACTTTCAAGCATACCTAAATCTCCACTATCCTTTAAAAATTCTAGTTAGATCCTCCCTAACACCCCTTGGACAGCTAGATGGTGCAGGGGATAGAGTGCTGGGCCTGGAATTAGGAAGACTCATGACCCTGGTTGAGTCACTTAACCCTCAGTTTCCTAATCTGTAAAGTGAGCTGGAAAAGGAAATGTCAAACCGTCCCAGTATCCTTGCCAAAAAACCCCAAAGTTATGAAGAGTCGGATATGACTGAACTACAAAAGTCCTTCCAGATCTATATCTATACACATATTCAAGCAAAACAAATTCCCATATTATCATATTCAAAAAAGTATCTCACTCTGCATTTTGAATCTATCACCTCTCTGGTAGGAGGTGGGTAGTATAGATCAGGGCTTCTACTCATGACTCCTTTTCATCTAAGAAATTTTTACATGATTCCGGGTATATAGGTATATCAAATAGGTTCAAATCAAACATTTACTGACAATAAATCATAAAGAAAATTCTTTTAAAACAGTTCTTTGGAATACATAAAATTTTGCCATTTTTTAAAGAGGAAAACATTTGCACACTAATGAGATGTATGTGCTTGTTTATTTTTACATAAATAAATAGTACAAAATGGCAGAATTATGTCTAGGGTCATTTCAGAAATTGTGGAAATTCTGTCCTCATCCCAAGTCAAAATTCATCCAATGATTGTTCAGGAAACTCAAGTTTTAAACCTGTGTCACTTGATAACTCAGTAAATTCTTCTTGAACTTTTAATGGTGGATGACTGATGTTTTTTTATTTCAATTGAGTATGGTTTATGAACCCAACTTAGTTTTTTAGAATCAAAATTTGAAGGGAAGTATTTCTGAAAATGTGTCTCAGAATGATCAATACAGATGTTCAATTATAATTCTTACAATTAAATCTTTGGGAAGGTTATTTTCAATTATAAAATCATCTGTACCTGTAAACATATCTAAAGAACCAATTTCTACTTTATTCTTCCATATGGTAACTTTTAAAGTAAAACTTTCAATTTTATCTTTTAATATAAATATGTTGAAATTTTTTTCCTTGAAGAAACATGTTTAAATCGAGTTTTTCAAAAATATCTGACAACTAACAGTTTTGAAAGCCATAAGTCATGAAAAAAAATTAACAAACTTCAATTTCTGCTCAGTCTAAAATATAACAACTTCATCTTTCATTTTCAATAATGAGAGCCTCTTGAGAGCCACCTTACTTCTGCATGTAGTAATAAGCTTTTATAATCAGAGTCCAACTCTTTCCAAAGGTTTGAAAACAAATGACTGTTAAGGGCATGGCTTTGATGTTAATTAAATTATTAGTTAATTAGTTAGATAATTAATAATGCAGTTTAATAATTGGTTAATTAGTTAATGGTTTTTTTTTTGATAGTATCAGGAAGCACAACATCTAACCATGGCGATAGTTTTTTTGGTGCGAGTGCCTCCTGATGGATCATTAGTGAATAAAAGTGATATATGTTCATTGCCACCAGCTTTAACTTTTGCTACAAATCCAATATTCTTGCCCATCATTGCTCCAGAACCATCTGTACAGACTCCAATGCAATTTTTCCACTGTAAACCTTCATTTCTGAAAAATTAATTGACCTTAAGATATATATCCCCCACTTGTGTGCCCTTCCAAATGACAACAAAACAAGAAGTCCTCATGGATGCTTTCTTCATAAACACATTTTACATAAAGTAACAACTGCACCATGTTAGAAATATCCATTGTTTCATCTAACTCAGGCTTCTACAACCTATAGCCCCAGGCCACTTATGGCTCCGGAGTGTGCTAAAGGATTTCGGGTGACCTTTGAAAAATGTAGAGGATTTTTTCCTCTACATTTTTCATGGACTGCTTAAAATCCTTTGGTGGGCCACAGGTTATATAGGCCTGACCTAACTGATTGCAAACTTTGGACTTCCTTTAAACCTGCTAAGCTGCTAGAATTGGTCATTACTAATTTCAGAAATTCTTTTGGAAACAATATCATTTGATAAAAAAATTTGACGAATTTCATCCCTGTACTTTTTTCCATGAACAATGTCTGACATTTTAATAGCAGCAGGTAACATGAAAGTTTCTCCTGTCATGTAGGGCTTTTTAGTTTTTGCAATTAAGTAAGAAGCTTTGTAAGCTGCCAGTAAATACTTTTTGTTGGCGTAATGACTTTCTCAAATATTGTTTTTCTTTATTTGAAGTTTTTAAAAGTTGTTTCAAATATTCCTTTGGTTTATTGCAGTACGCTGCAGGCTTGGTATTAAGATGCCATTTTAGTTTGGCTGGTTTCATGCTCTCTGCAGTCAAAACTTCATTACCAATTAACCAAATAGGTTTTTCCACACCATCATCATTATTAGAAGTAAATCCATATTGCAAAAGTGATTCAACATATTTTCTTTTTCTTGTCAATTTAGTTGTACTACAACCTGGTAGACTCTGTCACATCATCATCAGTATTTTTATTTCTTCTGTCTAAATATAGCCACTTATCCATAACTGAAAAATATTTTTCCCCTAAAATATAAATAAATATCACTAATAATTTCTCCAATTAGTATTAGCTTTAGTTTATGAAATTACATTTATTTTTGTTTAATTTAAAAAACTGATATTCACAATTAACATACATATACAGTAATGACAATGGGAAATGTTATTAAAGGGCTTTTGTCTTTACTTGCTGCAATTAAATACTTATGTTTCTGTAAGAGAGAGAGGTAACAGCCATTAAAAAAATCAAACTTTCTAACGCAATATAATTCAAAGATATACTAATTTGATACTTATGTGCTAAGGAATGATGGTAGGAAAATATTAAAAGTATTTTCCATAATTAAACTATTATCTTTCTGTAAGAGCAGAAACTTTGCGTGTACAGTAAAAAAAAATAATCCCACAATTCGTAACTTACAATAGTCTCAAATTTGAATCAAGGTGTTTCTGGCAGCATTTGTTGGTGCTGTGTGGTGTGACAGCACGCAAAGTGTATATATTGTGTGTTTAGAGCTGTGGCTGCATTGAAGTTGTGCGATACAACATGATCAAGTACTGCCAGAAACATCTTGGATTCATTACATGTTTGATTTTGAATTAGTTTTTGGTCATTGTGCATTCAGGAACCTTTAACTGTTGCCAGATTTTTTGCAACTCCCACATTCAGTTATGCAACCCTGCATGGGGTCACGACCCACAAATTAAGAAGCACGGACGGATCACCATTAATTCTCTGAAATCATGGCTGGTAATTTCACTGATCAATCTTAATGTCTTACTTCTAAGATTACCCCTGATTTATTTGGTTTATAACTTCTTTGTAAATCACAGTTTGTATGTTGTTTCCTTCATGAAAATGTGAGCTCCTTCAGGGAAAGGACTGTTGTTGCGTTTCTGCTTCCATCCTTTTTTGTGTCCCCAGTGCTTAACACAGAGTTGGCATTTAGTAGGTACTTAATAAATGCTGGTTGACTGCAATTATTCTCTTCATAGCTAATCTAGTACTACAGTCTTATCTATTCCTGGCAATAAAAATCCAGTAAAGTTTAATTATACTCCTGAAAATAAGAAATATTAAGTTTCATCTAGAAACAGAGTAATGATTATTTTAAAATTAGGTTCTCTTTAGACTGAATCAGATGGGTTTGCCGAGACCCTTCTCTATGGTACAAATATTTTGTAAAATGAGAACAGGTATGTGGCAATGTATTCTTTACATTTGCAGACAAAACATTGAGAATTTGAAAATGAAACAATTTATATTTTCTAATGAAAATTCTTGAAATGACATGCTGAAAAGAATGATTTTTTTACTTGTTAGCTTAAAATTAATTTGTGAAGTTTTCATATTTAATGGCATTTAAAGTTGCTCTAGAAAATGAAGGTTTTTTATAATAACAGAAATAAAAACAAAGTAATTACTTGGCATCTGGCTCTGACCTGTGTTTTGAAGTTGCACCTTTAACTCCAATAATTAATTAGAAAGAAAAACAATCTCACTAACAATCTTCAATTCCTATAATTTTGATGTGTGTATTTATGTCATATTTATTATCTTTAAATACGTGTAACCCAGGTTTCCAGCCAATTCTGGATCATTTTGCATTTCTCTCTTAATTGCTGGAGAGAATGCTGATAAATCACTGTGTGCCTGCTTGAGAAGTAGAGTTGACATGAGAGCATTACAGGAGAGATGTTCTTCATCCTTCTTCAATAGAGAAACATGATTCTGGACTGTCTTGAAGACTGACTTCGGAGAGAAGAAAGAAATTAACTCTCTTGCAAACATGTAGAAAGCTGGCTCCTCAACATTTCTTTGATTTCCAGTTTGCCTCCCTCATAACTTTGGGGAATTTTTCCTTGGTTGAGATCAGGTCTTATTTATTCTAGAAATACTTAAAAGTGCTTCCTATTGAGTTCCCGGTTATGTTTAACCATCTGATTTGTACATAAATATATAGTAAGCATATACATTACATATAATTTCTTAGCGTTGACTTTTTAAAATTTCAGTGATAAACATTAGAAAAATTCACTTTTGTTGTTTAATTGAATAATTTGCTAAATATATCATTCAGAGTCCTAAGCTCCTAGAAAGCTACCACATGTTGAAAAGACTCTTCAGGATGATAAATTTTATGTTACTTTTCCTGTGTAACATGTTTTAGCCCGTTAATGCCCACAATATTTTTTTACTTTGGGTGAAATACAGCCTTCATTGGATATTGGCATTCTTTCACCTTCATTTGTATATAATCACTGGGAAAATATTGATGTTAAAAAGAAGATCCTTTTTCAGGTAGAAGCTTGAATATATAATATACTTCTATAATTCTAGTAGTCTATAGTGGAGAATTCAGATTTTTTTTTGGTGTACAGTTCATGTAATGAACACTGAACTTTTTCAACTTCTACCTGAAATATAACCCTCCCTTCAGTAACTACATTAGGAAGTCACCCAACCTTGGCCTGAGGTCACAGGGAACTCAGTGCTTCCAAAGACAATTTGTTCTGCTTTTGGACAGCTCTAATTCTTTGGAAGTTTTCCTTATTCATCCATTTATTTTATTTTATTTTATTTATTCTCTTATTTATTCCTCTATACATTCATCTATCTATCTATCTATCTATCTATCTATCTATCTATCTATCTATCTATCCATCTATCTGTTGAACTCAGATTATTATGACGATTATCCATTGGTCTTAGATTTTCCCTCTAGAGTCAAGAACAATTTTATTCCCTTTCTCACATTATTTATTCTCACATTAGGAAGATGAGATAGAAATAAAATTCCCCATTCCTTTTTTTCTGTCTAAAGTAAACATATCCAATTTCTTTGTTCTACGTTTGTGGCCTGATTGGTTCTCAGCTTCCATTTGAGGTATTGGGGGAGTTGACTATCAATTTCTTAAAACTACCTCCTCTACTTTAGAGTAAAATAAGGAGATACCTTTACAGAATCTATATACTTTTTCCTACTAACCTTCAACCTAACTCTGAATTTCATCAAAGCATTCACTTTTCACTGATGGAATTCCAAGATTCGAAAGGCCCAGGTTCTTAACCTGTCCAGAGCCTACAAAAAAAATCTACTGGTAATTTCTCCTTGTGATGTTACTTTGACCATGAATCCTTGATTATCCAGGCTCCTCTTCATTCTAGCCAGTGCCAAACTCTCTTTAACTATTCATTTTTTCTGAGAGATGATTGTCTCAGTAATCCTAAGGGATTTTTAAAATGACATCTCCTTATTCTCCCTATTATTTTATCATCCCTTTTCTAGCTCAGAAACAGAAAAAAATATGAAGAAAAGTATAGGCTTACATAATTTTATTTTAAGTATGTGCCTTTAGAATATGACTGTCTTTTTTTTTCTTCTAATCAGGAGAAAGTTCCCTTGGCAACTGAGTTAGTCATTCTCCAACTATGTGATCTTTTCAACCTTAGTATGAAAAGCTAAAGAACATTTTTTTAAACTGCCTTTTTAACCGAAGACTTTTGGCTTTGGTAGAGTCAAGCTTTTCTCTCTCCCTCTTCAACATTTTAAAGCATAGTTGAACAAAACTTGAGTTTTAAAGAAGTCACACAGTAGTTTCCTCAGTCAAGAAACATTTTTAAGGGCCTCATCTGACCATTTTGCTGGGGAAAATCTTCAGATTCTTGGCCTAGACATCCCTCTAACTCACTGCTGGCTTTCAGGTCTACTGGTTACCCTCAAACTTGTTTAGCCTGTCTGCCAAGACAGTTTTACTAGAGTGTGGCCACTGGTCATGCTACAGCTTTGTGGAACCATGAAGGTGGCTGAAGCAGGCACGTGGAGCACTTAGAGACTGGTCAGATAGCAAAGATGCTAAGGTCATTCACTGCATCCTGGGCAACATCATCTTGACTTTTGTGTTGCTCCTGGACTTTAATGACTCTGGGGAAGAGGTGGGGGGAGGAGGAAGAGAGAGACAGAGAGACAGAGCGAGAGACAGAGACGGAGAAAGAGGACTTTGTGTAGCTCTGTGCACACTTCACATTGTGCAATTCATACATAAGTCAAGACATCACTCTGATGTAATTGATGCTCTTCAAAAGCAAAGGATTCACAACAATATTAAGTGCCTAATGCATGTCAGAGATTGTGCTATGCATTGCCTTTAGAACTAACCATTTGCTTAAGCACCTGAATGAAGAAATCATAATTTAAAAGTATTCAATATTTCATAAACACTTTTAAAATCAACAATAGTTAATTTAGCATTTTAAATCTCATAAAAGATTTGCATATACTATTATGTGCATTATATTAGTTCAATTGTTTCCTATGTCATTTAGCCAACAAACATTTATTAAGCACCTACTATGTGCCAGGCAGTGCTAAGTGATGAGGATTCAAAGAATGGTAAGAGACTAGCTTCTCTTAAGGGTTGCATAGTTTGATGGGGGAGAAAACATGTCAACAGCTACGTGCAAACAAGCTATAGATGGCATAACTTGGAGAGAAAGGACTGGAAAGACTGAGAGATCAGAAAAGGCTTTTGCGGAAGGTGGGATCTGAGGAAGCCAGGAAGTCAGGAGGTGGAGTTAAGGATGAGCAGTTCTAGGCAAGCAGGACAGCAAGTGAAAATCCCCTGAGCTAGGAAATGGAGGGTCTAGTGGGAAGCCCCACAAGGAAGCCAGAATGACTGGATTGCAGAGCAGGGGACTGGGAAGAGATTGTAAGGTAAAAGACCGGAAAGGTGGTAGGTGCTTGAGGACGAGTGAAATTTAGGCAAGGTGTGCTCTCTCTGCTCATAGAGTTTGCACACTAATAGATAAATTATTGTCAATCTCAATCTGTTGTCCCCTGACTTGGCTGCTGAAGTAAGAGAGGAAGTGTATGGAAGAAGTGATTCAGCGACATCAGAAAGATGTTGGCAGCTGGACAAGGGAAGTTAGAGAGTGCCCTGGAGATAGCAGGACAGCAGGGCTGCCCCTTGCCTCCAGCTGCTGGCTGCACTCTCTCTGCTCTGACATCAGTTAGTTGAAGTGAGAATTAGCCAGAGCGACAGGACTGCAAAAGTTCTAAACCTCTTGAGTTCTTATTCACACCAGAACCCATTTCATCTTCTGAGATGAGCTAAGATCCCAAGCTCAGAGGTTGTATCTTCATCTAAAGAATAGTCCTAACAAGCAGGTACAGGCCCTACTCCACCTACTCCCAGGAAAACAGTCACTAATGCAAGCTATTCATTTCCTAGAGTTCTTAGATTCCAACAGATCCCATGTGGTCTCTGAGGACTTGTGAGATAGAAGAAAGCATCAAGCATGAAGTTGCTTATTATAAATCAATCAATGAAGTAATAAGCTGTAAGAAATAATTCATTTATGCCCCTACTCTATTCCAATCTGTATCAATTAATTTTATATGATTCTGTAGGGATACGGATTACAAATTCTGTATATTAGGTTCCAGAGTTGTGAGCTGCAGATTGTAAGAATACTTGCATCATCATAGGAAGCTAGCTAGAGGTTCTCTACCCTTGTTTTTTCTTGTCATAGTGACCAAGTCCATTGCGGCAGAGATGACTCAATTACATAGAAAGTCCTCCATTTTATTTTTGTACCTCTGGACCATTCTCTTTTGTCCAACATGAACAGGTGACAACCTTATGACCACTTAGTGGAGATATACCCCATACTTTACCCAATTTGTGACACCCCTCCCTAATATGTCATTTTTGGCCCTCATGAGCAAGGTCTATCAACCAAAGAGATTCTGTATTTTACCATGCCTCTTTTGCATCAAACTACAAAAAGAAGGTCCTGGAAGAAGGGGGCATCTCAGATTGTAAGAAAAATATCAGGTCCACTTCATTACAGGGGACAATGGACCCTTTAATAAAGTGCCATTGGCTCAGAGCTTTGCCTCAGTCACTTTTAGAACACTTTTAATTCCCACAAAGCATTGATTAAGCCATATTATGTCCCAGGTACTCTGTGAGGCTCTCAGGATACAAGGACCAAAAACCAGACAAATAGTTCTTGCTCCCAAGGAACTTACATTCTATCATGAGGTGACAACATGTATGCAATCATCCCTTCAACATCCCCAAGAAGAAGGCCTCCATCTTGAATGTGAAACTTCCAGTGAGGTTGAACACATATCACCTGTGGAAGCAGTTCATTCCACATTCAGACAGCTGTTAATTGTTAAGAAGTTTTTCTCTACCAAGTCTAAAATTGTCTTTCTTAATATTTACCCATTACTTGTAATTATTTCTTAAAGTGCCAAGCAGAAAAAGTCGAATCCCCATTCCCCATGACAGCCCTTCCAATACTATGACCTTCTCCTCCTCACTTCCTCTTCCACTTTCCCATTTCCCTCAATAGATGCTTATATAGAGTGGTTTCCAGTCCTCTTGCTATTCTGATCACCCTCCTCTGCACATAGTTTAACATGTCTCTTAAAATGTGACCAGATGAACACAGCACTCAAAACAGGGTTTTATCAGGGAAGAAAACAGCAGACCAATTACCTCTCTTCCTTTGGACTTCTAGTTTTTCTTAATGTAGCATAATTTTGCTACATATTAACACTCATTTATTAAGAAATTAAGCAAAAGTTAATCTTGTTTAATAAAACAAAATAATGTAATAAGAGAAAATAATAGACCTTATGTAATAAGATATTAAATCTTATTTCAACATTTTCAACTACAGAGTTCAGCAACGAATTTCAATACATAAAAAGGACATTTATGTTTATGATACATAAATAGTCTGGTTCCTCAATGCAATTAGTGCCAAATTATACTTTATTTTACAACATATGCTGCACTTAGAACGCAATATAATTACAGTCCTTTAAAAGTATGATACAATTTGGAATTTTTATTAAGCCAGATTGGTTTTTCCCCCAAATTGGGGAGGTTTTACTATACTCAGGAGACTCTAAGTTCTTTGAAGGCAGAGACTGTCTTTATTTATATCTCCACTCCCTAAGAAATAAGCATTTACTGAGTGTCTACTATGTGCCAAGTACTATAAAAAAGGGTCTCATAGAACTGAGGTCTGCTCTGTATTTTTGTCTATTTTGTTAGTTGTCACCAAAAAACAATTTTTTAAAATGTTTCTCACCCAGTGGCCAGCCTTTTGGTGATGAGAGCTGACTCTTGACTGGAGAGATTTTCAGGTAACATGAGGCACCTTCAGAACATTACATCTCATTTGATTCTCACATCAACCTTGTGACATAGGTGCTCTTATTTTGTCTGATTCAGAGTTAAGGAAACGGAAGCTGACACAGGCCAAGTAACTTGCCCAGGGTCACGCAACTTGGTAAGAGTCAAAGGCCGGATTTAAACTCAGGTCCTCTTGACTGTAGCATGAGAGTTCTGTCTGCCGCACTGCCTGGCAGATACTTCAGTGGGAGATGAATGTGTTGAACTCATCCAACACTGAGCACTTCAAAGCCTAAATAGTACTGTGTGGAAACTAAATAGTGATCTCTTACTTGGCACTAATGCATTTCATTTTTGCAAGTTCCCTAAACCATTTCATTGATGTTCTGAAACTTCTGAAATTAAATTGTGGGAGAACTTTGGTTTTAACTTTCACCCCTGAGAAGGAGTTAGCTGGTACAGAGGATAGAGTGTTGGGCCTTAAGCCTGTAAGACATGAGTTCAAATCTGGCCTTAGACACTTACTAGCTGTGTGACTGTGGACAAGTCATTTAGCATATCTGTCTCAGTTTTCTCAGTTGTAAAATGGGGATGATAAAGTATCTTCCAGGGGTTGTTGTGAGCCTCAAATGAGATAAAAGGCCCAGTGCCTTACACATAATAGGTGCTACATAGATGCTTGTTTTCTTTCTCACTTCTGGTTACTCTTTCCCTCTTAACATTATAGCCCAAGAGAGAGGGAGTTGACTAGAAAGCAATGGGACTAATTTTCAGAAGGAGATGCCTCACATTCTGAAGGTGTCTTGTGTCATCTGGAGATCTCTCCAGTCAAGTGTCAGCTCTCATCACCAAAAGCTTGGCCACTGGATGAGAAACTTAAAAAAAATTGTTTTTTGGTGACAACAACTAACAAAATAGACAAAAATACAGGATGGGCCTCAGTTCTTTGTGACTCTTTTTCTGTGGCACAGTAAGGCAAGAGAATAGCTGAAAATGGGGTAGAAGGTACTAAAAATTACAGTTTTTTCATTGATTCACCTGTAGGCACCCTCAACCTGTAAACCTTGCCCAATGACTATTGAATTGACATACAACTGGTGGAACCAGACTACATACAAAAGGAAGGCCCCCAGATCTTTACAATGGATTGATAGACAAAGATAGACAAACATAGACAAGAGTTGTACAGGATTAGGAGGCATCAAAGGGTTATGTTGAGCATCAATTAGCTAAGTACCCAAGTCAAAGATATCATGGATAATAATAAACAATATGCATTTATATAACAAAATTTGCAAAGCCCTTGGCACACATCTTATTTAAGCCTTACAACAGTCTTGTGAGTTAAATACTACATTCTTATCATTTTGCAGATGAGAAAACTGAAGCTCAGAGAAGTGTTTGCCCATCACAATCAATCAATCAATCAATCAAAAGCATTTACTAAGTGTCTACTAGGTGTCAGACACTGCATTAAACTCTGGGGATGTTAGTACAAAGAATAAAGTAACTGTATTCTTTGCAAAAGTTAGACGTAAGAATTACAGGTGCCATTCAGTCTTTGTGATTCCTGGTCCAGCACTTTTTCCACTATGGCAAAATACTAACAGATGCCAGTAATTATTACTTTACGATTATGCCTCAAATTGAGTACCTGAATACAGAAACCATTTCTTGTATAGCACACTCTGGTATCCCAGAGAAGAGCTCTGAAATGCCAACCATTTGAACTGATTTAGCACACAAGGAAGTCAGCTCCAGCTGATTTAAAGAATGATGGCGGGGCAGAGATGGTATGGGGTGGAGGGGGAAACAACAATATAAAGATAATGGGATCATTTCTTGTAGGTGCTGCTTCTCCTTAGATTTTCTCCTGTCTTTTTTCTTCCTCTTAACATCTTTCCTTTCCCTCATCCGATTTTTCTCTCTGCCCTTGTATTTTTTTTTTCCCTCTGTGTTTCTTGCATCATCAACCTCCCTTACCACAAATCAAATCCATTAGGAGCTTCAGGGATATCATTGCCAATTTGAACTTACCAGCAGTTTTTTTTTAATCTGCTGTGTTCCCCATTATATTGTCATTGATTTAATAGTCCACCGTGAATTTTACTGCCTGTCAAACAACAGCACAATTATTTCGAGTTCTATTGAGAGAAGGTCTGACACTCTCCCCCGGATCATTTCATTCTTTTTACCTGAGGGACTGCATCACACAAGGAGTCTAGGCTATTATTTCAGTGAGTTCTTGTGCCTATGTATGTGAACGACTGCTTAATTTGCTCTCATTGTAAACAAAAGTGATTGAACTGGTTAAGGCACTGGTTTTGTCTATTGATTAAAACAATTCTGGCAGGACTCCTAGTTAGTGATAAGCACTATTACTTTGTGTACTTAAAAATAAATATATCTAGGAAATCTACAATCTATTATTGAATTTATTTTTGTTAAGGTCAGAAATTCAAACTTTTGGGCTAGCCATTGCCTGATTAGTTTGAATTAGTGACCTTTCACTGTATAGTGAAGAATAAATTTAAAACTTTCCTCTGGTCCCATCAAGTTGTGACCACTTTCTTCAGTGACTATATGGACAAAATGTTGGATTGCTATTTTTAAGCAATGTAACTTAAGCCAAGATGACAAATGAACACATAGTTTAGGGTTTGAAATATACTTGGACGAGTCAAAAACATATATAAGAGAAAGATCTGGGGAAGGATCAATTTTTTAATAAATATAGAAAATATGTGACTCAGTGTTGAATCTATCCTTATTCAGGTAGTGCTGCCATCAGTTGTTAAAGATTTTATCATTATCATAATTATTTTCAGATTAATATAGAATTTTTGGTTGTAAAGTACTTTATATACATTCTTTTCTTTGGGGTAGCTAGGGGGTGTAGTGGAAAGAGTGCTGGCCTCCAAGTCAGGTACTATCTCTAACACTTCCAAGCAGTGTAACGCTGGGAAAACCATGTAAGTTCTTAAAGTCTCAATTTTCCTTATCTGTAAAATGAGGATAATAATAATACCTATTTCATAGAGTGGTTGGGAGGGTCAAGTGAGATAATGTATGTAAAGCACTTTGGAAACCTTAAAATACTCTATAAATTTTAGTTGTCATTGTCATTGATCTTCCCAATAGGGAAGGTAGATTGAAGGTAGTGCAAGGTAGATCATGCAAATATTACTTGTATTTATAGATGTGGGAAATCAGGCTCTTAATGAGTTAGTCACACAGCTGATATGGTCTCCTGACTTCTAGTCCAGTGCTCTTTTCATTATACCATAGTGCCTTCATCAGAATGATACTGAAAATTAGGGAGACAGCCATGGACAAGCAGTGTGGTGTAATTTAGGAGTGCTGATATCTGGCATCTAGAGGGCAAGGGTTCAAATCTTTACTCTGCTATTATTTCCCTCTCTGGCCTTGGACCCAACCACAACTTTTTTAGGCCTCAGTTTCCTTCCTTGTAAAATGATGATTTCAGGCTAGTTTGGGCTCTATGTTCCCTTTAAGCTCAAAATCTATGGTCCTATTAGATGAATCAATGGAAATAAGAAGAAATTTAGAATTTGTTGTGGTGCAATGGATTTCAATGATCAATGTAAAATGTAAGAAGATTAGAATGGTGGGGATGGGAATAGGTTATGAAGAGCTTTGAATGCCAAATAGAGGATTTTATATTTGATACTAAAGGTTATAGGGGAGTCATTGGAGTTTATTGAGTAGGGGGAGAAGGTGACATGGTTGGACCTGCAATTTAGGAAAATCATTCTGGCAACTCAGATGAGGATGGACTGGAGTGGGGAGACAGTTGGTACAGGAAGACCCACCAGTTAACTACTGCAATATTCTGGGCATGAGGAGATAAGGGTGTGTGCCAGGAGGGGTGGCAAGTATCAGAGAAAAGAAGGGGGCACATTCAAGATACTTTGCAAAGGTAAAATCAACAGGCCTTTGCAATAGATTGAACATGGGTGTGTGTGTGTGTGTGTGTGTGTGTGTGTGTGTGTGTGTGTGTTTGCGTGTGTGCGTGTGTGTGTGTGTGTGTATGTGTGATATAGTGAGGAATTGAGGATAATACCTAGGTTTCAAGCTTGGGACACTGGAATTATAGTAGTGCCCTCAACAGTAATAGGGATGCTTGAAAGGGGAGAGGGTTTTTGAGAAAAGTAATGAGTTTCGTTTTGTATATGTTAAGTTTAAGATGTATACAGGATATCCAGCTCAGAATGTCTAATAGAAAAATATCAGACAAGGTCAGTAGAGAGGTAGGTTAGGGCTAGAAAAGTAAATTTGAGAATCATCAGCATAGAGATAATAAATGAATTCATGGGAGCTGATGAGATCATCAAGTGAAAAAAGTATCTAGAGGGAAGAGAAAAGGGCCTAGAATAGAGCCTGTGGGACAGCACCTACTATGTGTCAGGCACTGTGTTTGGCACTGGAGATACAAAGAAAGGTGAAGGCAGTCCCTGCTCTCGAGATGCTCAGGTTAATGGAAGAAGTAATATGAAAAAAAAATCTAAAACCAGTTATTTACAGCATAAATTTAAGATGATCAATAGAGGGAAAGGCCTAGCATTAAGGGGGACCAGGTAATATTTCTTCTAGAAAATGAGATCCATTGTGTTACCCCTGAACCTGGGCTTGTTCAGTAGATGAATAATTGTCCGAATTGTTCTGCAGACATTTCTGTGTGCACAGAAGTAGAGCCCTATTGCTCAGGGAAAGCCTCTGAACCTTTGCTCATTACAATGAAACTTAAGTGTGGGCTTGGTATCTAGATTAGTACTGCCATTATAATTGAAATATAACAGAGAACAAAGTTTTTGCTAGCAAAACATAAACCTTTCTTTTTGGATCTTGGAACAATCTGAAAGTCTAGAAATCAGAATTATGAAAGAATATTTTAAGACAATGGATCACTTATTATTGAGTTGTATTTTTTCCTATTACGAGGCTGTCAAAATTTGTATTTGACTCTGTCCCACATTTTAATCAAACAATTCTGGAGTTAAAAGGCAGATGGAAAGGTTTGGTTAAGATGACCTTGAGGGTCTAATGTTCTAAGATATTTTCCTTAATGTTTGAACCAGGGCTCTACTCAAGTTTATAGCTGACTGTAATGGAGAGAGATATAACTACTGAGAAAAAATTCAGATGGATTTTGTTTGGGAAAAGTAGCATTTACCTCTCTCATTCTGGGAATGGAAGTGAAGGGGTTTCAGTCTGAGAAAACTAATGCTATCTAGTGGGAAAAACTTGAATTTCATATTTCTTTAATACTTCCAAAAATCTGAGGTTTCATTGGCATGAGTACTCCCACAATCAATGCTGATTGTCACCCCTCCATGCCTCAGCTGAAAGTCTTCCCAAGATATTCCCTTCAGCCCTTCAAAAAGTCATCATCTACTATCCAACAGTCTAGCGATCAAACGCTTTGACCTTGGTCAGGCTTGTCCTCAGGTGACAGACGCATATCACCAAGGCCACATTCCTAGGCTTTCCAGTTTGGTTGGGCTTGCAGGGTTTGTGCTTAGCTGGCTTAGTCTCTGGGAACACAGGCAACCTTCTGCATCATGTTGAAATGCGCTGATACAGGACCCTCATGAGGAATGCATTTCATAATGGTTGCTATGGAAAAACCAGAAGACTTTCATAATCATTGCTGCTTCGCCCTCAAACTTTTTGAGGGCTGAAAACATTACTCTTAAAAGCAAAGGAGTGCTAACCTCCCTCCCTGTGGCTTTTGGTTTTCTGTAGGGAAACAGTGTTTGGAGAAATGTAATTAGGTGGCAACAGAATCCATCGTTTACATCCCTATAAACCTCAGTGAGCACTCTTTTAGCCTTCGGTAGACATTTAATCAGCATCTCATAACTTTTATTGGGCTGAAATGAAATGCCTCTGAGACACTAAATGTAAAATGTTACTGTAAACTGTGGTCATCTGGGCTCTCATTTACATATCCAGACCCATATGCATTGGCGAGAGGGCAGTGAGAATTATTGATGCTGATGCTTTAAAACAACAACAACAACAACAAATCCCTCCAAACAAAAACAGAAACAAAAAAATTTACATCCTCAGTGATCCAATGGCCCATCACACCCTTACTCTGTTTGACCGGAAATTCTACCAAATTCACTTTATGATATGGGGCAGTGGTTGAGTCTCAGACATTAGCTTCACACACTCCATGACACATAGTAGGTGCTTAAGAAATACTTATTAATTGATTATTGATAAGTGCCTCCATTGCAATATCTGTCATGAGCTCAATCCATGTTAAGTTTCCTTGTGGGAGTCATCACTCTGCGATGGAACGAGTGCCAGAGCTGTAGCCAAACATTTAGGTTCAAATCCTGTCCCTGCCACCTATTACCTGGATGGCCACAGGTAACTTACTTAGCCTCATTTTCTTCAGCCTCATTTTCTTCATCAGTTGGACTAGATTCTATACATGTTCTATACATGCATGTCTCATATGACATATTACATAGCTTAATCAAACTTAAGAGACCCATATTTCTCCAATAAAAAAACAAGTCAGAGAGAAAAGTACATACTATATTCCATTGCTTCATAAAAGGACAGAATTAAGGTGTTAAAGCTGTGAAGAAGCCTTCTGCCAATGGAAAGATGGAAAGAGAGACAAAGAGAATATATTGTGAATAATACAATTAATACAGAAGAGGTAAGGGTAAGGAGAAAAGGCAATAGCCACAGGGATGAGGTCATCAGCTGCATAGTGTGGTGATATGGAAAAAGCATTGCATTAGAAATAAGGGAAATCTGCTCCTGAAAGATGGGGAGCTCTGAAGAACTAAATTGTGTGTGTGTGTGTGTGTGTGTGTGTGTGTGTACATACACATATATGTGCATGTATATATTTACACACAGGTCCTGTGGTTCACCTCCCCAGCTCCTACTTGCATTGGCATATTGGGTTACCAGAAAATGGCTATTTCCCCCTTCAGGGTTTTAGGGGTACCCTTGAGAATTAGTTTATAGCTTATGAGACCTGCTGGTGTACTTTTTTCCTTGCTCATTAATTAATATTAATTGGTCAGCCAGACTTAGTTAGCTTTTAGAAATAAGTATTTACTAAGAAGGTACAGTAAGAATAGTTGGCACAAAATAGCCCTTCAAGCCCTCCCCCTGACAACAACAAAAAAGAGGTAAGTGTATACTCATGTATCTACAGAGTTCAGTGTAAGTGGGTTCAAATGTAGAATACATATGACAGAGGGACATAGCGTAGAAGTTCTTTCTTTTCTTTTCATAGGACCTTTGTGAAGTTTCCCTTAGATGTGCTATATAGTGTTGTGCTGGGCTCCTTTTAGAGTTCTTAAACTGCCTTTCTTTAGGGAATCTAGTGTATCTTTGGCTCCAGATACAGACTTTAGGCATTAGCTATTCCAGAGGCGCTGCTAGTGTGCCCATGGGAAATCCAAAGACTTTTGAGCTTTTGAAATTCACAAGGTCATCTATTCTCTGGTCAAGGGAGGGAGAGGAAAGAAAGGCTTTCTTCCCCACTTCCTCCCAAAAGATTCTCTCTCAGATACTTGGCTAGAACTGCTCTCCTTTAGGCTGGCAAACCACTCAAATTCCAGCTTCTAAATTGGCTTTGTATTAAACCACTCTTAATATACTGCCTGTGTAGTGCCATTTCATTTCATTCAATGACTTTCACTTCTTCCAAATTGATTAAGGACTTTTTGTATGTAGTTCAATGCCTTTGATTGATTCAGTCCTTCAATAGAGGTGTTCTCACCTGATTAAGGTAGTTACTAAGTGGGGTGAGATGACTGATCAATTCAGTTGACTCTTGCTTTTACAGATGTAATTTCCAATGAAACTGATGAAAAAGAAAAGAGAAGGAAGAACAATATGACCACAATGAATTCAGGTTTTAAAAAGAATATGTAAATAAAATGAAAACCAAGGCACATAACTGAAGATAAATACAAAAGAGTGGCATAAACCTGATGCAGCCATGCACAACTTGCAGACCCAAGGGCCAGCCCTGGGTTGCTCTTGGGAGGGATTGAAGAGATTGGAGACAGGAGATGTTTGCAGCTCCTAGTTTATTCCAACATGGCCACTCACAGTAAGCAGGCAAGCTACTATATTACTATAAGGTTAGCATAATTCATGAGTGACTGCCTCGTGCACAGGGGGTGAAGGCCAACGAGGACATTCCAAACCAGTGATGTCAACAGCTGTGCATAAGCGAGCGGTTTCTTTCAAAACATCCTTGAGAACTACAACTGCGCTGCGGGTCTCAGCACCCCCTTATCTCTAAGGAGTGCACAGAGTGGCCCTGGGACTGAGAGGCCCAGAGGCAGCTCCTAGATTCCCTTGAGAAAGTAGGTGCCTTTTACTCAAACCGCCCTCTGCATAAACCTGAAAGAAAGCTACCAGTTTGAGCTAACACAAAATATGTTGAGGATGAAAACAAGAGAATTTTTAAAGCTATTTTGAGCTAAAAGGAAAAGACCCAGACCATAACTTGGGATCGGTGATAAAATAATGGATGACAGGTAGAAAGTAGAACTACTCACATCCGATGTTTTTTTTCCTGGCTCTGCCCCTGACTTTCCGGACTTTTACCCTTCTGCTCCAGAGGTCTTCTCACCCTGCTGATGATAGCTCTGCCCCTTCAACTCCCTCTTCCAATTAGAGATGTCTCCCAACCTGTCCCTTCCCAGCTTTTTTGGGGGGGATGTACTCATGGCATTTGCATACTTCTCTTCCAGTTCCTCCTATGACTGAAATTTCCCACCTTTTCCTCTTGTGGATCTCTTTCCCTTGCTCCTAGTCCCAGCTTTTCATCTCTCTTATGGTCTGTCTGCCCTCATTGAGGGCTTGTATTTGTATTTCTAGCATTTAGTGTACATAGTAAATGTTCAATAAATGCTCTATCTATTTGTCTAATTATCTATCATCCATCAGCCTATGTTTATTTATCAAGGAGATTCATATTCAGAATGAAGAGGGTAGAACAAAATTGGTTAAGAGGGAATTGAAATTGAATATAAATGGTTCATAGATTAAGAGACCTTAGAGGTCATCTAGTCCAATACCCTTATTTAAAATTTTTATGCTATCTTAAAAAAATATGTATCCTTTGTCCTCCCCATCCCAGTAAATAATCTATTTTAACAAACAGCGAGAGGAAAAAATGTCATCCAGAGAAGCTAACCAACTTAGCAACTAAATCTGATGGCATATATAATTACTGCTTCATAATTTGAATCCTCCACCTCTGCAAAGAATGACGGAGGTGAATCTTCTCAGCTTTTCTCTGTGGTCAAACTTGGTCATTATAACTGCAGTGTTCAGTTTCATTTTATTGCTTCTTCCATCCACATTGTTGTAGTCAAGTGTGCATAATTTTTTTCTGGTTCTGCTTACTTCATTTTGCATCAATTCATAGAAACCTTCCAATACTTTTTTGATTTCTTGATATCTATTGTTCCTTATGGTCCCATAATAATCCACCACATTTATGTACCACAATATGGTTAGCATTTCTTTATTTAATGATTACCCACTTAGTTTCTGGTTCTTTGCTGCTACAAAAGTGCTATTGTGAATATCTTGGTATGAATGGAATCTTTCTTCGACTTCCTTATGTCAATATTAGCCCTCTCATTTTACAAATAAGGAAATCTGGATCCAGAGGTTTCAAGTGGCTTGCTCATAGTTGCAAAGTAAATTGTAGAGCCAGACTGAAATTTATATCACATGACTAAATTTAGTATAATTTTCATTGTACTACTATGAGATATATAGGGTATCCTGAAAGACTTGTTGTAGTTTTAAGCTTTAAAGACTACACTAAAATTTTTGGGATACCCTTTGGTATACCTAGCTTCTCCCAATAAATTTAAGTCACTAGCCATGATTGACTTCTATTTTATGAGATTCAAAAAAATTATGAGTGAACCTGAATGGCCCCCTTCACTGAGCTTCAAGAAATCATCGAGGACAGGTAGCAAAGGTAATGGGGATGCTATTCTTATTTTCAAAATGGATAAGGTGATAGATTATACAAAATATAGTCCAATGAACTTGACATTGATTCCATGAAAATATGTAGAATGAATTATTAAAAGGTAGTTTGTAAATACTTAGAAAAATAAGCAGTCTCACTGTGATTAATTTAGAGTTTCATTAAGAAAAAAGTCAAGTACAACTAAGTCCATTTCCTTTTTAAAATGTTACTATATCATATTGAGATTGCTGTAGGCATCATATAAATGCCCTTTTCTCTTTTGTTTGTTTAGCAAAGCATTTGATACAGACTTTTACTATATCCTTAAGAACAAGAGGAAGACATGAGGGCTTCATCTTAGAGAATTTAGTTGGATCCTGAGCTGATCCCAGTTCCAAAGACTGTAGAGAAAGGAGTCATTGTCAGCCTGAATGACACATCCTGGTGTGCCTAAGGGCTCTGTGCCTGACTGGGTTCCCTTAGAAATTTCCATTAATTACTTGGTTGAAGATAGGTTCATCACATTTGTGAATGACAAAAAGATGGAAGGAATGACTAATCGACTGGATGACAGAATGGGGTTAGCAAAACTGAACTGATGAGCTGTTTGATGAGATGAAATGTTCTCACATATTCAAATGGAACAGAGATCTCATCAATTTGGAAGTTTCCTCCAAAGATGCAGATCACTACCTATTTATGCCTCAACACTTTCCTTATGACTCTTGTACATATTCCTAGGGAAGTTCACCACAAGGGTCAACCCAACATGCTAGAGGCCTTTCTTTCTTTCTCCTTACATCTCAAGGAAATCAGTGGAAGACTCTGGCTGTCCACTTACCATCTTTTGCTCTTGCTACGTGAACTGCTCTTCTCTTGCTTCCTTCACTTCTGTTCTTCTTTGGAATTAGTCCTTGGTTATTGGTTGCAGCCTTCTCACAGTCTTCTCCCCACCCCCAGGTGCTTTTCTATTGCCCTCCACACATTCCATTCAGTAACAGTGAAAAAGTCTTAGCATTTTAAAAAACGGGCCTTTGCTTTCATGGAAAACTCAATCTGGGATGCAATTCAAAGACAGAATTTAATGATAATAAATGTAAAGTAGTGAACATAGCCTCAAAACCCAAAGGCATACATTATGCATAGGGGGGCACAAAGGATGTGACTAGACAGAGGTTCCTGTGAAAAAGACTTAAGGATTTTTCATAGACCACAAGTTCAACACGAATCAACAGTTTGGTTTTGTAGTAAAAAAAGCTAAAGTCATCACAAGTTACGTTTAAGTATAAATGAATAAAAGAGGTAATGGTTACAATGCACTTTGACCTGACATTGCTTTCAGCTCTTAGAACTACATTTTAGGAGAGCCACTGACCAATTGGAATGTCTCCAAGGGAGAGTAACAAGGATGATGAGGGGACTCAAAACTATTGCAAGTGAAGATCACAGGAAGCAACTAGGGCTTTTGCTCCTTCTTTAATCATGTAGAAGAGAATTTAGGAGGGACCATGCTATAGGAGAGGGGCATGCTTTTATGTCTCCAAATATATGAAAAGTGGCTATATGGAAGGATTGGCTTTTTTCTGATTAGCCACTGAGGGCAGAAGAACAACAAATTTGTCTTTCTCCAATCCTACCACTCCCCTTCTATTCTCTACAACATTTCAAAGATCATTGATGGTCAAGAATCACATTTACCAGTTTTTCATTACTCAGATATATAGTTCTGGGCCTAGTGACTTAAATGTATCAAGCCCTCTCTTACTATCTCTCTATTTTGAGTTTTAATTCTTAATTTATCATTTTTTTGGTCCTTTTCCTCTCCAGTACAAAAATTATTCTTCTTGTCAGAAAACAGAGAAACAAGTAAGTTTGGTGGTTCTTCATTCTCTTGGCTAGTATTCGTTACCTTCATACTCCCGATCCTATGTAGCAGTTCTATGTCCTCACTGATCTTTCTTTCTCCCCCTACCCACTCCATACAACTAAAAGAACCTTTTTTGTGCTGTCATTACTACATCTCATTAGCCTCAATTTATTCAGAATTTTAGCTTTTCTGGCAATATTCTCCCAATGCTTTCTAGTGGTTTTATATGTATTCCCCATTAATTGCCCTTGTTTCTAATCTCTGTTCATATCTTTAAAAATCTAAATTAGTCAAAGAGTTCCCTGTTTATATACTTAGGTCTTTTTAGACAATTACTTCCTCTCTTCTTCATTGGAATTTTATTTTTCCTCATTATATCTTCAGGATCTAGTTCTTTAAATAATCCTATTCCTACTGGACTGCCTTTCCCTTCAAAATTTTAGTCCAAGAGCCCTTTACTCTTACAAAATCTAGGTTGCCAGTCAGGCTCAGTCCAGTTTTCATCTACTGCTTTCTTACCAGTTCTAAGTGGAATAGTATCTTTTCCTGAAGGTTCCCATCCTTCTAATGTCAGCAACTGGTTTCTCCTCTTTTTGGAGAATTGGGTTTAGAATGTCAGTTCCCTTCGTTGTTTTTTCTACTATTTGATGGTGGAATTATCATTAAATCAAGACACGGTGAGCTGCTCTGCTTTTGGCAGAGAGTTAGCATTCCGGCACATGTCCAAACAAAGTTCCTCATCAGAAATGGAATATGACTCCATGCTAAACTCATGATCTATTTCTAAGACTTCTCATCTACTAATCCTACCTCCCCCCTTTTTTTGGTCAAGGTGTTCTGTTATATGTTGATGTTGCTCTTGCTGTTCCATTGTTTAGTTGTGTCTGATTCCATGTGACCCCATGGACTTTTTTCCATGAGATTTTCTTTCCAAAGATGCTTGAGTGGTTTGCCATGTCCTTCTCTAGTGTGTCCCCATTTTACACATGAGGACCTGAGGCAAATAGAGGTTAAGTGACTTGCCCAGGGTCACATGTCTACTAAGTGTCTAAGATAGGATTTGAACTTAGATCTTCATGACTCCAGGACTGATGTTCTATCCCAGGCCTGTACAACTGGAGGCCCACCAAAGGATTTCGGGCAACCCACAAAAAAACATTTTTCATCGGCCGCCCAAAACCCTTTGGCAGCCCGCCAGTTGTGCAGGACTGCTGTATCCCCCGCACCATCTCCATGCCCAAGTGAGAGGGGGGAACCTGTGGCCTCAAGGCCACATGTGGTCCTCTAGGTCCTCAAGTGTGGACTTAAACAAATTTGTTCTGTGAAGTTTGGATTCAGTCAAAGGGGACCTAGAGGGCCACATGTGGCCTGAGGCTGCAGGTTCCTCACCCCTGTATGTATACTTGGATGGGAATATTACTTGTTTCTCCTTCTATTATTCTCTACTCCCAAATGTTCTTTATCATCTTTATCATTTTGATCTTCCTAAAGTATAGGTCATCCCACTCTCATTCAATGAACTCCAGTGGATTGTTATTATCTCCAGGATCAAATATAAAATCTTCTGTTTGGCATTTAAAGCCCTTCATAATCTGGTACTCTCCTACCATTCCAGTAATTTTATATACCATGTGCTCTGCTATCCAGTGACACTGACCTCCTTGTGGTTCCTTGTATAATTTCTAACTCCAGGCATTTCACTTGCTGTCCTCAGACCTAGAATTCTCTCCCTCCTCATCTCTGCCTACAGGCCTTCCTGGTTTCCTTCAAGGCTCACATAAAGCCTTGCCTCTTTGAAGAAGCCTTTCCCAATATTCCCTTAATGCTAATTGTCTTCCCTCTGAGATTATTTCCAATTTACCCTATAAATGTTTTGTTTGTACATAATTGTTTGCATGTTATCTCCCCCATTAGACCAAGTTTCTTGTAGACAGAGACTATTTTTACCTTTTTTTTTTTTTTGGTATTCTCAGGGTTTAGTGCAATGCCTGTCACACAATAAGAACTTAATAAATGCTTGATGTTTGACTCTTTAATTCCTGGATTTCCTCACAATGAATACATCTTAGCACACAATGCTCCTTTGTACCCCACCAAGTCTCCTGTAGCCCATAATCTATCTATCCTGTTCCTTTTAAATAAAGCATACCGTTTTAGAGCCCTATGCCAGTCATTGGTCTTATCCTACCAAGTTTCACTGATGCCCATCAGGACAATTGAGATCCTTTGGTTAGGATATCTGGTTTACCTTGCATGCTACTTGTTACTTGAGTATATAGATAGATATATAAGTCCATGGACTTTTTGGCTGACTTCTTTCTTGGATTTTGAGTCTCATGAAGGTTTCCAAGTATTTCTACTGCTATTTTTCTTCCTACATTGTAGTTACTCTCAGGGTACCTAGTTTGGTGAATATATACAGTCAATTTCCCCCTCCCCCATTTACATCTCATATTTATGACCCTATAGGCAACTTTATATTATCATCTCTCCATCTCTGGTCAAGAAAACCCATCGTTCACCTATTTTAAATCATGTTCCAGAAACCCATTCTTAGTCACTATTTTAAATGTGTTGTCCATTTTTCAAATTTCCCATTCTCTTCTAATATCTTTGTCCTTGATTAGCAACAATGATGAAAACATCACAAAATTAGATTCCAAACTACTTTTCCAGCCTTATTTCACACTATTCCACTTTAGATTCAATCCAGAGGCCGCCAGGAATAGATGAAAGAAGGCTGGACCTGAAATTAGCCCCTTGATGTTAACCATGTTTGATCCTCAGCTTCCTGCCCAAGACTTAAAAAAACAAACAAACAACAATACTTCTTAGAGATCTTTTGGCAATGTCATTTGTGGACACGTGAGTCACATAAAATGCATAGTGGTTATCAGGTTTGATGAGTCTGAGAACTTTCTTCACTTGGGAAGATAGAAGACCTCTCCATCAATAACGTCAGGGCCAATATTCTAGAATTCAGATTAATTACTAATTTCTTTAGGTAAAGATAAAAGAACCTTTATAATAAAAAGTTACAAAGCATTCATTATTAAGCCCTGGTAGTTGTGATTAAAACAGTAGCTTAATGTTTAAAAAATGCTCCTGGGCATGTCCACTATTTCTGAATATTCATGACTTGTATACCATGACCTACCCTGATGTTGTATGATTGTAATATTCTAATCATCATAAATCCAATAACTGGCACTGATTGAAACCACAGTAACTGGAACGCAGATGCCATAGTATGTAGCTCTTTCATAGTTAAGGACCAGATCTGTGCTTTCATTATATAGGTGTAATGGTAATTAATTTAAATTTGAAGACCCCTTTTTGTATTGGCAAGTAAGCAGGTACTTAGCCCTTAGTAACTAATCAAACCTCCATGAAAGAAACAGAAGGTTTGGCTCCTGTCTCCTGTTGCTTAAATAATAGGAAGGGGTTGGCTGAAACAGGAAGCTAATGGTGTGTGTATATAAGAAAAGCCCCATAGAGGCATGGTCAGAGTTTCTTGAGACCACAATCTGTTGGCAGAATCTGTTCTGATGGGGAGAGAGAGGTTTTCTCTCAGTAGCATCTGAAGACTGGGCTGCTACTGCTGGACTGATAACTGAGTCAGAATTTTCTTCAGACAAGAATCGTGGAGACAGAAGTTGCTGCCACCAGGAAGGCTGAAGAGGAAAGTACCCCCTTCCCCCCTCCCCAGGCTGGAGAAAACTATTTTGATTTTGAAAACCTGGGAGGAATGATTTTGATTCTGGGAGCCAGTTGAGATTTCTTCTGGGTACTAGGGCCAGCCAAAATTCTGGAGGACTAAGGAAGCACAGCTGTGGTGCTGGTATTCTGTCTGTCTGTTTTGATGTTGTTTTGACAGATTCATCTGCTGGTGAAGGACAGTGCTGTTGTTGCTGAGGTCCTGGAACTTTGCTGTTGGCTCAGAAGCCCTGAAGAAGATTTTCTTGTACATTTACAAAAATCCTGGAAGAGGGTCTTGCTGATGTTTTCAGGGATCCTGAGACTGTTCTGTAGGCAGAGTGAATTGATGAGTACACTGGCAACATATGTGGTGGCTTTGTTAAGCTTTGTCTCCCTAGGAACAGAGATTGCTGAGAACTTGCCTCTGGTCAAGATGAAGAAAAGATCTTTCCTTGAGTATTGAATGCTGTGATGATAATGTGGTTTACTAGTGACCTATGGGTGGAGGGTTTGTGTATTTTCTAATGACTTGTACTTAATGATTAATGGTACTTAGTAATTGATTGCTGAAAAAGAGACTGACTAAGTTAACTTAGTTGCCCCATGAGTGGAAGACTTTGATTATTGTGCTTTGAGATGACTGAATGACTGAGTAAGAGGCAAACCTCCTTAGGGATACCAGATGATTGTTCTTTGTTCAAAACTTTGTGGCCACTTTGATGAAAACTGTGTGGCCATTTTGATGATAAGCTGTTGTGAATACTATATTGTGATTTTCTGTGGTAAGTTGTAATATTGTGATTGATGTACCTTGATTTTCTGTGAATGTTTTGGTTTAGTTTACTGCTGAATAAATAGAGTGTTCACTATATTGTGTATATCTGTGTATATACACTCTTACTGTGTAATCAGAACCTTAAAAGCTGTTCACAGTAACATTTTTCTGGAAAGCTGCTCGTGCATGGAATTACAATAGGAAGCCCTCAATGAGGAAACTTCCTGTCCTGATGGAGATTCCTACTTCCTCTGCACCTTATATGCTTAGAGAGTTACCTATGGCTTAGTGGGGCCATGAGACAGTAGGAGTGAGAGGCAGTACTTGAACCCAGATCTTCCTGTCTCAGAGGGTGGCTTTCTATCTGCTATTTCACTTCACCTTATTATTATTATTTTTTTAAAGAGAGGTATTCATTCTGATTTCCTAACCTTCTAATGCCAATACAGTTAGAGACACTCATAGATCCAAGGGGCCCATTTTAACAGGAACTGTATGTCATCTACAGTAGTGACATCATTTATGATGCTGGCAGAATTAGGCTTAAGGTCTAAAAGAATAAATCACCATTTATGCAGCTATAATACCATGGGACCTTTAACACCAAAGAAACATGAATGTATAATATTGATGTGACCTTAAGAGTTTTAAAATTTGCTAGTTTGTCTCAAATTATGTCAATTTTTAGAAAGTATGCCTATCCTCATTACAGGAACTTGGTCTTTATATTGGTAACCAAGGGAGTTGTTTTTAAAGCTTGAAATTGTCTTTGTTTGTAAGTGTGGGGGACTCCATTTTTATAGATTTCATGTGAAGCCACTTTATTAAAAGAAGAAATCATGGTCCCTCCCATGTTGGATGATTTGCTTTTTACAGACACTGCCCTAAATATAAGAGAAGGAGGATTTCTCCCCAAAGAATACAAAGTATTCATTGCTGTTTTTGTAGGTCAAGGAGAAAGCCCCAAGGTAGGCTTAAAAAAATTACATTCACCAAAGGAAATGGATAAATTGCATCTCCTGCATAGGAAATACTTGGTTATTGCATATTAGCCAAAGAAACTGAAAGGTGATAATTCACTGTCCTTTAAATAAGTTCTGATGATCACAAAAATTAGAGGAAATTATACCATTTGTCATCTACTCCCTTGTATGCCAACATTCCTTATTAGGTACCCATTTTTGTTGGCAATAAACAAATCTGATTCATTTTTGATACTCATATAAAAAGTTAGTAATTTTCATCTCAGTTCATGCTGTATCTTATCTATAAAAAGGAATAAGGAAGCATCTGGCCAGAAACTGATCTGGCAACTGCTCTCACAGCATTGCCACCATGAAACTCCTTTTCATTTCTCAAATTTTAACATGTCCAAAGTGGAAATGATTATACCCACCCCTAAATCCTTGTTTTCTCCCCACCCCAAATTCCCTGTTTTTATTGAGAGCCCTGTTATCTCCTCAGCCACCCAAGATCATAACCCAGTCATCCTCAGAACTCATCCACATTGATATTTAATCAAAACTCTAGGAGAAGGGTGGGGAATCTGTTGGCCTCGAGGCCACATGTGGTCCTCTAGGTCCTCAAGTGCATCCCTTTGACTGAATCCAAACTTCACAGAAAAAATCTCCTTAATAAAAAGATGTGTTCTATAAAACTTGGACTCAGTCAAAAGGCTGCACCCAAGGACCTAGAAGGCCACATGTGACCTTGAGGCTGCAGGTTCCTCACCCCTGGTCTAGGTTCTCCAAATAGAATCACAAAGCATCAGACACAACTGAACAACAACAACAAAGAAGCATTTCTCACAATAAATGAGAAAGGGACACTGAGGAAGATTCACAGTTATTAGTCAGGAGAACCTTGCTTCCTCTCAAAGAGGGAAGAAATACTGCTGTATTATGTTACCAACAAGATACAGCATAACTCTTCTACTGGAAGTAATAGAAATAGCCATACATAGACATGACATAGCATCTGGACTATTAACTTCTCCTAACTGCCCAGAGGTGGTCAGATCACAAAATTCCCATTTCTTCACGGAGACCATTTCTTCTAGCAGCACTCTTTGCTTCCACCAGCCCAGCTGACTGTCCAGCTTTTCTGTTTGAATTCAGCAAGGACATTGTAAGCACTTAATTTAATGCTTTTCGTTCATTTTTCAAATTTTGTGATCTATGCATGAAAAATGTCTTTCACATTCATCCTTTTCCCTCTATTCATAGAGCTACTGTCCGGTTCAGGCCCTGTCATTTTTCTCCTGGACTATTGTGGTGTTCTTCTAGTTTGTCTCTGCTTCCCATTTATAGTCTCTCCACGAGGAACCCTCCATGAAGCTACCAATACAATCTTCCTTAGACATTGGTCTGATTATATCATGGCTCTCAACATTCAATGGCTGCCCATTATCTTTGGGATAAAATACAAATAGCTCATCCTGGCAGCCAAAGCCCTTCACTATGAGACTCCAACCTTTCCAGGCTTGTTTCACTCTACTCCCCTGTATAAGCCTTCCTTTCTAAACAGAGGCAGCAAGCCCATGTAAAGGACAATGGACTTTAGGCCAATCTGCTTACCTAGGCATCTTAGAATTCTTATCTTCCTTCAAGGTTCAGCTCAGGGACCACTTGCTGTGTGAAATTTCTCCCTCTGGGTATTCATGTTCCCTTTATATGCAAATGGCCTTGTATTTACTTACCCACATATATGTTCTCCAGCTCCCAGTAACAAGCATGAGGAGGACATTATATCTCCAGCTCCTAAGTGTTCTTGCTCAGAGGTAACTTTGAGATGCTTTGTTGAAGAATCAAATTGAGTTCAATTGACTTTCAAAAAGAGGAAGAGGCCAAGGTGTGAGAACATTATATAGGCAGCCACTGAAAGAAACCTGACATAAAACATATTGGGGGAAAGGGAAAGGCAGGAAATAGGCATGTATAAAGCTCCTACTATGTGCCAGGCTCTGTGCTAAGCTCTTTACAAATATTATCTCATTTGTCCCTCACAACAATCCTGTGAGGTAGGCGCTATCATATTATTGCCATTTTTACAATTGAAGAAACTGTGATGTAAAGAGGTTAAGTGACTTGTCCTGATTCACTTAATAGGGGCAGCTAGGTGGAGCAGTGGATGATGTACCAGGCCTCATCTTCCCAAGTTCAAATCTTTGTGACCCTGGAGAGTCACTTAACTCTGTTTGCCTCAGTTTCCTCATCTGTAAAATGAGCTGAAGAAGGAAATGGTAAACCATTCCAGTATCTTTGCCAAGAAAACCCCAAATAGGTTCACAAAGAGTCAGACACAACTGAACAACGACAACAAAGATAGCCTTTCTCACAATAAATAAGAAAGGGACACTGAGGAAGATTCACAGTTATTAGTCAGGAGAACCTTGCTTCCTCTCAAAGAGGGAAGAAATACTGCTGTATTATGTTACCAACAAGATACAGCATAACTCTTCTACTGGAAGTAATGGAAATAGCCATATATAGGCTTGACATGGCACCTGGACTATTAACTTCTATTAACTACCCAGAGGTGGTCAGATCACAAAATTCCCATTTCTTCATGGAAGCCTGCTGGAATTCACCTCATCTGACTCCTCACTTATTTAGGTCCCCTCAGCACTTATGTACTTAGTTTGAGCTACATGAATCTCATTTTAAAAAATTGAATGGATGGTGACCAAGGTCATTCTATAAATATAGCATTTCTTAAAAATTGAAATTTGGCAGTTTATGGTAAGATTTTTTTTATTGAAAACATATATTCTCTTTGACTTCAGTCAGCAAACATTGTTTACGACCTATAGCTTGCAAGGCATTAGTTAGGTGGCTAAGGAGACACAAAGATAAATAAGGTGTAGACTAATGATTGGAGATGAACTATGTCTGCATTCCTGCTTTTTTCCCTTTATGAATAAGCTAGGATCCACAAAAAGCTCAATAAAAATGACATTAAAGACACATAAGCATCATTCAACTCTTTCATATTATAAAACTGACATTGCTGTTCAAATGATCTGTTGTGAAAATTGGATTTTGTTGTGTATTAGTTTGCATTTGTGACTGTTTTTAGTTAAATGTTTGTTTTACCATTCAGAGTTTACTTTATGCATAAGCTGGATAGGCAGTAGCTTTTGTGTATGACTTGAGGCAATGAGAAGAGAGAGAGAGAGAGAGAGAGAGAGGGAGAGAAACTGTTGCCCCAAAACATCTCACCTAGCATGTTGTCACAGGGCTTGAAATCATTCTTCCATTTGTTACTCATGTGAGTTAAACATTTTATGACTACGATTAAAGCATTAATGCTGTTTGGAATTACAGTAAATAAATTACTGGTCATTGACCCTTAACTTCAAATGAATCGTCAAAATAACAGAAAGCTCAATGGAACAAAATATAGGCAAGTTTAGATGGAAAGGAAAGAGGTGAGAAAGGTCTCAGTTGTTTCCAGGAATGACAGTTCTGGGTGAGGTGCCATGTGTTGATATAGGCAGCCAAAGGTCACTTAAGAAAAGGAAAAGCTTGGAGTGACTAGGTGGCACAGTGAATGGAGCACCAGCCCTGGAGTCAGGAGGACCTAAGTTCAAATCCAGCCTCAGACACTTAATACTTAGTAGCTGTGTGACCTTGGGCAAGCCACTTAACCCCAATTGCCCTACCTTCTCCCCTCCAAAAAGAAAGAGAACAGAGAAAAAAAGAGATTAAAAAGTACAAGTATAAGTGAAATAAAGTTACTAGAGGAAAGGATTAGAAAGGATTGAGGAAAGAAAGAAGCATTTATTAGTTGCCTCTTATGTGCCTGGTATTGTGCTAAGGACTTTACAAATATGACCTCATTTGATCCTCACAATAAAATAGGTGCTTTTAATTATCCCCATTTTACAGCTGAGAAAACTGAGCCAGATAGAGATTAAGTGACTTGTTCAGCACCATACAATTTGTAAGTGTCTGAGGCCAGATTTAAATTCGGGTCTTTCTGACTACAGGCCCAGGGTTCCCTCCACTCTGCTACCTAGCTGCCTCTTGAGAGAGAATAAATAGCTTAGAACAAAATATGGAAAATATTATTCAAGTAATAGACACTCTTAAAATCTGAACAGACCAAACAGACCAACAGACCAAGTTCAATAACTTTATGAGGCTAGAAGCACAAGAATAAAATCACATGCTTAGGAAAGGGAATAAAGCAAAGTAGTCCCTATGAGACAGCTATCAAAATAACCAACCTGTAAAACAGGTCAAGGAGATATAATTTAGGAGTTATTGGACTCTCTGAAAACCAAGATCAAAAGTAAAACCTGGATGCTGTATTTCAAAAATTTTTAAATGAAAATCAACAGAATTTATTAGAATTGAAAGGAAAAGTAAAAATAGAATCCACCAGTTACTTCCTGAAAAAAAAGTCTTTATGTGTAAAAACTCCCAGGAATATGGTAACTAAAATCCAAGCTTCTAGGTCAAAGGAAAAATACTGCAAATAGCAATAAAGAAAGAGTTCAGCAAACAACAGTTGGAATTTTACATACCTTAGTAACTACTACAATAAAGAAGAAAAAATCTTGGAAAGTAATATTCTGAAAGTCAAAAGACAAAGGTGTACAACCAATGATAACTTATTATTCAAGACAGTATAATCCTAAAGGAAAGATAATGGATTTATAAAGGAATAGAGGATTTTCAAATATTCATCATGAAGATACTTTAGCAAATAAAAACTTTGAAATGCAAAAGTAAATGTCAAGAGAAACCAGGAAAGGTAAATGCTTTTGAGCAAATGGAAGGAGCTAAAAATACTCAAGTGTTCATATTCTAATAGGAGAAGAAAAGACAAATATCCTTTTACAAGTACTATAGTCTTCACATCTCACCAGTCAGATTGGCTAAGATGATAAAACAGGAAAATGACAAATGCTGGAGAGGATGTGGAAAAATTGGAACACTAATGAATGTACTGTTGGTGAATTGATACAACCATTCTGGAGAGCAATCTGGATCTATGCCCAAAGGGCTATAAATAATTGCATACCCTTTGACCCAGCAATACCACTTTTGGGGTTATATCCCAAAGAGATCACAGAAGTGGGAAAAGGACCCATATGTACAAGGATATTTATAGCAGCTCTCTTTGTGGTGGCAAAAAAACTGGAAATATAAGGGTTGCCCATCAATTGGGGAATAGCTGAACAAGTTGTGGTATATGAATGTAATGGAATACTATTGTGCTGTAAGAAATGGGAAGGAGATGGTCT
>CM053582.1:225978468-225983468 GCA_028627135.1 Pseudochirops cupreus
ATATTGTGGCCACTGTAGTGAAAACTGTGTGGCCATTTAATGTTATAAGATGTAATGTTGTGAATATTATAATGTTTTGAATGTTTGTCTTGATTTGTAATGGAATAAACAGAGTGTTCACTCTATTTTGTAATCTGAACTCTAAAAGCTGTTCACAGTAGCATTCCTTTGGGAATCTGCTGGTGAATGGCATTACAAATGGCATACAATCTAAGGAATTCAAGGACATTCAATTGAATTACAAGGAGAAATAGAAAAACCATAATATTTGAGAAACTCAGTGTCCCCTTTCTGTCCTAGACAGATCTAACAAAAAAGTTAAACAAGAAACGAGTTAAGGATTTAATAGAGTAGTAAACTATAATAAATCTCTGGAAATTATTGAAAGGAAATAGAAATGAATGCATATATTCTCAGCTGTGTATGGCACCTTTACAAAAAATTGACTTTTAAGATATAGAAACAACAAACAAATGAACAAAAGAAAAATATAAAATATTTAGCACACTATAACATAAAATCCATAAAGAGTCTTTAAAAAAGGATTCAAATTTAAATGCATAATAAATAATTTAGTCACAGAGAATTCTTAGTTCAAAGATCAAATCACAGAAACACTAATTTCTTCAAAGAAAATGACTTTGAGATAACATTGAAACAACAGTTATAAGATGGGAACCCCTCTCCCCCTTAGGAAAATAATGTTTAAATTACTAAACACTTTTGTGAACGAAATAGAGTGATAATAAATAAATAAATAGGGCCTGCAACTAAAAACTAGGACAGCAATAAATAAAACATTTGAATACATACAAAAATATAAATTCTAAAACTGAAAGAAGAGATGAACTAAAATAAAATTCACAAAGAATTAAAATAAATATAATAAATAAAATAAAAGCAAAATACTGCTGAATTTGTAGATAAACAGGCATTTTAAAAAAGATAAATTATTAACTAATTAGATTTTTTTGATAAATCCCAGACCTCAGCTCCAGGAGTAAGTACTCAACGTTTGACAAGAACTTCTGGGAAAACATCATTTCCTTATTGGAGGATTTTTGTTTTGTTTTGTTTTTTAGTTTGTGTTGGGGGGAATGGTTTATGCTGAATGTTAGTTTTTCTTCTGCATGCTATATCATGTTGTGTGGGATCCTTAGGAACCTTCATAGTATATGAATAAAAAAATAAAATATTTGAAACTTGAAAAAAAAACTTCTGGGAAAGCTGGAAAACATACTGGCAGAAATTAGGTATCAGGTTTCATAGTATATGCCAAGATAAGTTATAAATGGAATCATGACTGAAACCTAAAGGATGACATCATAAATTAGAGCAGCAAGTTAGAAATTACATTTCAAATCTATGCATAGGAGAGGAGGAGTTCATAAGCAACTAAATTTCAACCTTCTGGCTATCTTTTTAGTACTATCTTAATTTTCCATGGCAGATAACACATAATGTCTTTAATGCTAGCAGAGAGACTGGCTAAAATGGAGCCTAATATCTCTTCCACTTATTAGTTTACAAAAAAAATGGGAATGATGATTTTAACTGTGATAAATAGAATCATTTTCAAATAATAATTGATAAAACTACAATTCCCACATACCCTTTCTTTCATTACTCTACAGACTTCCTTCAATTTTAAGGTCTGAAGAGTTTGGCTTGTGCCATATTATAAGGTGACAGAACTGAAACAAAGTTATAGAAAGGAATTGGGTCAAGCCATAATAACGCTCTGGAAATCTCCAAAAGACTCCTACCTTGTTTGAGGTTTTTTCTGGATCCTGGTGAAGCCACAGCATTATTCAAAGATGCATCAATTTTTTTCCATAGAAATCTAAAAATCTATGTGTTATCACAGTATTATAATTTTACAGATGGAACTGACTTTTTAGAGGTCCAACCCCCTCATTTCATAGTTGAGGACACCAGGTCCAGATTGGTAAAAGAATTTGCCCAGGGTCATACAATTAGTGTCAGAATGAGGATTTGAACCCAAATACTCAGAATCCAAATCGGATATCCTTTACCTTTGTATCACTCTAACTGACAAAGTCAATAGTTAATAAATATTTATTAAGCACCTACTGTGTGTCAGGCTAAAGGCTGGGAATACAAATAAGAAAAAGGAAGACAATCCCTACCCTTGAGGAGTTTATAATCCAGAGTGAAAGACCATGTATGTACAAGGAAACTGAAAAGGGGAAGGGGCTGTCAGAAGTTACCTGCCTAAGGGTGTTGGGGTCCTTACTGAAGCAGATATTGGGAAATGAAGAGTTAGCTGGAAAGTTCTGAAGCTTTTATAAAAAAAGCCAGGCTTGGGGAAGGGTGTACTGTTCTACCCTCTAGCCTTCTAATCAGAGGGGAGAGGTGACTGTGGGTGCTGGTAAATTGAGTATCAAAGTAGAATTAATCCTCACGATTAAGAGATTTCAGGTGATGAGCTTTCCCTTGGGGAAGTGGAATGTTTGTGGAGTTGAGCCCTAACAGAGTTGCTGATGTAAAGTGAGGAGGGGCTTCATGTGGCCTCCAGTTTCACACAGAGACAAAGCAGGGTGGGCTCTGTGCCTCTTCACCTTTGTGAGACCTAGATCTAAACCAAATGTCACATCTGGCTCCTTGAATTGTTTTATGATGTAGAAGCAGAGCCAGTTCTGTGCTGGATTCAGCTTGGACTGCCTCCCCAGAGACTACTGTTAAATTTCTAGAGTATTTGTACTCCCCAAAATAGCTAAATTCCACAAATCAGGCTTGATTTATTATTTTGTTGATTGTCTAGATTTGTGAAAGCGATGGAGAAAATGTTAATAATAAAGATTGGTGTGTACTTCTCTTCTCTCCTTCCTCCCCCATAGCTAGGTTTGAAACATGTACCACCCTCCCCTGAGCAGACCCCAAACCAGCAGTGGGCATTGCAGGCTACTGCATAGGGCATGACCTCTAAGGGAAACCAATAAGGTCTTTTCTCTTCTTTTTATAAATCCACATAATTTGGATGCCAGAAAAATTTCCCTTCTGTAATGCAGAGGTATTTATTTTGTGTTAAGTTGAGTATGATGTGTTATAGAGAAGGTTCAAATCCTTTAGTGGATATTAAGACCTAGGGTGTAAATGTTTTAACTTTGTTAAGGGTACAAGTTGCCTAGTTCTAACTCTGCCTCTGAGACCTACACTTAAACAGTGTTAAAACAATAGCCTCAACAACCAATCAATTAATGAGTCAATCAACAAGCATTTATTAAATGCCAACTGTGTGTCTTGTGATATAGTTAGTTGTGAAATAGTGGACAGAGCCTTGACCATGGAGCCAGGAATACCTAGGCTGACTCACACACTTACTAGGTGGTTAATTAGCAAGTAACTTAATCTCTCTGCCTGAAAATGGGGATACCTCATAACTTTGTTGCAAAACTCCAATGAGATGATGTTCAGGATGTGCTTTACAAACCTTAAACTCTTATCTAGAAGGGTTATTAATGACATTGAAGTGCTGCCCTTCCCTCCTTGCACAAATGCTTGATATCTTCACAGGCTGGTTGCCCACATGATTTTAGGGGTGCAGCAAAACCCCCTCACCCTTCTATTAAAGGATTTTTATTTTTTTAAATATCATGAATCCCTTTGGAAATTTGGGGAAACCTATGAATCCTATCTCGGAATAATTTCATAATTAAAATTTTCATAATTAAAAAATGCTAAATTTCAGTTAGAGGTTATTGAAAAGAAAGAGGCAATTTATTCCCGACCAAGTCCATAGATGCCCCCTTCCCTCCCTGCCAGCCCTTCCCTGCTCTCCCAAAAATCTATATATCAACCCCTTGTGGAACCTGTGGTTACACTACCAGGTTAAAAATCTGTGCTGAAGATACATATTATCTTCCTGCCTGATGATTGAGCCTAAAATTCACTCACTGAAATTAAGCATTGCCCTCTCTAGATTCTTCTTTTTAAATGCAAATAGTACTGGAAGTTATAACACGAAGTTATTAGCACCTTTCTATGATTAGGCCTATATGGTCACTTTGCTTGAGGGCACTATGGTGAAGGGAAGTAGAGGAGATAGTGCTCAGAAAATGGAGGTAGGGGCCATCTAGACTAACTTCCCTTATTTTCTGATTTTGCCAGGGAAGGTCTCAGCTGAATACATACAAAGAATGGAAAATGTGAATCTACTCAATTGATCATTGTACACCGTATGAGGAGCCAAATGGAAATAATTGTCTGGTGAGGAAAGGTGGAAAAAACACTTTCCTGATTCCCTGAAGCACAGTCTCAAGGGCCATGAACCGGTTGTGAAAGTCTGGGATGTCTCAGCAACTGGCAGAAGACCTAGCAGGTAGCCACAAGGGGCAGAACTGATCTTTTTTGTGGCAAGGCATAGCATTAAATATAAGTCTAGGGGAAAGTGTTGTAATTGATCAATGAGCTCTTCTGTTCCTCCTAGTTACTAGCAGAGTGACCCTTGTAGCCTTTGCATTTACGATAGACCTTTGTTTCAGGCATTGGCAGCACATTTGCTTCTTATAAATCATCCCATAATCATCATCTTCATCATCAAAGAACACTCTTCTCTAACCCTTTGAGGTTTGCCAAGTGTTTTCCCCAAATAACCTTGTGAGACAGGGAATGCAGATTCTTTTATCCTGAGTTGACAAGGTGAGGAAAATGAGGCTCAAAGCAAAGTCACATGACACAAGGCAGCAGAACTAGGATTCAGATAAGAGAACCTTATCATCATTAGCTCTTGCCTTAGGTCCAGAGAAGTCCATTAAAGGGAGGAGCAGAACAGGCATTAGTACTTAGGTTTCTGGCCCATTGCTTTGCTATTCGTAAATGCCTCACTGATATTTATATTCATTAAAAAATGAATGAATGATAAGTGAATGAATGAGTAAATCCGTGTTAATAACCTTTCTCCTGCCGCAGCAAACCAACCAGCCCAACAACCTAGACACTCGGTGTGTGTTTGGGCACGTGTGTCTGAATCAAACAAT
>CM053582.1:225988468-226003715 GCA_028627135.1 Pseudochirops cupreus
GCTAGTATTTCCTGCTACTGGACATGACTTGGCATTCATTTTGTATTTGCTTTATAATTACTTGTAAATTGTGAAGATATTGGAGAATCTAAGCTCCTTGAGGTCAGGGATTGTTTAATTTTTGCCTTTGTTTCCCCAGCAGCTAGCACACTGTAGACTTTCAAATGCTTATGGAATTGGCATTAAAGAAATGGAATGATTAGTGCAAAGCAGAGATGCCATTTGGAATGTGTGACACGAAAATTAATCTAAAATCTTAGAGTAAGAGAGTTAGCACCTGCCTAAGACAAGGCATAGAGAGCAGTCGCACCACCACCTGTTATCTGAATATTTATTGGGAAAGGACTTCTGCAGGTTGTACGCAAAGACCAAAGGTAGAGTTGGGAAGGGATGGCTTTTAATGAGAAAAAATAAAATAAAATGACACTTAAAGTCCTTGGTCTGAAAGAAAGTAGAAATAAGACTACCAAAGTCTCATAATTTTAGGAAACAAAGTTATAATTGAAAACAATAGTACTACTAAAACGTATCAGAATTAAAGCAAGAACTAGCTAGAAGGATAAAATACATGACGGGAAAAATGAGGGAGAAACAATATCAGCAAAGGAATTGCAAGTTGATTCATGTTTACAAGAAATGGATGTATCATTGAGTATGGGATTTGGGGAGAGGGTTGGTGATTATAAAAGAATTAGAAATGTGTATAGCTTGTAAATGCATACCTTTCCTAACAATGATAATAAAAAAAAACCTGAGGATATTCCTTCTTTAAAAGGAGCTTTATAAAAAATATCTTCTTTCTGGAATGGTAGGTATAGTTCTGCCTGGAGGCCCCAGGGATGAATTAAATGACCTCTCTTAGCCTTTGAGTCAATGATAAATTATGTCAGTGTAGATTCTGTGTTCTGGGAGAAAAGGTTGTCTAATAAACTACATTTCGCTGTGAGTCTTGGGCTTGCTTTGAAATCTGAACTTAAACCTAACACAACCAAATTTTATTATCAAGGATGGACACACTCTGAAGTGTTTGCTAAATAAATGCTTGTTGAATTGAAGCCTTTGGTTGGATCAATGAACACCTAAAACTAATTTTAAACACTTAAGCTTCTACACCCTTTCTTCTGCACTCCCTTTCCCCCTGCCCCTGATTTTGGGAGGGAATTTAATCCAGATTTCTCATGTTTGCACTTCAATTAGACTATTTCATTTTTTTTTTAAAGAACGATTTAAAATTCGAGAAAATCTGATACTTTCCCACAAGTCCTTCTTAAATCTGTAAGTCATTTTGTAAGCCATGAAAGTGTTTCCCTTTCTGAAATTTGAATTTGTTGTGCAAAAAACAAGCCAAAATTTTTGGAAGGGAAAAAAATAGTAGACATGATGATGCCCACCGCATTTCCACTGAGAATGTAGGAGCCAGTTTGTTAGGACAGTAAAACTGTTTAACCAGTATATGTACTGTGAATTAGGTCTCCTTGCCTGTTAACTGATTGGCTGGTGGCTATAAGTGGTTGACATGCAAGTAAAACTCCACAGAAATACTTTGATAGAGGGAATCAATAGCTGAGGTTGTTTTCTATGACAAATCAAATTCAGGAGATTGGAATGTTGAGGTAACTGACTCCAGTGGTTTTTGTTTTTGTTTTAACTGAAAGAGGAGTTCACTTTCAAAATAAAATATTTTCTTCCCACTGAAAATGTAGTGCGTTGCTGTCTTTTAGATAGAATTTCCCAAAGTTCTTGATGAAAACATTTGAATCAGTGGCTCTGGGTCTCCGAGTACAATCACTGTACAGTATTAGTATTGTTTGGACTATTCTTAGCAAAGGTTAGGAATAGAAACACAAGGAAAACTTAACTAATCCAAAAGCCTCATTTCAACCAAGATTCCTGTTGTTTTTGAGCAAAACTTGTGTTGGAGAGGTCAGCAAACAGCGTTATTGATGGGGGCTCCCTTCATCTCTTACTTAGTGTCTAGTTGAGATGCTAATAGTGTCTAGCATGATGTAGTAGACAGTCAATAACTATTTGTTGGTTGATTAATTAATTGGTTAATGAGCATTGAAGTAGTTCAAACGGAAGCAAAGCAGGAGGACAAGAGAGATTTGAATGGATCTTTATAATGAGTCCCTGAATCCTCAAAGAGTTAAAATTAAGGTAAGAATGGATTATAGTCAAGTTTATTGTTGCATAGATTTGAAATGCTTTGGCCAAATCATGTTCCCTAAAACATGGTAAATATCTATAGTTAAATTAAGATAAACTGTTAAATAAGATGGGTACTAGTTTCATTCCTCAATAATGATATTTTAAAGGGACTGTGTATAAAATTAGAAAAGATATATGAAAAAAGGCTCTATTACATTAAATATTAATTATTTGGAAGTTTTAGACCATTTTCCTTTGCTGTAGCATTTCAGTAATTGAGCTATGAAATGATGGGCATTTTGGTAGAACCTGATACTATCAATATATTTGGCACTTAGAAATATTCAGACTATGCTTTAATCTCTCTTGAGTTTCAAGGGGGTATTTTTATTATTTCCCATAAGCTCTCTCTCTCCCTCCCTCTCTCCCTCCCTCCCTCTCTCTCTCTCTCTCTCTCTCTCTCTCTCTCTCTCTCTCTCTCTCTGGTTTTATATACATATGTACATTATTGATTTTGTTTTTCACTCATGTCTGACTGCTCATTACCTCATTTGGGGTTTTCTTGGCAAAGATGCTAGAGTGGTTTGCCGTTTCCTTCTCCAGCTTATTTTTACAGATAAGGCAACTGAAGCAAACAGGGTTAAGTGACTTGCCCAGGGTTACACAGCTAGTAAGTGTCTGAGCTGGATTTGACCTCAGGTCTTCCTGGCTCCAGGCCAGGTACTCTATCTACTGTGTCACCTAGCTGTTCCCAAATACACAAATGTGAGAATATAATATTCACATTTGTTGGGGTGGAGACATTAGTAACCATTCTATATCTACACTCACCTATGTATACCTCTACCTTCAAGGCCTATTTGTTGACTCATATATGCAAATATAATATGCATAAGTCCCATATATAGAGAGAGTAATAGATTTGTAGAGCTGGAAGGAATCTTAGAAATAATTTAGTTGGCCATTGTTATTTAATTTTAAGAAAGCTGAGAGTGAAGGTCACACAGGGTCAGAGTGGGAACTTAAACCCACAATTCCAAGCTCCTAGACAAGGTCTATTTCCACATAATCTGTTGCCATTTATAAAAATATATTTTGGTGTGTGTATATGTAGGGGAAGGGATGACCCAGACCTGTGATTTCATTGCTTTGGGGAACTCCCAGTGCAGATAAACTCCCTTTATCAAGGCACATTAGCAACTTGTCTGTAATTCACAGTGTTAAAGACTGACTTGGGGATACTAAAAGGTTGTATTTTGCCAGTGATCACACAGCTCATATATGTTGGTGGCAGAATCTGAATTGAGGTCTTCATGACTCAGGCTAATTTTATGTCTACTATATAATGCTGCTTCTCATAAATATATATTGGATATATGTATATACATGTACACATGTATGTTATATAGATTCTTATTCTCTCTTCATATATGCCTACAAACCTGACTTTCTGCCTTTTTAGATATATGTACACACATAGATACATATATATATACCACATTACATATAATGTATACACATACTATATATACATACACAGATATACTGTATGTATATACATATTATATACATGTATGTGTGTATCATATAGTCTTAAAGTCAAAAAGACCTGGGTTCAAGTCCCATCTTTAATATGTGTTGGCTTTGTGACCCTGGGCTAGTCATTTGACATTCAGTGCTTTAGGCAAGTCTCTGAGATTATAAATTGTAGAGAAGATGATGATATGCCGTAGTAGAGACAGTTTCTTCACATGAGAGTTTCCTATCCCAATGAAATCACAAATCTTGTCCTTATTCCCTATATTGTGTAGTGGCCAACGCTTACTCTCATGCCCTTGCTTGCAACCCCCCCAATATTCTCCAGCAGATCTCCTTCCACTATTGCCACCATCTTCAATCTTTCCTCATCTGCTCTTTCCTTTCCTATTGCCTTCAAGCATACCCAAGTCTCCCTTCTCTTAAAAAAACCCTTCACTGGGCCCCACTAACCCCCAAGTTATTGTCATATATTTCTCTTCCCTTTCTTAGCCAAACTCCTAGAAAAAACTCAGGATTATCCTCAACTCCCTTTCCCTCACCCCACATATGTAGTCCATTCCCAAATCTGGTCCTTTCTACCTCCATCCCTCAGACTCTTTCCCTTCTCACTACTCACACAGCCACCAAGTTCAGGCCCTCATCAGTTCTCTCCTGGACCACTAAAACACTCTGAAGCAGACACCAAGTCGTCCCACTCCTGCCCACTCTCCACACCGCTGCCAAAGTGATTTTCCGTAAGAATCGGTAACATTTCCTTCTTTATATTAGTATCCCCTGCACCTAGGACAATGTCTAGTACATGGGAGTTGTTTATTAAAAATCTTTGTTCCATTGATTGACTAGAAGGGACCTTAAAAATAATCTAGTGCAACCCTTCTTTTAAGCATGAGAAAGCTCAAGTGCAGAGAAGTAAAATGTCTCCCCCAAGGTCACAGGGTGAGTCAGAGAAAGTTCTAATGGGGCTGGAATTCAGGGTTCGTGACTCCCGGGCAGACACTTTTTACTATCACCGCCTTTATGTATGGCCTACATACACAAACACACATTATTGTGTGCAGTAGCAGCTAGATGGCTGGCTCGGTGGATAGAGCTGTGGGCCTGGAGTCAAGATCTGAGTTCAAATTTGGCCTCAGACACTTACTAGGTGTGCATATGTGTGTGTACATATGTGCATGTGTGTGCGTGTTTGTGCATGTGTGTACATGTGTGTGCATGTATGTGCGTGTGTGTGTGTGTGTGTGTGCGCGCGCACGCATAGCAGCAAACCATAACCCCCGGGAGTGAATATGTCTGCTGACTATTTTTTGGCAGGTGAGGAACTCAAATTTTAAAAAAATTAAATACATTAAAACTTCATTTTAAAATGTAAAAAGCAACCAAACCCATTCTTAGCTGAGGCTCTACAGTAAATTCAGTTGAAATGCATAGGGGTGCCCAGGTGTGCATGTGAATCAGGTAGTTTGTTTTCTAACTGACTGATACACATATGAATGAATGGCATTATTACCATATTTATAACCAAGTGATCATAATCAATCCTTGATTATGATTTGTGTCTTACACATGGTTTATAGTTTACAACTTAGTGAGACTCTTGGCTTCTCCTCCTTTCTCCTGGCATGCATCTTTGGGCCTTTCATTTTTCACTATTCCTAGGAGATATCAAGATATAGAAGAAATCTGTCAAATGAAAACCTGGTGACTGCTAAAATATCCATGCTGATTTCTTATTCCTGTGGAAAACTGAGAGTTGGTTATCTCTTTTTGGTTTCTTTGTAGGACATTTAGCATCTCATCCATTTCTACTGCTATATGTAAATGTGTGATTGATAGAAGTATCTTTGATTGACAGTCTTGAAAAATAATAGGATCATAGGATTTAGACCTGAAAGGGACCTTAGAGACCATCTGATCAAATCACAAAGCGTCAGAGAACAGGAATTCTTAACCTGGATTCCACCAACTGGTTTAAAAAAAATTCCAATAATGCAATTTTGATAAAGTTGGCTTCTTTTAAAATTCTATGTATTTTATTTTATGCATTTAAAAACATTGTTCTGAGAAGGGATCCATAGGCTTCACCAGACTTCCCAAGGAGTCTATGACACAAAAAAAGGTTAATAATAAGAATATCTAACATTTATAGAGTACTCACTGTGCACTTGGAACTATGCTAAGCGCTTTACAATTGTTTCATTTGATCCTCATAACCATCATGGGAGGTTGTCGTTTGTTCAACTGTGATTGACTCTGTGATCCCATTTGGGGTTTTCATGGCAAAGATACTGAAGTGGTTTGCCATTTCCCTCTCCATCTCATTATACTGATGAGGGAACTGAGGCAAACAGGCTTAAGTTACTTGTCCAGGATCACACAGCTAGTAAGTGCGTGAACCAAATCTGAGCTCAGGTCTTCCTGACTCCAGGCCCACATCTCTAGTCACCAGGCCACTTAAGAATTCCTGTCAGAGAGGGCAGGCAAGAAGCTTTGGAGATTGTTCCAAACCCTTCGTTTTATGATGGGGACCCCAAGGCCCACAGAGATAAATTTTGCCCAGGGTCACACAACTAAAGAGCACTATCTTAGCTTTCTGGTTTCCTGTTAAGCAGCTGGCCTGTTTAGGTTAAGCTCCACAATGTTGCATGCAGTCTCTCCCAAATCAATCTCCTGCTTTTTAGAAGAAGGAGACTTCATTCTTCATTTTCCCTCCTCAAAACTGGACATGGCCCCACCAGGCCCCTCCTGTTATTGACAGTAGAGTGAACAAAGGTCTGTGTTGGGTGTGAAGGATGGAGAGAAATTAGAAAGAAAGTTTTTTGTGGATTTTGATCTTTCCTTTATGAATTGTATGTGCTTTTAAAAAGCTGCCTGGTTGAAAAATCTGAGCCTGCCTGACTGAAAACCTACAATTTAAAGGTCTTGGGGGAAAAGTTGGTATTTGGGAAACTCACAACTCCTTGCTTTGCTAAGTGTCTTTCTAAGCCACCTCTTGTCAAAGGAAGGGAACAAATAAAGAGGGAGAAGGGGGGAGGTGTGGAGGGGAGGAAGGAGCTCAGAAAGAGAAAGGCCTTTGCCTGGCTTGAGCCTTTGTGCAGTGCATTCAAACTCATTTGTACCCTTTGTAGTCTTAATTATTTGTGAGAGCGGGATAACAGGAGTACCGAGCTCACCCATTATTTCCTGCATAAAAAAAGGCACACAGAAGCCGCTGATCATTTTTGAATTAGCAAACATGATACTAAAAAAAAAAAGCATAAAAAAATTCATTAATACCATCAGGGATTAGGAGGCTGATTAAAGTGTAGCTGTTAGCGTATGCAAATGAGCGATAGGCATTTATCGGAGCCAGTGCAAGCTGTCTCAGAGCTGTAAAGCCCATGTATGTTTTTCAGCTGATTAAAATAGTTTTAAGTTCTAGAGAATTTTTTTTTTGGTAGGGAAAAAAAAATGCTACTATCGTCTATACTTTCCCTTTTGGCAAAATTTCTCAAAGTACACTCCAACCATTTCCACTTGACTGGATTTTCTCTTTTCTCCTCTCTTGGAGAGCAAGGAGAATTCAGGATGAAAATGAAAAAGCAAAGTGAGCTGCTTTTTTCTTTTGCTTAAGGTTTCTTCCCAACTTCCAGGGCAGCCCAAGCCGGTTGATCCGCAGTCAGGATATATTGCTGTCAGAACTCAAAATCCCCCTTTGGCACCAACTCTGAGAACTGGAGAAGATGGAGAGAGGGGATATATGATTCCACCAGGGAGGCCTTAAAAGCAGGAGAAGACCATGAGAAAGTTTGCCCCATCATCCTCTGAGAGATTCAGGGATGTTCAGCTTGTAGTCTGGCACAATGAAAAGACTTTCTTTCAGGAAAGGACAGGTAATGTCTACGGGTACCTAGAGTGGGGAGAAAATAAACAATTTTAAGATGACACAGTCCTGAGGTTATTCATTTCAGAGCCTTTGCTTTTGTGAGGCAGAGGATGATGTCAGTGTTATTGTCCTGGGAAAACAGGTATAAAGGGAATGTATTCCTTCCCTTACTAGTCCTAGGTCCTCATCCTGGTCCTTTCTCTTACTGCCTGGGAAAAACAAAACAAAACAAAACAAACACAAAATGAAATAAACTATGAACTACAAAAACAATTATAAACATGATAGGAATTTAGAAATATCTAGATCAGAGATTCTTAGATGTTAGGGACTTTATGAACTTGGATTTGAAAAAAAAAACACTTTTATTTTCATTAATTCCTAACTGAAATTTAGCATTTCTTTAAATTTTAAATATGATTAACATCTCACTATAGTATTAGGCTTTACCAAAGGGTTCCTCCCTCCCCCCTCCCCCCCACATGGATATGGACTCCTGAATTCTAGACTGACCCTTTCATTTTACAGCTAAAGAAACTGAAATTCAGAAATGTAAAAAGTGAGAGTAGGTCACACAATTATTACCCAGCAGAGCTATGACTGACAGGCTCATCTTCCAGCTATAAGTGCAGGGCCTTTTTCTACTGTATCACCATGCGTTTTCCTCATTTGTCAAATGAGGGAAGTTGACTAAAAGTTTTCTGTTGTGGCAAATTTGAGAATAAATCAGTTCTTATTTTATAATTTGAATAAATTGAATATACTTTTAAAAGATGGCTCCTTTGCAGTCCCAGTATCTTATTTCTGAGGTTCTGGTCTACATCTAAAATGATAGGAAGTCTATGATAAGCAAAGGTACTTGTTTGTCTTTTTGTGCATCATGCCCAGAAGAGCTTCATGGAGAGACAGATTAACTGAGAGTATTTGACAATCATAGTAGAGCCGTCCCTGAGGAAAAAGAGCATCCTATGTGGAGACAAATTCAAGTTCTATTTTTAAGTGTTTCCTATTGGCAAGAGACTCTTCTTGGCAAAATGTTTCTTGCCTATAGACTAAAACCCACTTAGTGAAGAGTATTCACTGATATACACAGACCTTAAATTATAATATCATACAATCATAGACTTAGAACTGGAAATAATCTGAGAAATCATACAGCCCTTCCCTTTTCAGAAAATTTGAAACAGAAATGCTGAGAGATTAATTGACTTCTCAGACCACACAAGTAGTAAGTAGCAGAACTGGTATTTGAACCCACACATACCCTCTGTCTCCAAAGTTGGTGCTACCATACCACACTGACTATTTCACATTATAGCCAACAGGTTGTTAGCTATATATTATACATGAATATTAATTCAATGTTTAAAAAGCTATTTACTCAGTTATAGAAATATGCTCTGTACTTAGGCTTCACAAAACAAGGTCTCTGTCCTGAAGCAATTTTGTTGTTGCAAAGCTGGTTATTTGTGTTTGAAAATGACTTCTTTTCAGGCTCAGACTCATTTCTCAGTCTCATGGTAGCATTCTTCTATGGTAGAGTTGAAAAAGCAGGTCAAGCAACCTGCATTCTTCCTGTAATCCTGCCATGCCCACTCTGGCTAATTGGCAGATGAAGAAATAGCATTGAGCTGGAGCTCCTTCTGTCTTTAGACTAAGGGGATTGAAAAGATCCCAAGGTTTGAAAAAACTTCACCATGACATCTATCTTCAAGTTGGGGGAAGTCAGAGATATTCCTCTATTTATGGAACATGCTAAATGAAAAGTAATGCACCGTGGGAGGACTGGAATTTAGCTCATCATTGTACAGTAGAAACAAAACTATTTTTGTTTTTTGTTTGTTTGTTTTAATATAGATGGAATAATAAACTATTCATTCACTTCAATTGAGCCAAATATCAGTGACTGTTTGAGTTTCTCTGTCTTCCCTTTGTCTGTGATGACCAAGGAATGTGTACAGGTTATCTGCTGCAGTGAACCCTGAACTTCACATTCTTCTTGTTTTTCTTGATTTTGGCAGATATGGTATCATTGCACCTGTTTTTGAGTCAGAAGTCTTTGAGGTCCTCAATTTTGCAGGGGATGGCAATGGAGGGGGCAAAGAAATGTGTGGCTGGATTTAATCCTATTCTGTAACTTATTTACCTGTATGAACTTGGGCAGGTTATAGCATCTCTAGGTCTCAGTCTCCTCATCTGTAAAATGACAGGCTTGAACTGGCACATACCTGAGGCTTTTTCCGACTCAAAAATATTAAACCAAATGTTTAAGTCAGCCTTATAATACTATTTTTGAGGAAGGGATAGTGGGAACCAAAAATAAAGTGGCTCATGTGAGCAGGTCAAGAAAGTTCTCATGATAACAGAGTATTGGTTTGAACTCTCTGGGAGTGTATCTTTTGAGGATTTCTCATAGCTTGTGTATATTATATGAAATATGGGTAGGATAGCCTATGTGAAGCAATGTCAGATGGGGAGGGCAAGAAAGATGTGAAACACTGGTCATTGATTGTTTCCTTTGCTTTAGATAGTGGTTCTCAACCTTCCTAATGTCGCAACCCTTTAATACAGTTCCTCATGTTGTGGTGACCCCCAACCATAAAATTATTTTCGTTGCTACTTCATAACTGTAATTTTGCTACTGTTATGAATCGTAATGTAAATATCTGATATGCAGGATGTATTTTCCTTGTTACAAATTGAACGTAACTCACAGGTTGAGAACCACTGCTTTAGAAAAATATAAGTGAGAAACTGGGCAAATTTAGAAAAACCTCATGAATTCAGGTTAGCTATGAATGGGGAACAATGAAGACTGATTTAAATGAATGAAAAGAATAAATTATTGAATACATTTTTAAAATGCCACTTGTAAATTTTAAGTACTTACTTAAATGCCAATTAAGACCAGTGAAATATGCTTCCCACAAAGTGAAATAATGTCTGTATTTTGTTTTTTCTAAAACAGGACCTATTTGAATAGATCCCTTAAATTAAGTACAAACTCAACTAAGAGGTTCCAGTTTGTGCCTGCTTTAATGAAAGGCTACAATGAAGAATCAACCTAATCTCTAATCTATCAAAGTTTGTTTAGATATTACTGTAATTCTTTACAAATTTAAATTTAATTTAAATGTAAAAGTAATTTAAATTAAAAATTAATTCAAATTCAAATTAAAAAATATAAAAAAATTAAATTATATTAATTACTTCTTAGATTGTTAATTCCTTTAGAAAACCTTTGACTTAGAGATAGTGTAAAGGTAAACATATTCAATCAATTCAACTTTAATATACATTTATTAGGCGCAGGAAAGACACTCTTCTAGGGGTTTGTTGATAAAGATAAGTTTTGAATTTTAAAAAATAAATAATACAACTTATTCCTACCATAGACATAGCTTAGTTTTTCTTTTCTATTTTTTACATACAAGAATAAAAAGATGAATGCTGTAAAAGCCTAATGTGTTAAAAGACAGTTCTTCTTTGATATTTTATTACAGTAATAGAGATTTATGAAGTATCTACTGTGTAGAGAAGTAGGCGAGATTAAAAAAACTAAGTAAGACATGTTTCCTGCCCTCAAGAAGAGTGTGATCTGGTGAGTGTCACATGCCAACAATACAGGCAACTATAATACATAACATCCCATACTAAGAACATTAGAGAGTCAGAAAAAAAAAACTATAGATTTTCCTAAGTATGACATTTAGCTTTTATTAGTAGTTCCTGGCACAGATATTCACAGTACAATTAATCCAATTAAAGCATGTTATAAAGTACTGAAATATTAGAGACTGTAGGCTTGAGATGGAATATGGTCTTTGTAGAGGAACAGAAATCTTAAGTAGAAGCCACAATGATGTTCTGATTGATCAGTTCTCCAACTTGTACAGAATCAAATATTTTATCAATCAAAGAAAAAAAAGTTTTTGAATACCAATTATTTTCAGGACCCTATAAAAATCACTGTTTTCTACAAAAAAGATAAAAAGCCTAAGAAATGATCCCCATCTTAAAGAGCTTAGAATCTAGTTGGGGAAACAAGGCATAAAAGGTTAAATAACTTTCATAAATTCATATGGGACAACTCTTCTTTCTGATGGTTCTTATTCAAAAACTTCATGCATGATGGGTTTCCAGCTAAGTGCCTGATTGGTATGATTTGAACAGAAGACTTCCTGACTCCCAGCTTAGTGTTCTGTGTACATTGTGCCACCTACCTGCCTCTAAAGTTTGCAAAATATTTATTGAAGTGAATTGCCTTGGATTCTGGGACTTATTTTCCTAAGTCTTAATAGGAGGAACATCTTTCCATAACTCAGATGAAAATTATCTGATAGACCCAACTCTTCTCAAACTTTCTCAGTCTTTTAGTCAGTTGAACTATTTTAGTGGAAGAAAAGGTCTCTTTTACCTGAGGGAAAATAATTTATTCAATAACTTGTGCAACATATGTATATATATATATATATATATATATATATATATATATATATATATATATATGTCTTTGTGTCTATGGAAAGCGTGACAAAAAGATGACTTGAACACAGACCCTGTATTCAAATATCTTAGAGTGTGGCAGGAGATGGAAGAAATGAACATATATACACAGATACACATGAACAAAGTAAAATTCTGTTAAATAATAAAGAAGTCAGGAAGACTTGGGTTCAAGTCCTGCCTCTGACACTGGATGTGTGACCCTGGGCAAGTCACATATATTCTCCATTTCCCAAGCAACCCTGTAAGACTTTAGGTAGCAGAATATTATTTTGTTGATCTTCATTAATAGAAGATGTTCCCCACAGCATGAAATCATAGCTCTCATAAAGAAAAATATTATGGTGTAGTGTTTAAATAAATACATTATTAATTAATCACAGAAAACAGAATATGGATAGTGCTATATTATGAATATGAATTCTAGAAGAAACCATTCTGCAGATTGCCTGGAGGACATAGATGGGGTGTTATTGCTATGCCCACCTCCCCTTGAAAAATGTTCAACTTGATTATATTGTCTCTTCAGCCATCAATCCAAGATGGTTTTGAAGATGGTATTGGTAGTTTGGGGCTAATCATTTGGTACCATTTGTTTCTCTTTCCTGGATTCCTTTTTTTTTTTTTTGCTTTTTGGAGGGCAATTGGGGTTAAGTGACTTGCTCAAGGTCATACAGTGTTAAGCATCCAAGACCGGATTTGAACTCAGGTCCTCCTGACTCCAGGGCCAGTGCTCTATTCACTGTGCCACCTCACCACCCCTCCTGGATAACTATTTTGGAATGACTTAAATGTCAAAATCATGCCTATATTTTTAGGATTATAAGATCTTGTATTTAGAGCTAAGAGGCATCTTAGAGATCAGCAAACAGCCCATAGTTTAATTCTGAATGCTAAATTACAAGAAATACAAATATCTTTATTATTGTCAGGGTTTATAATACCTACTCGATAGTGTCATTAATGGGTTACTTAATGGGTTACTTAATTGCTTTTCCTGGTGATGAAGACTTTGGTAAATGATTCATTGTGGTTGGTACATAAAACTATAATACTAATCTTAGACATGCAGTGGTTGGCACCGCTCTCAAATTAGTCATTTTTCATTCACAATCATCCATTGTCCCTTTGTCAATACTCACTCAATTTAGGACTGCTTCTAACAAGTCAATTCTATTTTGGTCTCTGCTCATCAGACTAAAAAAAACCTGTAACAAATGCTTTATCAATCCATATGCTGTCAAGTCTCTCTTTTATGTCTTTGATATAATTTTTTTTCCATTACCACTTGTGCACTTTTTATTTTAAAGCATTGAATTTTCCTAGCGTAAGTTACCTCGCTACCCTGAACCTCCATGAAAACAACAAAATTTGGATTTTACTGAAAGAGTTAGTGGGCCTGATCCCACATGACCGATTTGTGGGAGGCAGGGGCTGATACTTGGATGCAGATTGGCCACAATGAATCAGACTGACTGAATCTTTCAGTCAGGTACAATTCTGCTGCAATCACAGAGACCCAGCCATAAACTGGCACTGGTTTATGTTCCTGATGACACTATTATCATTTTTAAAACTCATCATTTATTCATTAAAAATTCACCCCAAGGCTTTTAGGGATGGTGTCAGAAACATAAATACAAGCATTAAAGTAAATCACACATACTTATCGGAGTGGGACTTCAAGGTCAACTGGTCCAACCCCCTGCTTCAGTTGAATGAACATTCAGATGCTTTATCTGTGTTCCATCAAATGGGTATCTGAATTCTCTTTTAGATGAAGGTCCTCTTTAAAGAGTCTGTTAAGTGATTCTTTAATCCAGTTAGTCTGGCAAAATGTCTTCTATGATCTGACCAAGCTTTGTCATAAAGCAGTCGATGCTTTATTGATGAGGATGAGGATGCGGATGATTACTACACATTATTACATTTTGTTGCTATAATGTCTTCTATCTTCTCAGATTCCAACTGAACACAGTAACTTAATTCCAGCTCTCCTCTTGTGTCATGCCTTTTAGCTGTTTGACCATTTATTTTGCCTTCCTCCCTCCCCATTTCTAGACATGCACCCATGCTTCTCCTTGAGTGAAGGGTTCTACCTAGATAGAGATGCTGTTGACGTTCTATAAGGGATGGACAGATTTATGAAACTGGCTATGCATTCATTGCAGAATTGCAAGGCACAATTATGCCCAAACAGGAATGTGCTAAACCAGACTTTGGTTAACAAACATCCAGGGGCTAATAATGATTTTCTATGTATTTTTGAAGGGAAGCTTCTTCCCACATTCAAAGTAATTTTGGTAGGAAAGTGGAGAACAGGCATCATCACTGTAGAATTGGGTGGTGATAGAAAATAAACAAAAATCTTGGAAGAACCATCTCTCCTCCCTGCAAGAGTGAAGTAGAGTACCATGGGTATGGAAGGCTCCACACCGTGTCCTCTGCTTGGCTTCACTATTTGCTTTGACTGTTTGCTTTGTTACAAGAGAGGGTTACAATAGTTGGATGATATTATGGGAAGTGATGATAGTGTCAAAAACAAAAACAAAAACAAACCAAACAACTCAAAACACCATTAAAAAAATTAAAGTAAGAATCTGAGAAAGAACTCAGGAAATCTAAGTTTTACTCTGGGTTCTTTGATCAGTGTCTTTGTGTTACCTCATTTCTAGAGGACAACATGTCCTCATTTCAAAATAATAATAATAGCTGGCATTTATATAGTCCCTTAAAGTTTGGAAAGCATTTACATATATTGTCTCATTTAATCTTCATAGCAACCTGGAGAAGTGCTGTAGTTATCCCCATTTTATTACAGTTGAGGAAACTGAGGCAGATAGAAGTTAAGTGACTTGCCCAGGGTCACATAAGTAGAAAATGCTTGAGGCTGGATTTGAACTCTGGTCTTCCTGACATCAGATCTATTCTATCCATCGAGTCACCTGGCAACCTTTTTTACTAAATGAAAAGGTTAGATTAGAAGTCTTAGAAGATCATTTCCAGTTCCAGTGTAATATAATTCTGTGATACCTGACCATCCTCTACAGTGGTGGTTCTCAACCTGTGGGTTATGTTCAATTTGTAACAATGAAAATACATCCTGCATGTCAGATATTTACATTATGATTCATAACAGTAGCAAAATTACAGTTATGAAGTAGCAACGAAAATAATTTTAAGGTTGGGGGT
>CM053582.1:226004215-226034658 GCA_028627135.1 Pseudochirops cupreus
AAATTTGACTTTTTAAGGCATTCTTCCCCTCATTGGCTTTTTGGGCCTCTTTTGCCATTTGAATTAATCTGTTTTTTAAGGTGTTATTTTCTTCAGTCAGGCTGTTGACTCTCTTTTCATGATTTTCTTGCATCATTCTCATTTCTCTTTCCAATTTTTCTTCCACTTCTCTTATGTGGTTTTCAAAATCCTTCTTAAGCTGATCTATGGCTTGTAGGAAGTCTACGTGTTGCTTGGCAGCTTTTGGTGTGGGAGTTCTGATTGTGTTGTCTTTCTCCCATTCCATGCTTTGATCCTTTTTGTCCCCCAAGAAGGAATCTAGAGTTCAATTGCTATTGTTACTTTGCTTCCTTTGCCTGCACATGTTGCCAGTCAATTACTTAATTTTTTAGCTCTGTGGAACTCTGCTTCCAGAGGGGAAAGCTCTGTCCCAAATCGCTGGGGTTTTCACAACTGCCAGAGGTATTGGGAGGCCGCTGTTTTTTTGCAGCCCCCACCAGCTTTGACTCACTGAAAATGCACCCAAGACCATGATTCAGATCCAGGCTGCTCAATGCAAGAGCACTTAGCCTCTGAATGATTGCTCGGCCCCCCTGCAGTCTGCAGGCCAGGAGCTCAGGTTAGTTGTTTTTCCAATGAGATGTTTTATATTGTCTTCTATTTTTTCATTCTTTTGGTTTTGTTTTATAATGTCTTGATTTCTCTTAAAGTCATTAGCTTATATTCACTCCATTCTAATTTTTAAGGAATTATTTTTTCCAGTGAGCTTTTGGGCCTCTTTTTCCATTTGGCCAATTCTGCTTTTTGAGGCATTCTTCTCCTCACTGCCTCTTTGGATGTCTTTTACCATTTGACCAATTTTATTTTTTAAGGCATTCCTCTCCTCATTGGCTTTTTGGATATCTTTTGTCATTTGGCTTAGTCTATTTTTTAAGGTGTTATTTTCTTCAGCATTTTTTGGGTCTCCTTTAGCAACCTATTAACTTGTTTTTCATGATTTTCTTGTATCACTCACATTTCTTTTCCCATTTTTCCCTCTACTTCTCTTACTTGATTTTCAAAATCCTTTTTGAGCTCATCTATGGCCTGCAACCAATTCATATTTTTCTTCAAAACTTTGGATGTAGGAGCTTTGACTTTGCTATCTTCCTCTGGTTGTATGTTTTGATCTTCCTTGTCACCAAAGTAAGATTCTATAATCTGATTTTTTCCACACTCAATGCAATGATTAAACAATGAAACGATGATTAAATATGCCTCCCCTCTTTTGGGAGACAGGAGAAAGGTAGTGGACTATTTGTGGGAAGTGAGGCATCTTATGTCAGATGTGGTCAATGTATCAGTGATGTTATATTAAAAAAAATCAAACTTTTAAAAAAGAAAAATCACCATAGTTATTACTATATGGTAATTTTTTTCTCTTTATGACCTCATATGGGATTTTCTTGGTACAGATACTGGAGTAGTTTGCTATTTTCTTCTCCAGTTCATTTTACAGATGAGGAAACTGAGGCAAGCAGTGTTAAGTGACTTCTCCAGGGTCACACAGCTAATAAGTGTCTGAGTCCAGACTTGTACTAAGGAAGATGAGTCTTCCTCACTCCAGGCCCAGTATTCTATCCACTCTGACACCTTGCTGCCCACATAGTTATTTAGCCATTATTAAATAAAATGTATAAAAATTTAAATTTAAAAATTTTAAATTAATAAAATTAAACAATAAATTAATAAAAAATTAAATTTCGATTTTAACAGATATCTTGTGTAACCTATTCACTAAAGTAAAATCATCATTCGACTTCTGAAGATGCCTTTATCAAACTGGAATTGTAGAGTACTGGAGAGAACCCTGGATATGCAATCAGAAGACTTGTGTTTGAGATTTACACTTAATATTTTTTTAACCTTGGGCAAGTCATTTCGATTGTTTTAGGTCTCAGTTTTCTCATCTGTAAAAGAAGAACCCAGACTAGATGACCTTTAAGAACACTTCCACTTTTGTGATTCTTCACTTCATGGTTTAATGGAATTAATATAGGACAAAATTAGAAGACTTGATTTCCATCTACCCTGGCAGCAACTCATTTTTATAAACTTTCCTTCCTCTGGGTCTCTTTTGTGACCCCTTCAGTGACATGGAGATACTTCATTTTTCTGTACTTTTCAAGGATGTGGTGAAGTCACATGAGATAATAAGGACAGATTTTTTTTTTCTCCCTGAGGCCCTCTCAAGAAAAGCACTGGACAAATACCATATGGACATTTGGATGTAAAAGTTAAAAATCGTTCACATCTGCCTGAGTATTCAGGGATGATCCTTCTCTCTTTAAGACTTTTATGAAGGGGAAGAAGCTCATTAAACACGCTATGACTGGAGGCATTGATAAAGTGTTGATCAGCTCATCAGCCAAGTGGGATAAGCCTAAGCTTAGGTCTCCAATTAGAAGTCAGCAAATTAGGTCAAGAAATTGATCAAGTATTTAGGGATTGTACTGCACAATTGCATTGTAAGAGGACAGACAGCCCATTGGCCAGTGATGACATTGCCGCCATGTAACAGCAGTGGCCCTGAAAGAATTTGAGGCATGGTGTTTTGTTTAGATAGGATGACTAGCTACCCTTTTTTTTTTTTTGACTCTGTGGTTGTTTCCTGTGTCAGACAAGTCCCTATCACCCATGACAGTACAAACCATAGACCCAGTTCCCATCTTACCCTCTATGCAGACTTACTTGACTGCTCCAAATCACAGAGATCTCTACCCCTCTGAAGAATAAAATTGATGACCTCAATCATTCCTGTAGCACTTATCATGGCATTCCTAGAGTTTGTTGTCTCGCTTCCCTAAATATTAAGATTCTTTTTTTAAAAAATCAATTAATTTATTTTTAGTTTTCAACATTCACTTCCATAAGATTTTGTTCTAAATTTTCTCTCTCACTCTCCCTCCCCACGTCCCAAGATGGCCTATAATCTGATATAAGCTCTACATATACATTCACATTAAAGTATTTTCAGAGTAGTCTAAAAAGTAAGATTCTTAAGCTCAGAGCAGTTTTAGAATCCTGACTCCTATTTAGCACAGTATCTTGCACCTAACAAGACTAAATAAGTATTTGTTAATTGATTGGCAGAGAGAGAACCCAGATAGTTGAAATTCACAGGCACTCAAAAAAGCTCATTTTAGCCAATACTTACTATAGAATAGTCTAGGGGGAGGAGTCCTCTGACCAGGAAATTAGAAGAACTGAGCTCATGTCACACTATCACACTGTATGACTATGAACAAGTCACTTAATCTTCAGTTTAGTGATCTATAAAGTGGGAATAATGATGCTTCTACTATTTGTTTCAAAGGATTGTAAAGAAAGTGCCTTGTCAGTTGTGAAACACTAAATATGAGAGAATTATTATTACAACTAAAATTTCTGACAATGAGTAAATTCCATTTCCATTTATTTCTGTTGCTACTTGCTGAGGGACAGGTTCATGAGAAGCATGATTCCCAAAAAAAATAGGCTCTGAAACTCTGTGACTGAAACATAAACAGTTAATTTCCAAAGCATTATATATAATATATGCACCCAATATCATTATTTATTGCATTAGCACATTTTGAGATGATTTTTTCTGGATACTTATATTTTTTCCATGTCTAAATAATTTACGTGATTAAAAAAAATTCAAACAGATAATGAATGGGAAAGATGTAGAAGCTACTTCCAACTTTGTTTTCATTGTTCAAAAAAATCCCAGTTCAGCTGAAACTAAAGCACCTTGCCAATCTGCCTAAAATATTCTGTCTCTGGACAGAACCATTAACCATTTTAAAAAAGTCAATAATCAATAAGTCTTAATTTGTTGAACTGGCATTTGTGCAGGTTTCATCTAGATGAAATTAATTAGGAAGAAAACGGTTTCTCAGCGATTGGAGGGAGGAAGGAAATCAGTTGCAAGATAAGTTTGACCCTGTGTTGTGGAAATATTTTAATGAGGTTAAGACTCAAATCACTCCAACTGAATAGCTGGGGAGTGTGCGCTGACATTTCTAATGAGTCCAGTGAAGGCATCTCTCAGAAAATGCACCAATGACTTTGAAGGAATCCTGAGGGTCAGTGAATTTCTAGAGGGATGGAATCAGTGACAGTTGCATTTTTTAAAATAAGAGGGGACATAGTATATGAGATTGAAAGATGGGGGGAGTGAAAGCACTCAAAATGAAAGAACGCACTAAGAATACAGCAGTACCCTCTCCCCCTCCCCTTTCCTCAATCTAAGGTAGGCCTTTTCCTTAATCTGCATAACTGCACCTTGTCCAACAGTCCCTGGGTTCTGCACTCTGTTAATTGAAGTGTGGTCGGATCACAACTTTGCCAGCAACAGGGGCAGCTTTCCTTTCTGAGTCGTCATCTCAAATGCACCTGGCTGTGATGCTGGCATGTGATAACCACAGACTGAAAAGAGAAGGGAAGAAATATTCATCCCCCTGCACTCAGGGGGACAGCGCTTACTCTAATTGCTTCTGGAACTCTTCACCTGGCCGTTATCAACAAAAGCAGTGATGAAAGAAAACAAGCAAAACTTGATCAAATATATTGGATTCTCTTCCTCCCCCAAGCACATAACTAGGTCATTTTCAGAGTATTAAGAGGAAGGGGAAGACAGGGTAAATTCAAAATGCTGACTCAACGGTAACTGAGTGCTCTGGGTGAGAATTGTTCATTTAGCTGTATTTAGGGAGGCAAAGAGGTGTGCTGGCAATAAAATGGAACTGGGAGCTAGAATATAACAGTCACTCTCCTTCAAGGTTTACAAATGCTTTGCTCATCTAGTGAAGAAGGTGATATGTTGCTTGATAATTCAAAGGATCTTTGTGGGTACACCAATGCTGGGTACAACTCCAGAACTTTGTCAGTGATCTTTGGGAACTTCTATGGTCCATCTACGTAGAAGTTGGTGAACTCATTTATAATTTCAGATGAGGAAACTGAGGCTCAGGGAGGTGAAATTATTTTCCTAGAATCACATAACTGGGACTTGACAATAAAAGCAAACTTCTATGTACCAATTTAAGATTTGCAGAGGGCAATGCAAACATCTCATTTGAGCTTTACAACAATGCTGTGAGGTAAGGGGCTATTAGTAGGCCCATTTTCAGATGAGGAGATTGAGTCAGAGAGAAGTAAAATGACTTGCTTAGGGTCACACAACTAGTATCTGAGTCAGAATTTGAACTTGTCTTCCTGATTCCAAGTTCCCTGGTCTTTCCATTCTTCCTCATGGCCTCTCTAAGACCTGATCTCTTAGCTTAGACACCTGTTAGATGAATGACCTTGCACAAGTTACTTTGTTCACCTTTTTCAGCCTCAGGTTCCTCATCTGTAGAATTTGTACACTAACTTACTCACTTCATAGAGTTATTGGGGGGATCAAATATTCTGTATGTGAAAATGCCTTGAAACTATACAGTATCAACTATTGTTTGTATATCATATCAACTCTTGTTTGTACACTTAAAAATATGAACTGATTTTCTAAGTTATAGCTCTTATAGGTAGGCAGAAAGGAATGGAATCTTGGTTCCAAATCTAGCTTTTACTTATTACTTCTTTGACTTTGAGTAAGACATTTAAACTCTTTATATTTTAATTCCCTCATCTATAAAACAATAAATTTGGACAAGGTGATTTTTCAGGTCCTCTCAAGCTTAAAATATATGATTTTTCTTCATTTTAAAAATTATGAAGGTACAAGTATCAACAAACTTGAACATGTTGATATACAAAGTTTTCATATACAGATGAAAAAGGATTATATAGGGAACCATGAATCTCTACTATAGAGAAATCATTTCCTAATGCATATATTAAATTTAAAATGGTAGTACCATACTACCTTCCTTGCCCGTGTTCCCTTCCGAATTTTCTTCTGCTCTTTAAAAAAATATTTCATTAACATTCTTCTTTCGCTTGGCATCTCTACCACTACTCCCTTATAGGGAGTAATACTCTGCCTTATAATGCTCCCACTCCCCCAAATAAAAGCTTTCCCCCACAAAAAAGTAAGTGTAGTCAAGCAAAACTAGTTCACACATTAGTCACATCCACAAATGTGTTTCATGCAGCATTTACAGTCAAGAAGCGGGAAGCATGTTTCATCATCAGTCTTCTGAAAGCCTGCTTGGGCATTGTATTGGTCAGAACTCTTCACCAACTCTTTCCAAGTTGCTCACTTTTGCATGTTGGAGTCATTGGGTATATTGTCCTCCTGGTTCTGCTCATTTTGTCACGTATCAGCACATACCAGTCTTCATAGGCTTCTTTGAGTCCATTCTTTTGTCATTCCTTTTAGCACAATACTATTTAATTACATTTACACATGACAATTTGTTCCAAACCTAATATTTTTGAAGATGAGTTGAGAAATGTGGGAAGCAAGAAGGACAATCTGCAAGGACTTGTCATCGTTCAGCTATTTCAGTTGTGTTCAGCTCTTTGTGACCCTGTGTACCTCTGTCCATGGGATTTTTTTCTTGGCAAAGATATTGGAGTGGTTTGTCATTTCCTTCTCCAATGGCAAACAGAAGTTAAGTGACTTGCTCAAAGCCACACAGGTGGGAAACTCCTGCCTCTTGATTTGAACTCCAGTCGTATTGACCATTGCACCATCCAGCTGCCTTGACTTAAGTATGGGTAATTTCTTGGAAGATATAGATCACCTATTAACTTGTCCTTTGTCTTTAATTTTTGAAGTATTTCCTACAACATGTTCAGTGCTCTTTTTAGGACATTTCCCCCAGGTGTCCCTCTCCTCCACACACATGCTCACACACTTTATTTTCATACTTGACTATAATGAAAGGGACTAATTATGTTAGATGAGGCAGCTAGGTGGCAGAATGAGTTGACTATTGAACATGGAGTAAGGAAAACCTGAGTTCAAGTCCTACTTTAGACCCTTAACTGTGTGACTATGGGCAAGTCATTTAACTTTTTTCAGTTTTGGTTTCCTCATCTGGAAGATGGGAATATTAATAGCACCTGCCTTTCAGAGTTGTTATGAGGATCAAATGAGGTAACTTCTATAAAGTATTTTGGAAACTTTAAAGTACCATGCTATCTAGTATTATTTACTGGTTGAAGGAAGGAGGGGTTAACAACTTGCTTAAAAGTGTTTCTGGATTTTGCTAGTAGGTTAGGTACATTAAGCAGTAAGGGAAAGTGAGGAGGGAACACAAGGAAGTGTCTATAGTTTTCCCAGGAGAGCCTATGGAAGAAACCTTGCAAAACCTGTACAGGGAATGGACAAGCTCCCATGTTAGGTTACAGAGGGAACCACAAAAACTGTTGGTGTGTCTCAACCTTGAGAACCAGGAAATATGTATAATAGTGTTAAAATTGATAGATTGATATATCCCTTTCCCATTAGAGAGCATTTTACATACATTTTCTTATTTAAGGATCAAACAACCCTATGGGACAGATAATGCAAATGTTAACTATCTCTTTTTTTCAAGCAACTCAATCAACAGAATTTATTAAGCACTCAAGATGTGCCAGGCACTCTGAGGAGACCAACAAAGGTAAAAACACAGTATTTCCTTTAAAGGAGCTTACATTCTACTGGGGGTATTATTTTGCTTTGTTCAGTCATTTCAGTCACGTCCAACTCTTCATGACTCCATTTGGAGTTTTCCTGGCAAAGATATTGGAGTGGTTTGCCATTTCCTTCTCCAGCTCATTTTACAGATGAGGAAATTTAGGCAAGGTGACTTGTCTAGGGTCACACAGCTAGTAAGCATTTGACATCAGATTTGAACTCATAAAGATGAGTCTTCTTGACTTAAGACCTGGCACTTTATCCACTGAGTCACCTAGCTGCAAAATACAGCCAAAATCCCACCCAAACTCCAAGATATATACAGTGTAAATGGGACATGATTTCAGAGGGAAGGTACTAGCAGTGGTGGTGGAGGGAGAGCTGAGAAAGGTCTCTTGTAGAAGGTAGGCTTTGAACTGGATATTACCTCTTTTTGAGGTGACATTCAATTCTATCTGCTGCATATGCAAACTAGAAGAGAGGGTCAAGGATCAAAGGACTCGAAAAGTGACTCTACCCTACACCACAGAAGAAATGACCTAGGAAAGGAGTCACAAAGAACATGATTCCCTTCCATTCCATCAGACTCTATGTCAGAGGAGAAGAAATTCTATACCATCAGAGTGATAAAATAAATATGAAGATTGGATTTTATTTGTGATCCCATATAGTCTGAAGAAGATGCACCAGTCCCCAAGGATTTCATGGGACTTGAACTCAGAGACCCTAGTAAGTTTTACTCTTACCACTGCCAAGAAGAAGGGATGCAGCATGATTGATTAATCACTAATGAGGTATGATAGAGAAAATTGAAAGGTCACTTATCTTTCTGGAGTGCAAATTATGAGAAAACGGAGCTCCTCATCAAGCTTATATATGAGTACCTATTTCTACTGATTCACATGAGTGGAACTAAGGAGTACAATCAGTAGAGGTTTGGCATACATCTTTAAAGTTGTTGGTCTTTTGTGTTGGGAGATGAAAGATGTGGGGCACAAGATGTTTTCTGTTAAAAGTTATCATGCTATAAAAGAAAGAAGGATATGAAAGATAAATATATGCTATATCATATAAATGATTTTAAATAGAAGCATTTGGTTCAAGAGGTAATACACAACTGTCCAATGAAAGCTCCACCTTTATGACCATGTGTGTCATGCTTGACCTAATGCAATTCCCAATGTGGACTTTGAAGTATATACAGGTATTCTTGTGACTTTCCTATCCACGTACCACATTGTGTAGAAAAGGGCATCTTGGATTTGCTACTGATCCAGAACTGAGCATGTATAAAAACACACCCATTGGGCAAATCAATCTCTCTCTTTCCCAGGGTGAGCAAGGCAATGACTGATGTGAGCCTCCAGGTGGGGAGAGAGGTGGTAGCAGCAGCTTTTTGCTGCCAGCTGCCTAGCTTTTCGCCTGATTCGACATGTGGCTGTGAGTAATGTACCTCTGCTATTTTGCCTCTTGACATTCTCTCTTGCTCTTAGGTGAAAGGGTACTGTAGGTGGAACAGGCTAGTCTGTGACCTTATCAGCTTCCAAAGGTTGGGAGAGCTATCAGGAGTTCATGCCAGAATTTTCTGGCAGCCAGGCCAGGTGAGGAACCAGAAAATTCCTTTGGAGCAACCTTTTTTGACTCAGCCCAGCAGCAAATTGACTTTGGGAGGCCACATTCTTCTGCAGCATTGTCAAGCATTTCTAAGTGAATTTGGTGTTGCAAATGCTGTGTACCAATCATAGGGATCAAGGTGGTATAAGGGAGAGAATAACCTGGATCATGGAGATGTGTTAATACTTTGATTTCGTGATGTCTTTAAAAAAAAATTAACAAGAGCTCCAAGAGCATTAGAAAGAATAATCCCCAACCTTTATCAATACTCCTAGGACACCATGAAGGTGGTATAGCTATGTTCTGGGAAATTGACTTGTTATTGAGAGTGGGAACTGGGATAAGAACCCCTAGAGCTTATAAATTCTACAAAGAGATCATGGTGTATAATTTCAGTATTTTGAGATACTGGCATGGAACAGAATATATCTCATCAAAACTGAGAAAAACATATTTGTCAAGAAGCTCAAAGACATGAACAGGAGAGTTTTAAACTAAATTCTAAGAGTGAAGGAAAAAATAAACACTGAGATAAATTATAAAACTGGTACTAGGTAGGACAACATTTGTATCACATATTTGAGTAGAATTATGGAGATACTACCAAGTAATTAGGTAAAGACAACAATAAAGGGTCACATTATAGCACTTGATGGTTATAAAGAAAAAAGATATAATAGTTATGGTGGTTGGGAGAACATGTAGTGGGGAGTAACATGATAAATAAAATATTAGTAGAGTTTGATATGTATCAAAATCCATGGAACTGAGAATGAAACCCTTATGGAGAACATTAGGGTGAAGCTATAAGCACAAAAAATAACATATATTATTACAAGAGTATGATGCAGATTGCCTAATCAGAAGAAGGGTATGGATGATACTTTCCCAAAACAGGTTGCAAAATTATCATATAGAGACAGTTCATAGTAGTAATTGGGACTTCAACTATCAATATGAAATAGTTATTTGGTCCTGGGGAAGTGAGAGGAATCCTGGAAGAAAATGATAGCAACATCTTGGAGTCTGGAAAAGTGAAGGGAGATAATGCTTGGGAAAGTTAGATTTGTACCCTGGGAAATCAGACATCATGAATTTTGTAGAAAAAGTAAATAATATAACTAGAGATTATAAAAAGGAATGTAACTCAAATGAAATGAGAGATTTAAAAACCGAAATTCTATACATTTGTGAATAATCCCAGTGAAATAAAACTGGGAGAGACATCTAAGGAAACCAACCTTATTATAGCTGGGCTCTTTAATGAGCTTATATTTTAAAGGAAAGAGGTAGAAGAAAGGCATATCACACACAAACACTGCAAAGAATGGTGTGAACTTGAATACTTACAAGATCCTGAAAGATAGTAAAAAGACCAAGATTGACTGGAATTCACAAAAAGTACTGAAAATTAGAAAAAAAAAAGAGGGAGTATCATAAGATATATTCAAAGTAAGACCAAGGAAAGGTCAATTAATTAAGATGGTATAATATTAACAAGTGACATAGAAAAGGCAGAACTACTTAGCTCTTATTTTGTTTCCACATTTTCCAGTGAGGAAGATAATTGTCAAACTGAAAATTGGTAGAACAAAATTTGAAGAGAGCCAATTGAAATTCATGGTAAATAAACTAGGAGATAGGAAGAAAACACCGAGCCATTTAAAATCATTTCAAATGAATAGTCCCTGATTGCATTCCCAAGACCTAAAATAGTTGGTGTAATATAAAGTTGCTTTCAATGGTTTTGAGAGATTATGGAGGATGAAAAAGGGTTCCAAAAATGGGAGATAAAAATGTTATCTCCATTTTTTTAAAAGAGAGAAAAATGGCTTTCAGAAACTACAGATCAATAACTCTGTAAAAATTCCAGAATGGAATACACAATTATTTTGAGGATTTTGAAGAAAATTTATTGATAACAAGGAGCCAATGTTTTTGTGAACAATAGATCATTGTCAACTAAACCTAATTTTCTTTGCTTTTTTTTTTAAGGTTTACTCAGTATGTAAATCAGAGGAAAATTGTATACAACATGTTTCTTGATGTCAGAAAGCATTGGACAAAATCTTGTATGATGTCCTTGTGGTCAACACTAGAGAAACATAGACTGGATGACAGAAATGTGCATGTAGGTTTTTTTTTTTTACTATGAACAACATGCTTTCAACATATGAGATATACTTGAGTTTAAATCCCAGTTGTGACAGTAATTATCTGAGCCATAATGATGAAGACCCTATAACTCTCTGAGCTTCATTTCTCTTATCTATCAAATGGGGATAAAACCCATAAACACTAATTCCACAGGGTTGTGAGCATTAGTCTCTAGTGAGATAATCTATGTAAAATGCTTTAAAAAACCTTAAAGCATTTAATAATGTTTAATTATAAATGACTATTATAAGCATGTCATTACATAATACTATTTCATATTTCAGTTTTTGTTATTTTTTCATTGAGATTTATTATCTCATTTATCCTCATAATCTTATGAAATATGGAAAGCAGTTATTACTTCTATTTTGTGCATGATATATCTAAAACTTTTAAGTGACTATTCCAAGTCACAAAACTATTGAACATTAGAACTGGATTAGAACTCCTGACTTCTGACTCCCAGGGAAGCATTCTCTATTTACTATCCCATGCCTCTCATCCATTTGTAGCTAACTGAATAACCATATTCAAGAAGTATTGATTAATTGATTAATGTCAACCTCGAGAAGGATCCCTAGCAGACTGTGATAGAGATCTCACCTTGAGCTTGCTCTGATCCTTGGTTTGATCAAAGATATGGATGAGGATATAGGAAGCCTGCCAACCCAATTTGTGGATAACACAAGGTGATGACAGATAGCTAATACTATAGATGATGGAATCAACAGGGTAGGACACTGGACCAAACAAAAATGCCATTTAATAAGGGGGAGAGGTAAAGTACTACCTTCAGTCCAGGATAGGGGAGATTTAGCTAATGTGATCTTAGATTAAATTAAGGTGAACAAAATGCATCATGAAAGTCTATCTTTAGTGTCATGTCATGATGTGATAGCCATGTGTTCTCAAAGGCTGTAAAGGATTAAAATTGTTAACCTGCAAATAGACTGTGTCTTAACCTGAGGATCAATTTAGGGATACGTAGAGAGATCCACCATCAACTGGGAGTATTAGGTAAGGCTTTTGTTGGGAAGAGATAGACAATCACTCAACCAATCAATCAGCTATGACTGGGTTGGAGATATATCACTGTGTATTGGCTGAGGGAATATCCAAGCTAATGCAATCATAGATTTTCTTTTTGGGGAAATACATTTCTAACTTTTTTCTACTTTGGTCACGTTGCATCTGAACCACTGTGCTCAGTTCTGGAACCGTATAATAAGGAAATTTATAAAGAAGGGTGAGCCCAGAGAAGATGGTCAAATTGGTGATGGGGCTGGACATCAGTGTAACCACTATTCTGCCTTGAAGGGCTTTCATAGAAAAGAAGGACTAGAATTTTCCTCTGTGGATGCCAATGGCAAAATCAGGACCACTTTCAGTTTAACACAAGGAATAATTCCATTCTTTAGAGCTGTTCCAGATTATAGAGGGCAAACTATTACTCATAGTGTTTCAGCAGAGGGCACATTGGTACCCGTTGGACATGTTGTAGAAAGGCCTCCCACACTGGGTGAGAGTAAGGACGGGATGACCTCTAAGATCCTTTTAATGCTAAGATTCCATGGTTCTATAAACAAAACATAAAACGTGATAAAATGTTGAATACTTTCAGCATGTGTGTTACAGATGAAGCACTGCCTGGAAGGTGAATTACTTTTGCTTAAAAACCACTTACTATAAGTCAGTCTTCTCTTGGCAAGTAAGCAGATACGAAGTGAGAATAATTTTCTTTCAGGTGAGACCATCCCCCCCTTCTTCATTTGAATATTCTATTTTGGCACACCCTTCTCCAGGTTTCTGTTGTCCCAGTACTTTGTCCTGGGTGCTCACTCACTGTCCCCCCATCCACTCTTCTTGTCTCTTTTTCTCTTGGCAGCCAGGTGGCCCAGCGGGTAGAATGCGGGGCCTGAAGTTCAAACCCAGACTCAGGCATTTAACATGTGACCCTGGGCAAGCCAGTTAGCTTCTGCTTGCCTCAGTTTCCTCAACTGTAACATGGGGATAATGACAGCACCTACCTTGCAAGGGTTGGTGTGAAGATCAAATGAGATATTTGTAAAATGCTTAGCACAATGCCTTGTACATTATACATGCTAGTATAAATGATTATTCCCTCCCCTTCCCTTTCCTCTGTGAAAACTTACCTATCCTACATTTTATTCCCTCAGGGCCTTCCTGAGTGAGCAGCTGAGTAATCTGATAAAGTGATTGTCACTAAGGCATCAGTGACCACTGAAGGCTACCAGAACCCTAACCAAAAGAAGTGAGTAGTCAGAGTAAGGGAGACACTTTTTAGCACCTTTAAAATCGGACAGGGTAAAGTGGTTACCTTAAGGGTTGGGATGTAGATCAATGTTTTCCTATCCATTCTGTACCTTCAAATCCTCTGTAAAAATGAGCATCTCAGTATGTCCTCCTGCCCCTAGGGAGGACTCCTCTTCAATCATCTTAGAACAATCAGTCTATCTCCTTATTCTTAAAGATCCCTAAGAAAGACTATTGCTCACCTTCCCATAGTCATACATCTTAATTTTTTACCACCAAAATGCCTTTATGTTGGATATGCTTTCATGTAAGCAAGATGTTCAAGTCAAATGAAAAAGATTATAGGAAATGTTCCAAGAGGCGATTATATGTTAATTACAAGGGTTAGTTTAAAAAAAAAATCCATCTGTCTCCCCTCCAAAAAGAAAAAAAATTAAGATTTCTGTGTTTGTACCTGGGTACAGTACAATGAGATTTGGAGTTAAGGGTTGGGTTGAAATCCTGACTCTGCTATTTACTTACCTGAGTATGTCATTTTACCTGTCTAGGTCTCTGTTTCCTTTTTGTAAAATGAAACGGTTGGATTAGATTATCTCTAGATGCTTTCCAGCTCTAAATCTTATAATCTTTGTCTATTTTTTCTTCCCTTTTGGAGGGTGAACATTAAATTTACTTGTTATTTTGGTTCTGGACAATTTTACTAAGATTTTTCTCTAATAATTTAAATTATGTTAATTGAATTACATTAACTGAGGCAGTCTTGTGTTAATTGAGGAGTCTCTCTCTCTCTGTCTCTGCCTCTGTCTTTCTCTGACTCTGTTTCTCTTTCTCTCTGTCATCATATATCAGTCACCTGAGTAAAGCCTCTCAACTGGCTAAAATCCCCTGGATGTAATTTTTTTTTTCACTTAGCAGCTTTCTCTGGTCATCTTCACATTTTCTAAGGTCATCTTTGCCATTATTCATTATTCTTTGATTGCCGGCTATTGTTTTCTATCTCAATAGGCTAAAAGAAACACATCTAGTAGAAATACATTTTTAAAAAAAGGACTGAAAGGTAGTTGTATGATATATTCAGCTTTTCTTTGGGTCCATGACCTGATTCTTATTAGATTAGCCTTCTTTCTACTGGGGCATTAACATGAAGACCCTTGCTGATTTTATTGGCTTCCTTTGCCAAGTTTTCTAAAATAGCATTTGCACTGAATTTCTTACTTTTGTCAACAAATTCTGCATCAATAACTTGCTTTTGCTTCTGTAGGGCCTTGGCAGAACCGAAGGAGTCTCTGCATGGTGCAGAGAAGGAACAGCTTTCCCCAGCCCCCGAGGGGCTGTTGCATTATTCCGCAGGCTTCTTCTCTGGGCTTGCCTCGGTAATGTTCTTCCCTTACAAATTTCATCTCACTGTACTGTGCATCAAAACGACGCAGTTATGGAGCGCACAGGGAAAAAAATTATAATGCCATTAAAAGATATCATAAATTTCAGATCAGCATCACTTCTAATCCGATACACAATTTTACTGTCTCTATAAAGTAGGTGATTTGCAGTGGTCTGAGGCGTCTCCTGGAGCGTTTTACTTCTTTTTAAATTAAACACACCAACTTTGTGCTGAATTCAGAGTGTGGACATAAAAAAGGGGGTAAAAAGGAGAGGGAAGGGACATCAGATGGGAATTGCAATTGAATCTTTATATATGCCATCTTGGGACTGTGCTACTAAATATAGTGCCAGGTAAATAGATGTGCTGAAATATTCAGAATAAAAAACAAATGTTCCAATAGCAGAAGCACTGAGCCCTGAGAATGTTTCCACACTGGCTGTGCTTAAAATAATAAAATGCTGTTGTTTAAATCTACTCAATCCTGAGAAGCCCTATATACTAAAAATATTGCATGTGTGGGTATGTGCAAGTATAAACACACAGACAGACACACACACACATATATATATATCGGTGTATGTGTGAATCGATTTTTTGGAATATATATGTGAATGAATATTTTCCAGGTGTGTGCATCCAATGTATGTGTATATATGCATACATCTAAATGGTATGTGTGCTTATACATGCCGCTAGAAATATACATACACACATGCAAACATAAATGTATATGAATATATATGTATATAATGGCATATACCTTGTGCGAATGCATATGTGTCTGTTTGTATATGTGTGTTTATATGTAGAGAGTCTATGTGTGTGAGATAGGAGGAGAGTGAAAGAGAGAGAGAGAGCAATTAAGAGAGGAGGGAGAGAGAGAGAGAGAGAGAGAGAGAGAGAGAGAGACAGAGAGACAGAGAGACAGAGAGAGGGAGAGAGAGAGAGAGGAGGAGGAGGAGAGAGAGAGAGAGAGAGAGAGAGAGAGAGAGAGAGAGAGAGAGACGGAGAGAGGGAGAGAGAGAGAAAGATTTCATTGTTGTAGAGAACTTTTGGTGAGAAACTCTCAGTGCGAGTAAGTACCTGCTCTGCAACTCACTGGACAGCTAGGTGGCGCAGTGGACAGAGCGCCAGGCCTGGAGTCAGGAAGACTCATTTCCCTGAGTTCAAATCTGGACTCAAGATACTTAGTAGCTGTGTGACCCTGGGCAAATCACTTAACCATGTTTACCTCAGTTTCCTCTTCTGTAAAATGAGCTGGAGAAGGAAATGAGAAACCACTCCAGTGTCTTTTCCAGGAAAACTGAAAATGAGGTTATGAAGAGTCGTGAAATGGCTGAACAACAACAGCAATTTATGGTCTTTGGGAGTTTTCTTAACTCTGTCCAGAGGTAAGTGACTTACACATGATCATACATCTAGTATATGTTAGATGCTGGTCTTCAGGCCATCTCCCTAACTCCAGAATTGCCTCTTACTATATATATATATTTGTGCCTACAAAATTGAAACATCTTATAAGGAATCTGAATATACTCAGAAGAGTATAGTGATAACATCTTGGAAATTAATTAATTTTTTTCATAATTTTTTAATAAACCAAGAACTTGGATTGTTATTTATTCCTTTTAAATTAAAACAAAAACTGTTTATAACTGTTTTTATATCAGTCATTTCCACGTATTTGCCACTCTACGCCCAAAGGAAAACAGTGATGGAAAACTTGGTGACATAATGCTAACATTTGACAGTGTAGGCAGCATTCTGCACTCCCACCTTTCCAATGAAAGGAAGAAGAAGCAATTCACTTATTCTAGGGGATGACTATCAGTCATTATGGTTACTCAGAGTCTGTCTTCCTGTTAGTGGTTTTAAAAAATATTATTATAGTCATTGTGCTTATTCTCCTGTTTCTGCTTTTCATTTCACATTAATTTGTACAAGACCACTTCCCTAGATTCCTCACATCCATTTTTTTTTCTCATAGTCCAATAATATTATATAATATGCATATGTCATAATTGATCCAGTCATTCTTCAACTGATGTGCTCTCACTTTGAGTGTGGCTAAAAATATTTTGATATACACATAGACTCACTTTCTCTCTTTGTCTTTAGTAGTGAGATTGCTAGGTCAAAGAGCATGAATAGTTTGCCAAGTGTTCTCACATAACACTTCCTGTTTTCCCAAATGGTTCCAGGTGTGGGGAACTTGCAGGCTTGAGGCCACATGTGACCCTCTAGGTCCTCTAGTGCAGCCCTTTGACTGAATCCAAAGTTCACAGAACAAATCCCCTTAATAAAAGGATTTGTTCTGTAAAACTTGGACTCAATTAAAAGGTTGCACCCAAGGATCTTAGAAGGCCACATGTGGCCTTGAGCCCGCAGGTTCTCCACACCTGGAAGATCAATTCACAACTCCACCAAAAGTATATGAAAGTATATCAGCATGTCTGTCTTCCCATAGCTTGTCCAACCTAGACTGTTTTCATTTTTTATCATTTTTGCCAATCGGAATGTGAGATGAAATATTAGTTATCTTAACTTAGATTTTTCTTATTGTTATTTCGATTTTTTTTCACATGGTTGTCAAAGTTCCTGAGTCTTTTGAAAAATACCCGTATCCCTTTTCTAATTATGAATTTGGTAATGATGTGGACATATGTGTGTCAATGCTCTATATATCAGAATTTTATCATGGATGTTTCATGCAAGGATCTTTCTTCTTCCTACTCCAGATCAACAGTTTCTATTCTTATTCTTGCTGCATTGTTTTGTTAATGCAATGTTTTAAAATTTTATGTAGTTAAAATGGCCTATTTAATATTTTAAGATCTCATCTATCCCTTGTTTACACGTTTCTCCAATAGCCACATTTTGAAAGGAACCTTCTTCTGTGCTCCTTTCACTTTTTTTATCATATGATTTTTTATATTCAAGTTATACTTTTATTTGGAATTTATTATGGTAAAGGGTATAATTGCTGGTCTAAGCTGACATCCAGTTTTCCAAGCAGTTCTTGTTGAATAAGCAATTCTTTGCCCAGGATTTATGTTCATTGGTTTATCTAACAGAAAGACTATGTTCAAATATTTCTGTCTTTCTTATCTAGTTTGGGCTTTTCCTTTCATATTTTTTCTTTTTTATTGTGAACTTGACAAACATCAACAAGTACCAGTACTTCAATACACAAAGAAGAGCAGAAGAATAGGATGAAATCTTGAGCTTCTATTGTGCACAGTTGGTTTTTGTCTTGTTTGTTAGGGTTTCCTTTTGAGCATTTTTCTATTCTTTCCTTTGTCTTTTAAATGTTTCACTGATGCTCTTCTTTTTCCTTTTTCCAACATTATCACTACCACCCACTTTGTTGCCGTTTCTTTGCTACAACAAAAATGCTACTTTAAATACGTTTGAATTTTTTTAGTTAGATTTTTGCATTACAGAGCTATGTTATCCTTCTGGCCCTCCAAATTGGCATATTTCTTTATTAATTCTTTGTTCCCCAAACTTCATAATAGTATTAATCACTCAAGCATCAAGCAATGGGAATTTACTATACTCAGAGCTCTAATCTAGGCACTGTGGAGGATTCATATAGCATATAAGACTAAGTGTGTATTCCTAAAGAGATTGTACTGCTGTTGGGGAAAGATCAAGCTGTTGAGGGCTTTTAAAACCAAGCAGATGAATTTGGGCTGGTATAATGACTGGGGTCTTAAAGAATGTCTTAAGTCTTAATGACTTAAAGAAAAGAACTGGGTTGAATACTGCTGTAGTCAAAAATTGTGTGACCCTGGACAAGTTCAATTCAATTCAGTTTAATAAACATTTATTAATCACATAATAAATTATTAATTATTAATTATAATAATATAATTAATCACATAATAAATTATTAATTATTAATATGTGCCAGGTACTGTCCTAAGGACTGGGGATACAAATAAGAAAAAGAAAGATTAGTCCCTGCTTTCAAGGAGTTTACAGTCTAATGGAGGAAGATGCCACACAAAAAGAAGCTGAAAAGCAGGAGGGAGGGCACCAAGGAGGTAATTGGTGTGGGGACATGATATTGCATAGAGTGGAAATGAAGCAAATTTGCAAATGGAAAATGTAGAGTTACTTGGGAAATTCTGATCTGAGCCTTCTATAAAGGAAGACTTTGGAAGGAGTTTATTTCTCTGTCCTCTAGCTATTCAATCATAACGGAAGTTGTTGAGAAGATGATGAATATAAAAAATTGAGTCAATCAACATGGTGATACTGGGGCAGCCGTGATATTCCAGTGGAGTCAAGACCAAGCAGAGCTGTGCTGGAAAATGGAGAATTACCAAATCCCTTAAGCCTTTCTGTACCCCAGTTTCCTCACTTATAAAACTATATTACTCAATGACTTCTAGAGTCCTTTTTGCCTCTAGATTTATGATCCTATGAACCTATGACTTAGTGTATTAGAAACAGGGAGCCACTGTAGGTTTTTGAGTAGGGAAGTGATCGGGAGAAAATTGTTTTTTGGAACTTTTGCCTGGCAGTGATGGTATATGGCTGATTATAGAGGGGGAGGTTAGGGATAGCAAGACCAGTGAGGAGGGAGTTAGCCATCAAGGTCCTAGGTGATGAGGTTCTGACCTAGTGATATTGGTGGAAACGAAGAAGAAAGACAAGTGAAGAAGACAATCTATAGCACTGTCTACAAACCTCATTATTGTCTGTTTAAATGTGTTCTAGTGTTTTTATTTATGGGGGAAGGTGTATACTCCCTTTAAAATCAGAAAGCACAGTAAATTAATCCTGTGTGTGCTGGGTGATAAGAGGACCAATTGGATGTAAATTTCTAGATACCTAATGTGGAGGGGGATGGACTTAGAATCCCTGGAAGTTAACTGGAAACTACTGACTGGAAAATAAAATCTAGGGGTTTTACACAGACTTGAGGCCTTGCATATTTTTTTTTCTGTCTGCTTTACCAAGTGATGTGGGAAGACATTAGAGAATTGAAAGGAGCATTAAGAGGTCTAATGGGAAGGGCTAAGAAAGCAACTTAAGTTGAAAATGCTTAATTTCTTTTTCTCTCTTTTGGAAGAAGATAAAAAGCCAAATGGAAACTACTTGGAAGAGCATTTGGAAAAGACTTGGGGTAGAGTTATTGGTGCTATAGACAAGCCCTACATAAGTCCAGAAATGTTCAGGAGAATTCGAAAGATATGTGTGACAAAATTCTAGATAATAAACCATGAGTTCAAATACTGTGATTGGTGACAGTTAAAGAATAATGAGCTAGGTTTGAAATTTTAGTCAAAGTTTAAATTTGGCTATGATTATTTTTAAATTAAGCATAATAATTTGTGATATGCTCATCTATTTAAATGGTGATATGCACATGCTTAATTGCATGGCAAAGGATGATAGCTTCTCTTTGATTTGGTTTACATGAACTATAGGAAGCCTAGCTCTTCAAACTATGTCTAGCCAACCTAGCCTTCTCTGTTCCTCCCATCTCTTGCCAGTCAATGACTTGACTTTTGAGCTCTTTGCCACAGTAGAACTCTGGAGAGAGCTGTGTCCCTGCTGGGGTTTTCACAAATGTTTCAGAGGTCTGAGGAGGGCACCCTCTCTAGAGACACCACAAGCTCTGGCACACTGGCATTTCTCACCCCAGGACCACCACTGAAGACCATGATCCCGATTCAAGCAGTGAAAGCAAGAGTGATTACCCTCTGAATGGTCCCTTGATCCCCCTACAATCTGTAGGCCAGAAGCTCTGCAGGTAGCCATGCAGGTGCGGTTCCTCTGCCACCTCTCACCCTGGAGGCAGGGGCCAGACCACACTCTTCTGTCACCTTGTTCCAACAGAGTTCCCTACTGACCTTTTACTTTCTCTTTGGTGTTTATGGATTTAGAAGTCTAGAAATTACCACAGCTGCCAGTGATTCACTTTCCTGAAGTCTGCTCTGGCCAGTCTGGGCCGTGGTCAGGGCCACCCCAGGTCTGGGAATACGCGGCTCACACAGGACTGCTCTTGGCTCCCAGCTTGGTGTGACAGATCCTTCCTGCCGGCCTGCCAGGCTGCCTTCAGTGGGAGATTTGTTTCTCTCTGTTGTGGGTTCTGTAGCTCTAAAATTTGTTTAGTCATATTTTACAGATATTGGAGGTGATTGGAGCTGGAGCTCAGCCAAGTTCCTATTTTTACTCCACTATCTTGGCTCTGCTCCAATAAAGTATCTCTAGTTGCCACTTTTCTCTTTTTTTTTCTTTTTTTCTTTTTTTCTTTTTTTTTTGGAGGGGGAAAGGCTGGGCAATTGGGGATAAGTGACTTGCCCAAGGTCACACAGCTAGTTAGTGTTAAGTGTCTGAGGTCAGATTTGAACTCAGGTCCTCCTGACTCCAGGGCCAGTACTCTATTCACTGCGCCACCTAGCTACCCCTAGTTGCCACTTTTCAAAGTTTGATTTAACCTCCCTGTCCCCTGGGACTTGTTCATACTCTTTATCTGCTTTCTTGACTTTTTGACTTTAAGATCTTGAGTTCACATTTAACCTACAAAAATCTCTGGTACTTTAACACTTTAGCAGTCCTGGGACCATATCTCCGTCCAGAATTTCACTAGTCCCAGTCCCTGGACTGATTTACTAATCTTAACTTGTTCCCACCTATGTCCCATGGTGACAGAATCAAAGATTACTTCAAAATTTCTCCAGTCTGAAAGACTAGAAGATTGCCAATACTGCTGATGAATAGATTAAGTTAGGGAAGATTATTAGATTTTGGGGGGAAGAAAATAAGTTTAGTCTTGGACATATTGCATTTAAGTCTATGATAGAACATCAAGGTAGAAGTATCTTACAAGCATCTAGAATTTCAGGACCAAAGTTAATCTGAGAAATCTGTAATGCACTCTTGAGCATCATATGCATAGAGATGATAGTTGAAGTTATGAGAGTTGATGAGTTTATCAAAAGAGTTGTCATAGAGAGAGATTAGAGTAATAGATACAGAGTGGGGAATGGACTAGGACTGGGATACAGGGAAGAAAAAGAAAACCCAGTAAAGACTGCCTCTTAAAATCTATGAGCTCAATTTTAGTGGAGATTGTGGTAATAATGATGCAACATGAGGTATCAGGGCTTTGCCTCATGACACTGATGTCCTGGACTAGTGATATTGGTGGCTTTGGGGAGGTGACAGCACACTCACTTCCTCCATGTAGTGGACCATTGTTCTTCTGGCTCTATTCCTCATGGACCTTTTCTGGCCCCATGATATTACCTTTTCCCAGTGTCCTGTTGTACCATTCTTTTACTGGGGTTTTGCATTCACCCTTTGCTTTCTCCTTAGGTTTGGTAATTTGTGGGGCTTGGTACTGCAAAAATAATAGGCTTATATCTCTTAGAAACAAGATACCTCAAAACTCAAGGTAACCTTACCTCACTAGAGTAGACTATCCTTTGACATTTGTGTCAGATAAATCAGCCATGGAACCCAAGCCAAATTCTTTGTAAAAGGTGTTCAGGATCAGTGGTGAATTCTGTGCGTATTTTTGAGATGAGATCTCAGTTTCTTCTTGCAACCCAGGTGAGTATTTCCTGGTCCAGCATCAATTTCCCAGGGTTTCTACTCACAGGGGCCTGCCTTAGGATTTCTCTCTTCTAGCCATTGGTACAACGACTGAGAGTTTCCCATCCATAAGGCTAAGTGTTCCCATGTCTCATATCTCTCCTTAGATCTCCTTTCTGTCAGCTCCTGCCCTAACTCAACTGACTTTGCTGCAGATTCCTATTTGAATCTGATCACTTGTCTTCAAATATCTCTATTCACTGATTAGAAAAATGAATGGTGTGCTTATTGTATACAAGTGGAACCTTAGTTTAACGAATTCCATGTTAATGTCCAGTTCAATATTGAACCTCCCAGCCAATACCCAATACCACCACTTTTTCCTAATGTGAAAATGCTAGCTTCTACTAAATAAGCCATTTTGTATAACAGATGTCTTCAAAAGCTCTTATCTAATTAGTAATCTATATATTTAATGAAAGAGATGTCCTTTTGAAAAATAATTCTGTTCAAATGGAGTTGAATAGACATAATCTTTCAAAAATGTGCCTTTTTCTGAAAATGTGTTAGTGACATGGATAGAATTTTGTGAATTGTTTGGTACAACTCATAGAGCTTACACATCATGACAATAAACAGCAACAACACCACATATCACACGTTAAGGTTTGCAAATAGTTTTACGTACATTATTTCATTTGATCCTCATAAAAACCCTGTGAGGTAAGTGCCATTATTATTTTAATTTCACAGGGGAGGAAATGGAGGCTGAAAAATGCTAAGCAGCATGTAGGAACACTCAGTTAGCAAGTGTAAAATGTGGAATTTGAACCCAGAATTTCCAGACTCTAAATCTAGCTCTGACATACCTTAAATAATTAGTGAATTGGGCTAAGAATTGGAAAGGGGGAAGGTGGGCTGGATCATTTTGGGAAAATTATGTCATTCTTTCCATGAATCTAGTTGGGTGGCACAGTGAATAGAGTGCTAGTCTTGGAGTTTGAAAGACCTGAGTTCAAATCTGACCTCAGTTACTAGCTGTGTGATCCTGGACAAGTTAAGTGACTTAAATCACTTAACCCTAGCTTAAGTCACTTAACCCTATTTGCCTCAGATCCTCATCTGTAAAATGAGCTGGAGAGGGAAATGACAAACCTCCAGTATCTCTGCCAATGGAATCACAAAGAGTTGGAAATGAAATGGATGAATAGCAACTTCAGTAAGTCTAATCTTCTTCTGAAATAAAGGCTCATACTTTAATACCAATACTTTTCTCTATCCTATGGCTATGAATCATAAAAATACTATAATTTTTAAGAATTAAGATTTAAGATCATCCACGGGACAATGGAAAGCTACAAAATGGGTATGAGAAGTGACATAAACAATGCCGTCAGAGAAATGTGTTACCTTGAAAAAGATGGGACAGTAATAAAGTAGGTACAAGGGATAACTGGTGGACAGGCTACATGCTCCAACGCTATCCACACAACATTAAGTGGACTTATGGAAGACATGAATAAGAGTCAAGTAGAGCGGGCAGGCATAGGTAGGTTATGATTTGTACTGTGGCAGAGAAAACCTATTTTGATAAAATTATCAATTCATCAAAGAAGAATTATATGTTCCCAATGCTTCTCAGTTGATTGTATGCTATGGAAATCAGTCCATAGTTCTTGTTCCTATCTTATGTTTTTATGAAAATATCCTAGACACGTGCATAGAACATTCTCATAAATATTTTGTAAAAATGATAAGTTACACAAATAAGTCATTAGTGCTTTTGTCTTTTTGTTATTACTATAGTCTAGTGCAGAGGTGGAGAACCTGTGGCTTTGAGGCCACATGTGACCTTCTAGGTCCTTGAGTGCAGCCTTTTGACTGAGTCCAAGTTTTATAGAACAAGTTCTTTTATTGAGGGAATTTGTTCTGTGAAGTTTGGATTCAGTCAAAGGGTGGCACTTAAGGACCTACAGGACCACATGTGACCTTGAGGCTGCAGGTTCTCCACCCTAGGACTCTAGTGCCATATCTATTTGTAGTTCTTTTTCCAGCGTCACCTACAAATGCTTTTCAAGGAAGTAAATTAGTTCATTCTTATGCCCAGATTTCAGCATCATCATCCCACCCCACCCCCCACCCCAGACTTTTTTCTTTTTTGGCTAAATTTTGAGGTGATACTGCTTGAAAGCTTCTGCTCTTCTCTTCAGTGTTGTTTTGTAAAGGAGTTTTAATTCTAAAGTTTCCCTTGGCGACCCTTTCCCCCAATCTTCTCTATTCCCCACTAGCTATGCTTTTCCTGTTACTGATTTTATCACCATTATTTCGTATGTTGGGCTAGACATGTTGGGACCCATTCTTCAAGCACTATATGAGACTCAAAAAAGTGTGACAGAGTACAATGATAGGACATGGCAGACAAACAAAAGTTAAACTGATCTAGAGTTGAATTAATCAAGACATGGTTTCAAGAATGAGAGGTGATGGTTTTACTGTCCCATACCCTGGTTAGACTATACCTAGATGTAATGGAAGCAAAGAAGTTCTTAGCACCTTGTTTCAGCTACTTAAGTATTTAGCACCTTGTTTGAGCCCCTTGTGAGAAGAACTTGCTGATGCAACAGGAAGGGTGGGACAGGAAGGAGAACCACCATATAAAAGAAGGAGCACAAGCTGGGACTGAGCAGAACTGAGAAGGAGAACACTTGTGGTGGTCGACACTCTGTTTGTCTGTGTTGATTTGTGTTCGTTACTTTGTCAGACAGACATTCTGTCTGTTGTTTGTGTTACTTGTCAGATCTGTCTGTTGATAGAGGATGTTGCTGTTATTGCAGAAGCCCTGGGACCTTACTGCTGGTTCAGAATCCCTGAAAGTGAATTTTCTTGTCTGTTTACAGAAGTCCTGGAGGAGGATTTTACTGACGTTTTCAGAGGTCCTGGGACTATACTGATGATTTGTGTTGATTTCTCAGACCTTTTTTGTGGGTCTGTGTTGATTTCACAGGCAGAATGGTGCCGGCAATGTGCATGAATGTTGTTGTGGCTCTGTTAAGTTTTCTCTTCCCAGAAACAGAAACTAAAAAGGGCTTGAGGTGGACTGGACACTGTGAGCTTCAATATGGAACAAGAACTGGATGAGGAGCTGAACCAGGAGCTGGACCAGGATCTGGGAGCTACCTATCCATGAGTCCAGGTGACAGTTGGGCGAATTTTGGAAATAGAGAGTTCACTATACTATGTTATCAGAAACTTAGAGCTATTCACAACAGCAGTCCTCTGGAGAGCTGCTTGTGCTTGGCTTTACACTGAACTGTTATGTTTAACTCTGAGTGTTACATTTTAGGAAAGACATTGACAAACCAGAGGATAACCAGAGATGGGCACGTAGGATGATAAAGTGACTAGAGCAGGGGTGAGAAACCTATGTGACCCTATAGGTCCAAAAATGCAGCCCTTTGACAGTTCAAGACTCAGTCAAAGGGCCATAATTGAGGACCTAGAGGGCCACATATGGATTTTGAGGCCACAAGTTCCCCACTCATGGACTAGAGACTGTGCCATAAGAAAACTGGTTGAAGCAACTGTAGATAGTCATCTTGTAGAAGAGATGTGAAAGATGACTTTTAATATGTTAAGGGCTGTCTTATGAAAGACAGATTTGATGTGTTCTTGCTGCTTGAGGATGGAACTTTGAGCAACAGGTATAAGTTATGGATTAAATGTAGGGAAAATTTCACTGTCAAAGCTGCCCCAAAGTAGAAGAGCTTGCCTCAGGAGGTAGAGGGAAAAGCCTCTCTGGAGATGTCAAAGAGGATATTTTTGTTCTGATATGAGTTAATCTAAGTGGCTGCTGATATCCCTTCCCATTTTTGATGATTCTGAGATTTTTGTGACTGCAAATCATTAAATATTCTGTCACATTGACTATTACAGCAGATCTAACCCTGAGTTCCAACTTTTCTCCTTAGAATGACCTCTTCTCTCTCTAGTCCTCCCCTCATCACTTTTGTCCTTCTAGTTTCTCTCTCCTGCAACTATCCATTCTGCACCCTTCTAGCCAGGCTAATTTTCCTAAAGTATCATTTTAATCATATTATTTCCCTACTAAAGAAAAAAAATTCTTATTGATCCTCACATGAAGTACAAACTCCTTTACTTGACTTTCAAGGTACTCTATAGTTTAGCTCCACCTTATCTCTTTAGCCAATTTCCTCTCTTTCTCAGCCCACATCCAGTCCTACAGAAAGCCAGGTATCTTCACTGTCTTCTGTTCATGTCATTCCCAAACACTTCTGTGCCTTTTAATAAATCTCTTCCCCCACCCTTGAATTCTTTCCCTCATCCTCTCCATCTACATGCATCCTAACCATCTTTCAAGGACCAGCTCAAATTCAATTTGATTCATTTTTTTCTTATTAAACACCTTTTATATGCACGGCACCATGCTAGGCACTGGAGATTCAAAGATGAAAATTATATAAGTTGCCCAGGTGGAACTCTCAAATGAGTAGGGAATAATGTGCCCATAAATAACTATGACATAAGTTAGAATTTATTAAATGAAAAGAGTGTTTTAAAAGAGGAATGAGAACATTGGAGAGTGGGAGAGATTACTTCTAGGTGGGGTGAAGTGGAACAATGAGGCAGGTTATATAACCTATTTGTGTCTCAATTTCTTCATCCATGAAATAGGGCCATAGTAGCTTTTATCTTGTTGCGATGTTGTTAGGATCGAATGAGTTAACATATCTAGTGCTTTGCAAACTTTAAAATGCCATATAAATGCTAGCTATTAAGGAGGGAAACAATTGCCTTCATGACCATGCTAGAGCACATTGATCTTTCCCATTCGTAATTTCTTTGTTCTTTAATTATTTCACAAATTATTATTGTCTAACATATATTAATTTTGTCTCCCCAATCAGATAGATGGATCTTTGAGGGCAGAGATTATATCTGCCATTGCACACAGGTGTGCACACAACACGTACATACACATAACACATGTGTGTATACATCTGTATAGCATGCGCACACATGTGAGTAATCATACTGCACAAATGTGGCATTCATTGAATTGATTGAGCAGTTGATTAATTGTCTTCTGGTCTGGAAAGAAACCATTCTGCCTTCAAAATAATTTAAAGTGCTTTAAAAATGACAGAACCAGACTATGGCCAGAAGGTTATGCAACAAAGTCTCCTTTTTCTTTTTTCCTACATCTTTGTCTGCCTTGCTTGCTAACACTATTACAGTTCAAATAAATGACTTCTCAAGTCTTAATTTTTAACAAGATCTACATACATTTTTTCACTAAGAGGTAGTTTCTTTATGTTATATTTTTCCCACTTCCCCAAGAGTCAGGAGGGCTTTTCCTGTCTCTTTCCCTTATAAATATCTTGCTGCTGATGAGTTTAATAAGGAAAATAGCTCTGGTGGGATTTCCCTGGGTCAAACCGCTCACAACGCTGCTTTATCTTTTGAAAGATCTTGATGGAGTGAATATAGCCTCTCTCTGGGTTACTGAGGCAAGTGAAAGAAAAAAAGGTTTTCTTTGCTGGATTTGGGTTCTCATACTGATGCATTGACCATGAGCAATGAGGTTGCCTCTATATCAGTGACAGCAGTAGAAGAAAACATTTCTGGACTGATAGCTACCATTTTTAAAAACACATTTCTTCTTTCAAGACTAATGCTTCTTCTTTTGCCATAAGCTCTTAGTTTCTGCTTTGCAATCATGATCAATTAATAGACAAATATGTAATGGTGCTTTGTTATGGACTGGGCAATATGATGAGAATATAGAGAAGATAAAGTGAATTGATTTAAAATGCAAGAGGTGTTAGATGGGGATTAGTGCCTGGGAAATGCAAGTTGCTATATTTTTATAAAACCATAGAATGGTGAAGCAAAATGAGGTGTTGGAGATTTAAGTACAACCATTCATTTTACACATAGGGAAACCAAGGCCAAGACACTTGACCAAAATGTCTCAGCTGGTTAGCAGTAGAGTTGGGACTGAAGCTGATGCCTTAGCTTCCAGATCAGTCCTTTTTCTATTTCATTAACTACTTTTATTCTTAGGATTTTAAAAAACAATTTACTCTTTTGTTTTGTGTTTGTAGACATAAACATATACATGTTATAGGCATAGGGATTAGACTTGTGATTTCACTGATATAAGAAACTCTCTGGTGAGGAACTGTCCTCTATTCCTTCTAACAGCACAGATCAGAAACCTCTTTGTATCATAGAGTCTCAGAGAATCATTTAGTCTGCAGAGAGTTTCATTGACTATTCCAGGGTTATGTGGCCGATATGTGTTGGAAGGAGTGCTTAGGTATCCCTGACCCTGGAGCTCCCTTTCTAGCCATTACACTGGTTACCCTATAAATATCCGTATAAGTGCTGCTATATGTATGTACACACAACCCAGTATGAACTCACACTCATTGCATAAGACCTACTCGTTGATGGAGACTAATACTTGATGCTTTCTTTCTCTGTGTGTGTGTGTATGTATCATATATATACATATATATATATATTTACACACACATACTTCTATAATTTATCTATCACATATCTATCATCTGTCTACCTGATTTTATGTCTATCTGTCTGTCTCTATCCATCCATCTATCTATCTATCTATCTATCTATCTATCTATCTCACAACTGAAGGAGCTTATATGCAGGAACCTTCATTTGGGAAGTAAGGTAAAAACACACAGAAAGGTATTAACCTTAACAAGAAAATAGTATAATAGTTTCTCCAAGGTGGTATAGATTCAAGTAGCAATTAAATAATCCTTCCTCTTCATCATCCTGTGCCATGTTGTTGGGAGTAGAATAGAAAATAAATAAAACTCACAATGCTTCTTCTCATTGAGCTTGTCCAGACAGGAATGTAGCCATGTGGTTTTAACAAGTCATTTACATTTTCTGAAATGCGGTTTTCTTACTAGGTTGCTTAGGTTACAAATATTTCTTTGAGGCCAAAACATTTTAAGACTATCTAAAAGATGGTTTATGAGTGCTTAGAAAATAATATGGTTCTGCTCAACTAACCACATTTAGTTTTCTTATTGGATTACCAGGCTTTTTAAAAAAATTAATTAATTTATTTATTTTCTTGTTTACATCATTCATTCCGTGAGATTTTGAGTTACAAATTTTCTCCCCATCTTTCCCCTACCCAACACCTAAAGATAGCCATCCCACTGTATAACCCCTCCCCCAGTCTTCTCTCTCCTATGTCCTCCCCCTCGCCCCTCTGACTTTCCGGTAGGGTAGGATGGATCTCCCTACCCCAGTGCCGGTATATCTTAATTCCCAGCTGGATGTAGTTACCAACAACAATAATATATATACATATATATTGTTAACATTTGATTATAGAACTTTAAATTCTAGATTCTTTCCTTTTCTCCCTCATCACCTACCCCCACTGGAAGGACAAGCAATTAAATACAGGCTGTACATGTATAATTACGCAGAACATCTCTACAGTGTGCATATTGTGAGACTGAGTATATGTCCCTCCTTCCTATCCCGCCCCCCCCCTCTTGTTCTATTCTCTACCCTGTCCCTGTCTCTTTACAGAAGTGTGTGCTTCCATCAACCCTCCTCCATACCCTCCTCTCCCCTCCATCATCCCACCTCTCATCCCATCCCCCTACTCTCCTGTGTGGCAAGATACCCAGTTTAGAGTTTATGTCATTCCTTCCCTAAGCCAAATTCAATGAGTGTAAGGTTGACTCTTTCCTTTTTGCCTTCCTGTTCTTCCCCTTTATTGTAACAATTATCCCTTACCTCTTCTATATGAGATGATTAACCCCTTTCTGTCTCTCCCTGTCTCCT
>CM053582.1:226041759-226130546 GCA_028627135.1 Pseudochirops cupreus
AAGAAATTCTATACAAACTGATGCTAAGTGAGGAAAGCAGAACCAGGAGAAATTTGTACACAATCACAGACACATCGTATGTGTGATGATGAACTTTGATAAACCGGACTCTTCTCAGCAACGCACAGTTGTAAGACAACTCTACAAGTCTCAGGATGGAAGGAGATGTCTACATTCAGAGAAAGATCCAGAAAGAACAGAGTTTAAATGGTGACTGAATCAATCTACATGCTATTGTTCTTTTCCATGTTTGGTTTTGTTTCTTCTTTCCCATTGTTCACTCCATTGGTTACAACCCTTCTATACAACCAGACTAATGTCCAGTGTGAAAGTATTTGCAGATCCTATACTTGATTGCATGCCGCCATGGTGGGGAGAGTGAAGGAGGGGAGAAAATGTGAAACCCAAGGGATTGTGGAACTGAATCTTGTAAACTAAAAGTAAATAAACAAATCAATTTAAAAAAAGAAATTCTAAATAAGTGCTTATTGATTAATTGTTCACAGTCACACAGTATTGCAGGACTTGAACTCAAGCCTTCTTGACTCCAGCGATGTCTTTCTAATGCACTCTCTCACACTGCTTCTCAGTCAGGACCATATATCCTTTTTCATGAGTTCCAGATCTACCTGTCACTGAAAGGCTGCCAGCAGAAGCTAGAGGACCATACATCAGGGATGTCACACTATTGCTTCACGTATTAAGCAGATGGTTGGATTAAATGGTATTTGTAGTCCCTTCCAAATCTAGTTCTATGATTTTATTATCCTGACCCAATATGGCCCCAATATGTGAATGGTTAATGTCTTCAAGTATTATTACTTGGACTGGTTTTTCAATTTCCCAAACTTATTGAACATTATAACTCAATTTCAGAATCATAGAACTATGGGCTTTTAAACCTAAAAAGACCCATAATAATTATCTAGTCCAACATCATCGGTTTATACCTGAAGCCCAAAGAGTGGCTTGCCCACAATCGGAGGTATTTAATGACAGACCCAAAATTTGAATCTAAGAGTTATCTCCAAATCCAACACTCCATTTACTACTCCATGCTGCCAATCTCATTCACTTCCTTTCCATAATTCCACTGATATGAAATTTTAGCTCAAAAGAACAGCTGTTAAGATTTTCACTCTGTTTTATACTCTTCTCTTTTCTCCCTATCTATTTCATCTCCCTCTTGATATCATCAGCACTTTTCTTCTACTTTTATTTGCCATTCTCTATCCTTCCTATGGCATCTGTAGCCTAGTACCCCATCTCCTATTATTATCCTTTCATTAAGTTTATGAGACACAAGATTGTCACTTCCATTCTCATTTGCCCACCTCCCTCCTTCTTTCAAAGTGTAGAATCTGCCTTGGAACATTTGTGAATTCTCTCTTGGCTTTGCTGTCACTTCTCACATCTGTTTGTTGTCTGATTTGGTAGGTCAACTACTGTGTCACCATCATTTTCCTTAAGCTTGTCATGAAATTCCCTCTTGCCCAGGCTAGCAGACTCTTTGTCAATTCAGCTCCAGTGCTATCCCATACTCATTGGCTCTCTTCCAAATGATCAAATTCAGCTCCTTCCATATTTAAAGTTTTAGTGCCAAGAGCTTGATGTTACAGATTGCAAAACTTTATTTATAGTCTCTTGGTCCCCAATTCCTTATGTATCCAAGAGCTTCCTTTCATGTATTAATAATATCCTTTTCCCAGACCAGAAACTTTTTTTTTTGTTATGACTTAATCAAATAAAATATACCAAGATTTCATAGAATTATAGAACTGGAAGAGAAAATAAATATCATCTAGGATATCTCTCTTAAAAGGCCAGAAATCTCCTATTGGAATAAGGGAGTCCATGTGAAGTACTGTTTCTAGGAAGAAGGAAAAAAATATTTTTAAAAATTTTTATTATTTCTTTATTTTAGCATTATTTTTAAAAAATTCCAAATTTTCTCTCTTCCTCCCATCTCTCCCCCAACTAATGAGAAAGTAAGCAATACATCAATTACACATGTGAAATCAGACAAAACATACTTCTTTATTAGCCATATCATAAAAACCCCCAAAAATATAAAGGGAGAAAACTAAATTTCATTTTGCTCTCAGAGTTCACCAGCTCTTCCCTTGGAGGTAGATAGTATTTTTTTTTTCTCATCACAAGTCCTTTTGGAATTGTCTTGGATCATTGTATTGATCAGAGTTGTCTTTCACAGTCAATCATTATTATAATGTTGCAGTTGCTAATATCTCCTGGTTTTGCTCATTTCATTTTCTATCAATTTATATAGGTCTTCACATGTTTTTATGAAACCAGCACCTCATCATTTCTCATTGAACAGTAGTACTCCACCGCAATCATGTACTACAGCTTGTTCAGTCATTCCTCAATTGATGGGCATGCCCTCAATGTCTTTTGCCACCACAAAAAGAAATGCCATAAATTTTATTGTATATGTTGTTCCTTTTCCTTTTCCTTTGTTCTTTTTGAGGTATAGATCTGTTAGTGGCATTGCTGGGTCAAAGGCTATGTACAGTTTTATAGTCTTTTGGGGATAGTTTCAAATGGTTCTTCGGAATGGTTGGAGCAGTTCACAACTCCACTTACAGTTCATTAGTGCACCTATATTTTCCTTCATCTCTTCCAGCTTTTGTCACTTCTGATAGGTATGAGGTGGTACCTGAGAGTTATTTTAATTTGTCTTTCTTTTATCAATAGCGATTTAGAGCATGTTTTTATATGACTACAGATTGCTTTGATTTCTTCTTCTGAAAACTGCCTGTTAATATCCTTTCAGAATTTTATCAATTGGAGAATGGTTCTTATTTTAATAAATTTGACTATATATTTGAGAAAAGAGGCCTTTATCAGAGAAACTTCCTGTATTTTTAAAAAAAATATTACTTCATTGTCTATGGCATCTTTGATCAAAATGTAATTTCTCTGATTCTTTCAAATATTTCTATTTTTACTTTTGCTTTGTCTAAGATCATAATTAGTACCCCTTCCTTTTATATTTCAGATGAAGTATAATAGATTATTTTCCATCTCTTTATCTTAGCATTGTGTGCATATCTTTCTGTTTAAGTTTGTCTCTTGTAAACACCATATTGTTGGATTATGGTTTCTAATCCATTCTGTTATCTAATTCTGTTTTATAGGTGAGGTCATTCTATTCCCATTTACAGTTATGATTACTCACTGTGAATTTCACTTTATCCTTTTTATTTCTGTTTATCTTTCTCCTTTTGTCTGGTCCCTTCTCAAAAGTCTGTTTTGCTTCTGAACACTACCTCCTTTAACCTGCCCTTCCTTTTATAATCTTTGCCTTTGTCTTATCCCCTTCTCTTCCTATTTCCCTCTTGGGTAAGATAAATTTTTATACCCAATTTGATATGTGTGTGTATAATTTTTTTCCTTCCCTCTTTGAATAAATTCCAAGGAGATTAAGGTTTAAACATTGCCCACTCACCATTTTTCTGCCACTCTTCCTTGCATGTCTCTTTTATATGAGATAATTTTCCACATTAAACCTGCACTCTACCCCTTCTCCTGGTGCAGTTCTCTTTTTCACTCCATTTTTTCTTTTGAGATTATCCCAACGTGATCAACTCATACCCATGCCCTTTGTTTATATAGACTGCTTCTAACTGTCCTAACAATGACAAAATTCTTGGGAAATATATGTATCTTCTTCTCATAGGCAAAGTAAACAGTTTAACATACCATCAAGTCCTTTATGGCTTCTCTTTCATGTTTGAATATCAAATTTTCTATTCATCTTTGGTCTTTTCATTAGGAATACTTGAAAGTCCTCTATTCCATTAAAGAGCCATTTTTTTTCAGTCTTGTTGAGTAGGTTATTCTTGGTTGTAATTCTAGCTCCTTTGCCTTCCAGAAAATCATATTCCAAGCCCTCCATTCCTTTAGCATGAAAGTGGCTAAATCTTGTGTGATCCTGACTATAGCTCCATGATATTGAACTATTTCTTTCTGGCTGCTTGTAGTATTTTCTTCTTGATGAGGTCTGGATATTCCTGGGAGTTTTCATTTTGGAATCTCTTTCAGGAAGTAAATGGCAGATTCTTTTAATTTCTAATTTACCCTCTGGATCTAAGATATTGGATCAGTTTTCCTTGATAATTTCTTGAAATATGATGTCTATTTTTTATCATATATTATTTTTTATCATGACTTTCAGGTAATTCAATAAATTCTTAAATGATCTCTCCTTGATCTATTTTTTCAGGTAGACATTTATTATGTATTACAACTGGAGAATGACAAAGAAGAAACAGTAGAAAGGATATCATCAAAGAAATGTATGGTTACTTGGTGAGAGTGAAGAATAGCTGATGGACAGATTACATGTTAGTCTCAAAAGAAGAATCTGAGAAAGATGCCCCAGTATATTGGGTGGGCCTCTATGATAGTCTTAAGAGAACACACATAAATTGCATATGATAGACAGGTATAGACAGATGGAGATGTACATATTAGAAGAAATGCTTATATCAATGAGATATCAAATCCATTTTAATATCTGAGTACTTCATATATGCATACATACATATATATATATACTTTCACTGTATTCTCACAATAATCCTGCAATTTAGCAACTTCTGGTTTGTTTGTTTGTTTGTTTAAATCCTCACTTTACATATTAGGCGACCATTTCAGAGAAATTAAGTGACTTGGCCATGATTACACTGCAAGTCAGTGGCAGAATTCTCCTGATCCTAATCCCTGCATTTTTTTCCCAGTCTACTACCTTACAGTAGAGTATTATTGTGAGTCTCAAATGAGAGTGAAAGTTGCAATAGTCAAATCACTTACCTTCTCCAAACCACAGTTTTCCTTAAATGTTTAATGAGGGGGTTATATTATATAGATTCATATAGATCTAGAAGGGACCTCAGAGACCCTCTTGTCAAATGCCTTCCTTTTATAGGTGGAGACCCAGGTAGATTAAGTGGCTTGCCCTGGGGCATACAGTTAGTAAGTGCCAGAGGTAAGATTTGAATGCAAGTTATTACAATTTTCAGTTCTAAATCTATGATTGCATATGTGTGAAATGCTATTGTGGATTTTTTTTTGTTAATCAGTTGGGCCAGTTTATATGATAATAACTTACAATTTCTCTTCTACAACTAGTTCTACCCCTAACTCTAACTCTTGATGCCAAAATAGAGCATGAGTTAGACAAAGGAGTTAGATTTCCAAGGCAGATCTATCTTGCTCAGCGCAGACCAATAATTCACATGTGGATAGTTTATGAGGTTTTTTTCTACTTAATAGGGTAGTTGCCTTAAGATACATCATCAGGGTATAATATGTGGGGCTTGAGCAGCTGTTAGAGCCTTATGATATTGAGAAATATCAGAGTTCAACATAATGGGAGCATGGAACCCAGCTGCTCTCCCTTGTTGCTCTGCTTTCTGTCTTCAAGGTCTTCAGCTTTTCTCAGCTTCACATTAAGTAGACCAATGGGAATGAATTAGGACACACGTCAGCTGGAGGGTAACCTTATTAAAAGCAGACCTGGAAATGTTCGTACTATTCAGTTGTATAGTATCCTATCTCTTTGAGCAAACCCCAGAGCAGAATGGACAATAATAATACTTTAGATGCGTCTTTAAATTGCGTACGCATTATTGAATTTTACATTTCCCTTCCAATTTATACCATTCTTGCACAAAACTGGTAAATGCCCTAGGTTGCCCTGTGTACTAAACTCTCGTAATTAATACAGATTTCTCAAATGCTTGGTAAATGCTTCAGTTGCTTGCTGGGAAGATTGCCTGGAAACATAGACATAGGTCCCTTTATAGGCTACGTGCAGTCAGGTGAGCACTGAATACTTTTTCATGAGTCGTTATCTTTTGTAGCAATTCTAGAGTTATAGGCCCCATGTGAAAACATCTTTGTGAAGTTTAGAGAGGCCTATAAGATGGCATTCAAGTAAATACTGGGGCTGGGTAACTGCATCTCCTTGAATATTAGTCAAGAATGAGAAGAATCTGTATTTCACTGTTTGCAAAATACATCCATCCATCTCTCACCACCTTTTAAAATTTTGAACAGCAAAGCAATGTGACACTGTAGATACTGGGGTATGACCACTACACATGCTACAGCTTTTTGGAGCCATAGGTGAGTTGAGTGCCAGATAGACACCAAAAGTGGATAAGCATCCCTGAAAAGGGCCCAGCAAGCCCTCACACTAGAGGTGCTAGTCTTCCTTGAACACCCCATATACCCTGCATGATTTAATAGCTTCCTGTCACAGTTACAGTTCTGAAATTCTAGACCAATTCACAGTTCCATCAAAAGTGCATTAGTGTATGCCTGTTTTCCCACAGCCTCTCCAGTATTTGGCATTTCCCTTTTTAAATCAACTTTGCCAATCTGGTGGTTGTGAGGTGAAAGCTCAGTGTAGTTTTAATATGTATTACTCTAATCATTAGTGATTTAGAACATTTTTATATGATTATTGATAGCTTTGGCTTCTTCCTTTGAAAATTGCCCTTTAAATATATTTTAATGATTTATCAGTATGTGTGTGTGTGTGGGACACTTATTCCTAACATTTGAATTGGTCCCCCATATATAATAAAAATGAGATCTTTATTGGAGAACGTCCCCCATTTACCTGCTGTGGGTTCTTTCAATTTCCTCATCATTGTGACAATTTCAAGAAATGGTGATAAACTGATTGTCATTGCTTGTTTCTATTTCCCATTAGAGTAGATAACCTAGATTGAAGCAGCTGTAATCATGTGCAGTGTCTTCTCCTTTATGCTTCCAATATAGCATTTCTCCTAATTTAGTACTAATTGTGAACTTCAATAATTTAATGATCTCTCTTCACACAAATAGCTCTTTCTGAAATATTCTCACAGCTGTAAACAATTATTTCCTTTCTATAATCACATAAGTATTTCTATTATTATATTGTTCAGTTCTATTTCTTGTGTCTCTCAGCTCTCTTCTTTGAGGAAATATTCATCATATACATGTCACATGTGTGACTTTCTGAGTAGACTACAAGGTTTGTAGGTTATTTAATTTCTTGAGCAAGAAATTTTTCTTGGAGGGGCAGAGCCAAGATGATGGAGTAAAAGCAGGAACTTGCTTGAGCTCCCACTCCAACCACCTCCAATACCTCTTAAATATGACTCTAAACAAATTTTAGAGCTACAGAACCCACAAAGTGACAGAGAGAAACAACTCTCCCACTGAAGGCAGCCTGGAAGGCTGACAGGAAAGGTCTATCACACCAAGCTGGGAGCCAAGAGCAGTCCTGGGTGGGCCATGCCAGCCCAGCCCAGCAACACAGACCAGCCCAAGCAGACTTCAGGAGAGTGAATCACTGGCGGCTGTGGTGGTTTCCAGACATCTTTACCAATAAATGCCAAAGAGAAAGTAAAAGGTAAGTGGGGAACCTGGTTGAGCCTGGGTGAGAGAAGAGCATGGTCTGGCCCCTGTCCCTGGGGCTGTGGAGGTGATGGTGGTTGCAACTGCTGCCATCACTGCTGCTTGTGGCTCCAGGCCTACAGATTGTAGGGGGAGCCAAGTAACTGTCCAGAGGGCATTTGCAGGTCTCTGTTGGCACTGAGGCAGGATTCTCTTGCTTTACTCTGCTTGGATCAGGGTCACAGTCCTGGGTGGTAGTCCTGGGGTGAGGAGTGCTGGTGTGGCAGAGCTTGTTGAGGCTGTGTAGAGAAAGTCCTCCTCACAGTTCTGAGGCAAGTGCCTGGAAAAAACTCTGTGAACAGCTGCACAAAATGCCAGAAATTTGGGACACAGCTCTCTCCACTCTGGAAGCAGAGTTCTACTGCAGCAAAGAGATCAAAAGTTAAGTAAATGGCTGGCAAAATGAGCAAACAGAGGAAGTGCAATCAGACTATAGAATCCTTTTTTTGGGGACAAAGAGGATCAAAACATAGAACCAGAAGAAGACAACAAAGTCAAAACTCCTGCATCAAAAGCCTCCAAGAAAAATATGAATTGGTCACAGGCCATAGAGGAGCTCAAGAAGGATTTTGAAAATCAAGTAAGAGAAGTAGAGAAAAAATTCAGAAGAGAAGTGAGAATGATGCAAGAAAGTCACAAAAAACAAATCAACAGCCTGACTGAAGAAATAACACCTTAAAAAATAGACTAACTCAAATGGCAAAAGAGATCCAAAAAGTCAATGAGGAATTGGTCAGACAGAAAAGGAATTTCAAAAACTCACTGAAGAGAATAATTCCTTCAAAATTAGATTGGAGCAAATGGGAGCTAATGAATTTATGAGAAATCAAGATACTGTAAGATAGATCCAAACAAATGAAAACATAGAAGGCAATGTGAAATATCTCATTGGAAAAACCACTGAACTGGAAAATAGATACAGGAGAGATAATTTAAAAATTATTGGACTACCTGAAAGCCATGATAAAAAAAAAAACAAAACAAAACCAAACAAACCTAAACAACATCTTTCAAGAAATTCTCAAGGAAAATTGCCCTGATATTCTAGAACCATAGGGCAAAACAGAAATTGAAAGAATTCACCAATCACCTCTTGAAAAAGATCTCCAAAAGAAAACTCCCAGGAATTTTATAGCCAAATTCCAGAGTTCCCAGGTCAAGGAGAAAATACTGCAATTAGGAAGAAACAATTTGAATAGTGTGGAAACACAATCAGGATAACACAAGATCTAGTATCTTCTACATTAAGGGATCAAAGGACTTGGAATATGATATTCCAGAGGTCAAAGAAGTTAGGATTAAAATCAAGAATCACCTACCCAGCAAAACTTAGTATTTCAGGGGAGAATATGGTCATTCAATGAAATAGAGGACTTTCAAGCATTCTTGATGAAATGAACAGAGCTGAACAGAAAAATTTGACTTTCAAATACAAGAAGCGTGAAAAAGTAAACAGGAAAAAGAAATAATAAGGAACTTATTTAAGATGAACTATTTATATTCCTACATGGAAAAATGATAATTGTAACTCAGATGTTTCTCAGTATGAGGATAGTTGAAGGGAATATATATGTATATTTATAGAAGGGTATATGTGTGTGTGTGTGTATATATATATATATATATATATATATATATGTATACATGTGTGTGTATGTGTGTACATGTATACATAGATAGAGGGCACAGGATGAGTTGAATATGAAGGGATGATATCTAAAACATAAAATTAAGAGGTGAGAGAGGAATATATTGGGAGAAGGAGAAAGGGAGAGATAGAATAGGGTAAGTTATGTTACATAAAAGAGGCAAGAGAAAACTTTCACAATGGAGGGGAAGAGCAAAAAGGTGAAAGGGAATGAGTCAACCTTACTCTCATTGGATTTGTCTGATGGATGGAATAACATACACACTCAATTGGATATTTGACCCTACAGGAAAGTAGAGGGGAAGAGGATAAGAGGGCAGGATCATAGAAGGGAGGGCAGATTGAAGGAGAGGGGAGTTAGAAACAAACACTTTTGAAAAGGGACAGGGTCAAAGTAGAAAATAGAATAAGTGGGGGGCAGGATACGATGGAGGGAAATATAGTCTTCCACAATATAAGTACTATGGAAATGTTTTGCTTAACTACACATGTACAACCTAAAAAAAAAAAAGGAATTCAGCCTTCTTGTTTCTCAGGCAGCATGCCAAAATACCTCCCTCTCTTGCCCCAATGTGTTCCATACATAATTTAAGAAAGACTTGACCTTGTTTGAAACTACACCAGTTAGAATTTTATTTTAAGTGAATAAGTAGCCTCTTGTAAAATATAACTGGGCAAATTATCCTCATGTAAAATAGAGCTAAAATATAAATCATTATGTTTCTGATGACCAATAATCACTTTATTGATAATTCCAGAGGCTGTTTTTCTGTTCTCATCCTTCTTGATCTTTTGCAGAATTTGGCTCTGTTGACCATCTTTACCATCTAGATAATCTCTCCTCGCTGGGTTTCTGCAATGGTACTTTTGTCATGGGTTTCTTCCTACCTGTTGTATCAGTGCTCTTTAGACTCCTTTACACAATTATCATTATATTCTCTATGAATGAGCCTGCCTCAGTGTTTTATCCTGGGAGGTTTTCTATTTTTTCTTAATATCCTCTCCTCTAGTGATTTCATCACACTTCCTGTATTCAACTATCATCTATCTGCAGCTGTCTCTGAAATCTACATATCCAGTGCTCATCTCTGTCCTGCAAACCATTCCTATATCTCCTACTGCCTGCTGGATATCTCTACTTGAATGTCCTCTAGGCAACTCAAATTCAAACTATCTGGAACAGAATTCATTATCTTTCCCCCAAACTCACCACTATTTCTAACTTGCTTCTTTCTGCCAAGAAAACAATTTTTTGATTCACCCAGATTCATAATCTTGGAGTCATCTTTGGTTCTCCCTCACCACCTACATCCCATGAGTTGCCAAGTCCTTTCAATTTAACCTTCTAAATATCTCTGCTATTCATCCTTTTCTCTCCACTTATATCCTGACCATTGTAGTCCAGGCCCTCATTACCTTTGTGTGTGTGTGTGTGTGTGTGTGTGTGTGTGTGTGTGTGTGTGTGTGTAACTATTATTGCCTCATAATTGGTTGCACTGCTACTAAATTGATATTTCGAAGCACAGGTATGAAGACATGCCTCCTGCTCAAGAAGCTTCAGTTGCTCTCAAGACCTGTTAGGACAATAAAATACAAACCCCTGTGTTTGGCATTTAAAGTCATTCAGAATCCAGCTCCAGCGTTTCTTTCCACGTTGATTATATATCACTTCCCCTCATGTATGCTATATTACATCCAAGCCAGCCTAGTTATTGCTCCCCATATACCATTCCATATCCTGCCTCCATACTTTGGCACAATCTTTTGCACACACTTTTGCCAAAAATGCTCTGATTCCTTAACTTTAGCTCTTGAAGAGCTTACTTAATTTCAAGGCTTAGCTCAATAGCTTCATGAGGTCTTTTCTGATTGCTCTAGTTTTCCGTGACATCACCCCCTCAAAAAAAATCATTGTGCACTTATTTTGAATATATCTTATTCGTTTATCTAGAAACACGCTGTATATCTTTCTAGTTCTATGAAAAAGAGACCATCTCACTTTCAAATTTGTATCGCCTGTATCTAGCGCAGGACCTCACATATATCAAGTGCTTAATAAATGCTTGTCACTGATAGATTCCTGCCAGACTTTGTTGTTGATTTTTGGGTTATCAAAAAACAACAAAGTATTCCCCCAAGAGGCACTTGTAAACTTAGTCCTTTTGCATAAAACACATAATTTCCTTAAGTTTTTCACATTTTTTATTTCTTAAGGTCCAATTATATTTCTTTATATTTATAGATCACAATTTGTTGAAGTATTTTCCAATCAATGGGCACCTTTCTTCTTTCCTGATTTCTTCTTCTAGGATCAGGAAGCCAAAATACTGCTAGTATTTAAAACCTTATTTTTGTGTGTGTGATTTCTTTGGGAGAGAGTAAATCTGAAAAGATTATTTAGAAAATAAAAAAAAATTTGATCCACCAGTTAGTCTCAAGGGTGCCAACAAATCAATTAGACTAAATTTTTCTCATTGAATGTATTGATTTTTTGTGGAAGTCACTAAATTGACCTGTGATTCCAGCATTATATAGGTACTGTTTCAGTGATATCCCAGTTGTGGAGATGGGGATATCTGTGTTAATAATAATAATAATAATAAATAATGATAATAATAATAATGATAATGGCAGGATTGTAGCATAACTAGTAGGTTTCATTCTCTGCCTCCTCCAACTACCAATTACATACTCTCCCCCCACATGCACTTCTAAACCCTTAAACATGTGTTTGCTTCAAGGCACTTTTTTCCATCTTTCTCATTCTTTGTATTTCAAGGTTAAAAAAGTCAGGAAGCCATGATACATGTGTGTGATTAGCTGGTAAAATGTGTTAGTAAGTGGAAGAAAAAGAAAGCCAAATGAATCGTATACCCTCTCTTGTAGCTTGGAACAGAAACGGGGTTTTCAATCCTTTCTATCATAGGAAAACAACAAAAAAATTCAAATGATCCACGTGTGTTTGGAATATCCCCCCCCCCCACTTACAGCATGCACATGTATATATCTCTCTACACACAATACTACACATAGACACATGTGTATTTGAATTCACAAAGCTTTCTTTCCTTTAAATGCAGCAAGAAGCTTTTTTCTACAGATTTCTTTTTCTTTCTTTCTTTTTCTTTTCTTTCTTTTTTTTTCTTTTTTGATATTTCAAAGCTGGCAGTTCAGTAAATGGCTGGAACTGCCACATCTCTGTTCTTGCTAAAGAAATCAATGCTAATCCTATTACTGGCAGTTATCACCTATCCCAGAACTCGCAGCTAAAAGAGAAAAAAACACTGAGATGTCAAAGTAGGGAAAAAGGGGCTGGGGGGGAGAGGGGTGGGGGAGTGGAGGCGCCCTTCATTCACTTTCAAACAGTGATTGTTTTCTTTCTTTTTCTATTTTTTTTGATCACATTTTCTCCTATTTGGAAAGAAACTAAACTATAAAAAAATGAAGTTCAAAGAACATTAAGGGTCTGATTTAAACCCACATAAGTAATGAAATTCAGAACACAGTCTGTAATTTTGGACTTATCTTACTCCAATGTGCCTGGACGTGGCAGCATATAGTAAGTATTCAATACTAAAGACCCTCAGCCTTCAGTGATACATAGGTAGAAAAGGTTGGTAAGAGAAAGAGGAAAAATGTCATATCTGAATTTTTATTTTTGTTTTTTTTATGAGGTGGTTTTAAAAATAATATAATTGTTTCTTTCTAAATAATAGAAGTATGTTAATGTATGTATATGTATGTGTGTTTGTGTGTGTATAAAATCTTTCATTTATCATTCTAAATCCCACAATAGGTTACTGAAAAAAATTTCTAAATATCTTAGGAAGGTTAAAAAAATAATCCAAACAAATGACAATATACCTACTTTGGGGACTTTTGAATGGTTATTCCAAATATAATACATTTACTCTACCATTAAGGTGAGATAAAGAACCAGGGATGAATCATTTAAATACGTAATGATATAGGGTATAAGCATGATGGTATACAATAGTGCAGAACTCAGGTTTTTTTTTTTAAACAGGAATGATTTTATGCTACAATTAAAATTGAATTTATGCTAAACCTAGAAAATCTGGATGACCCTGTGAATTAATTAATGCAGGTTTTCTCTATAGGAGTATAGCTTGAATTCCCTACTCCCCTTCCCCTTCCTCCCTTCTTTCTTTCTTTCCTTTATTCCTCTCCTCCTTCCTTCCTTCCTTCTTTCCTCCCTTCCTTCCTTCCTTCCTTCCTTTCTTCCTTCCTTCCCTCCCTCCCTCTTTCTTATTTTATAGATACTTCTATCCATTGCCAATGAATTCCAAATCATACCCTCTCCTCCAAATCCTCTCATCAACTAAAGAGGTATATTTAAGCAAAACAGATCAATATTTGGACATATATGACAATGAATACCTCATTCTGCACCCATAATTCATCATCTCTGGGCCAAAGGAGGTAAAGAGGATAAAGGTATATTTTCATGTCAGTGAAAAAGAGTCAAGAAAGACCATTGATTAGAGTTTTGATATCCTTTTTTTCCTTTTACATTATTGTGTTTATTAAATAAATTATTCTCTTGGTTCTGCATCAGTTCATACAGGTCATTGCGTAATTTCCTTAAGTTTTCCCATTTCTCATTTCTTAATGCATAATTATATTCCAATCCATTTATATATCACAATTTGTTCATCCATTTCCCAATCAGTTGGCATTGAACTTGTTTCAAGTTTTTTTCTAAACCACAAAAAAGTTATGCTACAAATATTTTTATGTGTAAAATGAATCTGTTCCTTCTGTCTTGACCAACTTAGTCCTCATACCCTGCTGTCACTGAGCCTGAAGACATATATAGTTTAGTAACATCTCTTGTATAATTCCAAATTGTTTTCCAGCATGGCTTGACCAATTCATGGCTCCATCAATAGGATCTGTCTGTGCCTGGCATCCCATAGACCTGTAATATTTACCAGTTTCAGGTTTTTTTTTTATCACTACATTCGTATGATGAATGTGCAGTGAAATCTCAAAATCATTTTATTTGTTCACATTATAATCTCTATTGTTAGGAATTTAGAGCATAATTACATGTGGTTGTTCATAGTTTTCAATTCTTCTTTTGAAAATTGCCTATTCAAAAGTCTAGAATCTTTATAGATTTTTTTTCGATATTAGAAATAAAAATGAAATAGTACCTCCAAATCTCAAATTGTAATATAAAGCAGTAATTATCAGAACTATTTGGTATTGATTAAAAAATGGAAAAGAAGATAAGTTGGAAAGACTAGATAAAGAAAAATTTGAAACAATTAAACTCAATAACCCTGTATCCAATAAACCTGACAATGTTAATTACTTGGGGTTAGTAATTACTATCCCTAAGAATGTGGCAATAGCTAATGGGGAAACTGGAAAGTGGTATGGTAGAAATTAAAGTTAGTCCAAGATGAATTAATGAAGGAAAAATAATTTATTAAGTGTTTATTATGTGTTGGGCACAGTTCTAAGTACTCAGGACATAAATATAAAAAGTTAGATAGTTTACATATGTAGTTTACATTCTAAGAGGCAGAGGCAATGGGTAATCAGGTGTATCAGCCACAGAAAGGAGTTTTGGGTTGAGAAGTCACAGGGATGGCAATTTAATTCATAACATAACTGTCTGATGTAAAGATTTGGTTACTATGTTCAGAGCAAGAGGTGGAAAGAGATGGGAAGAATGTTATGTAAGTTGTGGCAGGGCAGATAGCAAAAGGGTCTGGGTGGGAGAGAGAGAGAGACAGACCGAGAGACAGAGAGACAGAGAGACAGAGAGAGTGAGAAATCAAAACAAATTAATGAGAAAAAGAAGCATTCTCAGTGAAGAAGTAGCCAAAGGATATTATCAAACAACTCTCAAAAAAAAAAAAAAGAATTCCAAACTACTTGCAACATAATGAAAAATAGCTCCAAATTATTTATAAGAAAAATATAAACTATATAAACTATACAAAAATATAAACACAGTTTTCAAAGATGAAAAAAGATGGGAATAGGCAGAGTTGGAAGACTATGGAAAGTCGTTGCTGTTGTTCAGTCATTTTCAGTTATATTCAACTTTTTACGCTCCATTTGGGGTTTTCTTGGCAAAGATACTGGAGTGGTTTGCCATTTCTTCTCTAGCTCATTTTACACATGAGGAAACTGAGGCAGACAAGGCTAAGTGACTTGCCCAAGGTCACATAGCTAGTAAGCGTCCGAGGCCAGATTTCAGCTCACAAAGATGAGTCTTCCTGGCTTCAGGTCCGACACTGTAGTTGCTACAGAAGGACAGAGGTGTGCCTAGCAGAGGGACCTCTGAGTCATAGGTTATAAACATTTTGGTCACATTCTTGGCATACTACTCAATTGTTGTTTACAATATTTGAACCAATTTATAGTTCAACTGTTTGGGTGTGTTCCTACCTTTCCATAGCCTGTGATATGTTTCTAAGTTTTCCTGGCCTGTGCTCTGGTCTGTGAGTGACCACAAGCACCATTCTGCCTTGAAACTGTGAGCTGGGTCCCTGCACCCCTATGGCTACAAGCTGTGGTGTGCTAGTACTCCTTCTCGTACTGGGTCTGCAACCTGGAACCACATATGGGCAACACAACCAAGTCTTGTACCTAGTGCCAGCAAAGGGTCTCCTGTAATCTTCTTCTGACCAGTTGTCCAGACCCCTTACCGTCTCTGGGCTGAGAGCCCTGGAAGATGCTACCACTGCTGTTGCTGATGCACATGGTCCTAAAGCCTGCGGCTGGCTTGCTGGGTGTAGCCTGCACTGTGCTCCACTCTCACCTCAGTGTGACAGACCTTTCCTACTGACTTTCTAAGTTGTTTTAGATAGAAAAATTGTTTCACTCTGACCTTTTGTTGGTCCTGCCACTCCAGAATTTGTTTTGAGGCATTATTTTAAAGTTATTTGGAGGGGAATTGGGGACAGCTTGGATGAGTTGCTGTCTTTACTTCACCATATTAACTCCATCTCTTGACGAGATGGTTTCTAAAGTCACTTCTCTCTCTAAAAGTCTGTGTTCTAAAAGGACATTTTCAGTTTTTATATCCATGAACAAATTTTCAGATTCTCCATCATAAATTTGTAAAATCATAGGATCTCCAAGTTGGAAGGACCTTTAAAAGTCACTTTCAGCCTGGGCCTGAACAAGAATCTTCAGGACAATATAATCTACAAATGATCATTGAGTCCTTGCTTGAAGATCTTTCATCAAGATATATTTATTTTACTTCCTATATTTTACTTTACTATATTTATAATTTCTTTCCTAATTGTTAGGAAGTTTTTTTTTCCTTTCTTGAAGCTTAAATATGCTTCTTTGTACCCACCCTTTTTTTCTAGATCTATTTTACAGGATGAAGAGAATGAATCTAATCCCTATTCCACACGACAGGCCTTCAGTTATTTAAAGACTTTAGTTGTCTTTTTTTTGTGGCTAGGGGTTTGCATGTCATTTCGTTCTATGCATTCTCAAATGACTTTTCTGAAGGCTCTTCACATTCCTAGTTTCTCCAAAACTCTTTAGCTTATCAATGTTCTTCCTAAAATACAGTGCTCAGAAACAAACACATACTCCTAATTGTGTCTGACGAGGGCAGAGTAGAAAAAGACTATTCTTTTCATCTAGGCTACTATGCCTCTGTTAATATAATTTAATACGGCACTCGTTTTTTAGGCTATTCATATCACATTGTTTATCAATGAGCTTACAGTTCACTAAAAAGATGGTATGGTGTATAGAGTGCTGGGTCTGGAATCAGAAAGACCTGAGTTCAGATTCAGCCTCGGCACTTACTAGGCAAATCACACAATCTTCCTCAGCCTCAGTTTTTTTGAGCTGTAAATTGTGGATAAAAATAGCACCAACCTCCCAGAGTTGTAGGAATCAAGTAAAATAATCTTTGTGAAGCACTTAGCACAATGCTAACACATTGTATGAGCTTTAGTAAAGACTTTTCCCCTTCTTCTTTCCTCAAAGCCTTACATTGTTTTTAGAAAACCTGCTAATCTGTCTCCACTATCTTGTATTTGCAAAACTGTTTGTTTTTTTACACAAAATGTCAGCTTTTACCTCTATTGTTATTAACTTTCATTTCACTAGGTTTGGCCCAATATTAGCTTATTGAAATGCTTTTGAATCTTGGCTCGGTCACCCAACATATTACTTAACCCCTCTAGCTTTTTGTTATAAGATATCAAGTTTTTATCCAAGTTATTAATTAGAAAGGATAAACATCTAAAAGTTAAAGCACAAATCCTTAGGGTGTTCCATTTGAGACCTCCATCCAAATTGAAATCAAATAATTGAACACTGCTTTTTGGGTCTGACCATTCTAGCATTCCTAAATCTACCCAACTGCGCTATTTTCCAGTCCTCATTGTTCCATCTTATCCTCAAGGATAATATTAGAGACTTTAAAAAATGTTACTAGAAGAGATAAGCAGTATCCTCAGTCTTATCCTGATCTACTAGTTAGTATTTCTTTTAAAAGTAAAAATGAGATTAGTCTGCCATGGTCTCTATTTTTAAATTTTTAATTTTTACCAGTATCTTTTGTTTTTACATTATCTTCATTTCTGAACACATAGCCCTATCTCCTCCAGCCCATCAATGATCCCTTGTAGCAAGGGATAGAACAGAAAAAGACAAGAAGCTGTTCAGACAAATTATCCAACAGAATTAGCTAAGTGCCTCAGACCCTTATTAGCTGTGTGACCCTGGGTAAGTCATCTAATTTCTCTGTCTCAGATTCCTCATCTCCAAAGTAAAAGGCTTGAACTCTGCAGGCTCTAAGGACCGTTTCAGCTCTAAATCTATGAACTGATAAAGTTTGATATTGTCAGCAATGATCCCTATCTATAGTCCTCTTCTTCTGAAGGAAGAAGTAGATGCATTTCAGGACCAAGATGAGTCATGACAATTACACAGCATCCAATTTTCTTTTTTGTTTTTTTTTAATTTACTTTTTTGTAGTCATTGTGCATATTGTTTTTCCTATTTCTGCTTACTTCACTGTGAAGCAGTTCAAATAACTCATTGCCTGATTCTCTGAATTCTTTATATTTATAGTTTTGTTTTTTTTTTTTAGAGTGTACTGATGTTAGCTATTCCACAGCTGGTGGACATCAACTTTGTTTATATTTCTTTGCTATTATAAAAAGTGCAGCTATCAGCAGTTCAGCATGTATTGAACTTTTCTTTCTGTCTTTAACTTCCTTGGAATATATACCTAGCAGTGGAATCTCTGTGTCAATAGACAGTAAAATTTTAAGCATTTTCCCATTAAACAAATTCCCTTTTATAATAGTTGGACCAGTTCCACCAACAGTGTTTTAGAGGGCCAATCTAAATGTGTCCTCTCCAATGTTGTCTGTCTCCATCTTTAGTCATCTTTGTTCATTTTGATGGGAAAAGTGAAACTTCAGAGTTGTTTTGATGTTCATTTCTCTTATTATATTAATTATTTGGAGCAATGTCTCATTCGGTTTTTAATAGTAGGTAATCCATTTGAGAATGAATTGCTATCCTGGACTTCATCATGAAACTCCAAAAAGTCATCTTCCTGCAAAATCAAATCAACTCTGAAACTAATACCTTTGTAGTACCTTTAGTTTCTGGGTCCCCTCCCTCTGATGGGAGAGGGTAGAGGGTGGACATCAGAGAACTTCTCATAGATACTCCATTTAAGGACGGAGACCAGAGCACCAATTTCACCATTTTCCACTCAGTTTAAGGTCTTTATTTTCTTTCTATTCCCCTGTAAAACTTTATCATACTCCTGTTGGACTTCGTCATTCTCCCTCACTTCCCCAGTTGGGTACCCTTCTTTTCCCCCTCAGTTGCTTTTCAGCTTTTTAAAAATATGTTGCTGTTGCACTATTAGATTATAAGCTCCTTGAAGGTAGGAGTTGTCTTTTTCTTTTCTTTTCTTTGTATCCCTAGCACATAGCACAGAGCCTGACACATAGTAGGTACTTAACAAAGGTTTATAGACTGACTGATTGACCAAAACTGTTCATTAGAGTCAACTAGGTGGTGCTATGAATAGAATGCTGTACCTGGAGTCAAGAAGACCGCAGTTCAAATTCAGCCTCAGACACTACCTAGCTATGTGACCCTGGGAAGGACACTTCATGTCTGCCTGTCTCAGTTTCCTCATTTATAGAATAAATAAAATCATAGCATCTACCCACCTAGGTTGTTATGAGAAAAAAATTACATGGCATTTGTAAGGCACTTTGAAAACTTTAAAAGATCATTTAGACGCTAATTTTTGCTGTTGTTGTTGTTATTTCCTTTCACTACTTACCCATTACAACCGTCGGTCTGACATCAGAGCTTTATCAGTTACCTTTTATATGCAGATCTTTTCCTAATCAACAGCTTTTCTTATCATCCTTATTGCATGGATTTATACAAAATCTTTCCAAATAATGTAATTAACTCTCTGTATTATCTTTTGTAACACCAGCTATCTGTTTCACCAAGCACCCTTGCTCATGATCTAGTTCTCTTTTTATTTTTCAAATGGTGTTCCACTTTCTATTGTTTATGATGCTATGTTGCCTCTTTATGATTTTGATTTAATATATGTTTACTAACCAACCCATTATAACACATTATAGACTTTTTCCATGAGCCAAAGTCAAGTTCACTGGCCTATAATTTGCAGATTCCATTTTCTTCTATGTTTTGAAAATTACTGCACTATCTGCCCTCTTGTACCTCTGTGGCTCGACTTCTCAATAATCTTTCAAAATCACTGACCATGGTTTATCAATATCAACTGCAAGTTCTTTCAGTTCCCCAGGATGTGCTTTGTTTGGGTCAGGTGATTTGACCTCATCAAAGGCAAACTAGGTGTTCCTTTTGTGATGATACATCTTGAGGTGACATAGTTTTTAATTTTTAGTTTAGTGTATTCCTATCGTTCTCCAAAGGGGATTTTTGCAACTTTAAGGTATTATATACTAGCATTTTTCACATTTGCATTATATAGTGAATGTTTGCCATTCCTTGTGCTAGGGGTCAGAAGAGATTAGCTTATTATTTGACAAGCCTTTCTTAAACCATACCATAAGATGTATACTATGTCAGACATTAAGAAACATTTTTCCAAAGGCATTTACAGATGTCTTTCAATTTTTGTCTCATCCATACATTTGAACACTTTCCGTACATATTGAGGGTTACTTGAGACCAGATCACAGTACCTTGAATAGCACATTTGATTCTGATGAGAGAAACAAAGTTGAAGATGATCTTGATAGGCTGGAAAAAGAAGACCAAACTAATAACTTACAATTTCACTTGGATAAATTGCACTTAAGCTCAAGAAATCAATTGTAAAAGTATATTATGGAAATATCTAGTTTAGAAATAGCAAAAAAAAAATTGAGGGTTTACTTAATCTCATGCCAATTTCCCTATCAACTGGTAGGGTGGTACAGTGGATAGAGTACCATTCCTGGAGTCAGGAAGACTTAATTTCATAAATTCAAATCTGGCCTCAGACACTTACTAACTATATGACCCTGGACAAGTCACTTAACTCTGTTTTCCTCCATTTTCTCTCAGGGGAGGTAGAGCAAGCACTATAATAAAAACATGTATTGATTTATTAAAAGTTTGAAAATCAGCATGTTAAAAATGTTTATATGTGTTTATAGTTCCACTCTCATTCTACTCCTGTTTCCATGGAACCTGTATTTCACAAATTGTTTGGGAATAATTTATACACTTGATTCAGTTAAATTAGGTGGCATCATTTAGCAAGAGCAAATATGATATAATACCATTTCTCCCTATAACCTAATTATAGAACTACAAGTGATAAATCTATAAGATACATTTAGGATCAAATGACCAATTGTGCTTTGCTTATATAAAAATGATACACATCAAAGAAGCATTTATGCTGAAAGAAAGGAATAGTTAAGATTGTAAGTTATAGAGGCTCACATATAAATAATAATATAGACTCTCAAGAAATGTACAGTCTAATTAGTTGCCTATTAACATATTGTTTATAAATATAGTTCTATGATTATGATACTATGTTGAAACCACTTTATATTACTATTTAAATGCTATGTTAAGTTTACTATTTAAATGTTGGTTCAACTGGTGTTTTCTTGGAAAGATCCTGCTTTTCCTAGGCATTTTGAGGATAAACTGAGATGTGTATAATTTGCAGATCTGTCAGGGTGAAGTTGAAAAATCAATTATTTCTAAGGACTTATCTATATATGAATTTAATTCACAAAAACCTAGCTTGGATTGTAACAAAGTTAAAGAATCAATCACTGTTCCATCCTCCTCCTCCAAAAGTAAACTGATAGAATGTTTGATTAGGAATAGTCTAGTGGTTTCCTATAGCTGATGGAGAACTGAAACACATAGCTCCCTCTTTCTATTTCTGACTCAGTGGATGGAAGGCCATCTTGACTAGGAAAGGAAACAGTAGCTCTGACACAAGGGTTTTAGAGAAGAGATGCAAGAGATGAACTTCATGAGAATATATATTCATTTGCAATTCTCTGGGTTCAGTATTGCTCACTACCTTATTTGACAGAAGGATTCATTTGTTGTATAATATGCTTCCCTCACAAGAACACTATTGAAAAAGGAGAAATTTGCAGGGTTGTATAAGCTTTGTGAACATTTAAAATAATTTTTTTAATGCCTCTGCTTATCATTTTCTAGTTTTGTTAGACAGTTATTTAGCTATCACATGAATGCATTTATTTTTATTTTTATTTTCATTAAATACTTTCATGCTATTCTAACATAACAGTTTTTAATCCTCCAAGGGTATTTCTTGAATATTAAATTCATATATGAATATGGAAAAACTGTAATTATCTGTTTAATTTAGAATGTATGTGCTTATGTTTGTTGATGAGAAGAAATCAGTTCTTTGTTAATAATTAAAGTGGTCAATCAGCTTCCAGAAGGAGCTAAGCTACTTTAAATTATTTAATACATATTATATGTAATATGGAATGTTTAATGCATATTATGTTAAAAATAAAGGAGGTGGCACAAACACTGGCAGAGAAGAGACAATACATATTTTCAGATGACACGATGTTTTTACTTAGAAAACCCCAGAGAGTCAGCAAAGAACTGATTGAGATGCTTAATAGTTTCAGTAAATGGATTTTTAAAAATCCACAAGAATCATTAGCATTTCTATACTGTAATTTAAAAAACAAGAGGAAATTATAGATATTTTCAATTCAAAATTGCTCCAAGATGAATTAAATATCTGGGAATCTACATGACAAATTTATACTGGCATATATTATATATTATATATTACATAAATATGATTACAAAATACTCTTTGCAGAAATGTAGGACTTTGAATAATTGAAGAGATTTTCATTGTTCATTGTTGGGCATCATCCACATAATAAATATGATAATATTACTCAAATTAACTTACTGATTTAGCAGTCTACTCATCAAAATGACAAGTTTACTTTATAGAATTGGAAAAACTAATACCCTTTCCCCAGTCATCATGTATATCTTCATGTCATATTGACCTCACAATAAACCCATCTCTCTAATCTTCAATTTATCCCATTCTGCTAGTTCATTCTTTGTTGCTGATAAATGTGGTCAGATCTCCCCCATCCTTAAAAAATTCTCTATATCCAACCATTCTTTTATTTTCCTATACTCCTCTATTTTCCCTTGCTTTCCTAGCAAACTCTGGGGTGTGGCTTTTACATCATTGCTTTTACTTTTCAATTCATGTCTTTATCCTTTGCAATCTGATTTCTATAACTCAAGTGATTTTATTCTTTTTAAAGTTATCAATGATCTCTTAATCACCAAACCAGTGCTCTTGTCTCAGTTTTTCTACTTTTCAATATCTCTGTAGCATTTGATACTGTTGAAAATCTTATCCTCTTCGATATTCTCTCCTCACTGGATTTTGGTTACAAAGCTTTTTCTTCTAATCTCTCTGACCACGACTCTTCTTTCTTAATATTCTTTACTAGATCTTATTCATATTCTACTCTCTAACTGTGAGTGTACCTCAAGGCTTTGTACTGGGATCCCTTCTTTTTTCTTTCTTAGTCAACTCATCAGTTACCATGTGTTCAAGTATCATTTCTACACAGATGACTCAAAAATCTGTATATACCACCTTAGATTTTCTTCTATACTCCAATTCTGTGTCGTCAATTGAACTGTCTCACAGTTATCTCAAACTTAGTTTGTCCAAAGGACAAGTCATTATCCTTCCCACTGAACTCAACTTTCTTCCTAAACACATCATCTTTGTTTAGCTCACAACCATTATTTCATTCATCCAGGTTCACCACAGTGGAGTTGTCCTTAATCCCATCCACTCCTCTTCACTCCTTATAATCAGTCCGTTGCCAAATCTCATCAGTTCTACCTTGACAGCATTCATTATATTCTATCTTCTCTCCACTCACATGGCTATTACCCCAGTTCAAGTCCTCATTATCTCTCACCTAGATCATTGTAATAGTCTCCTAATTGGTTATTCAGGCCCCAGTTTCTCCCCTCTTCAATCCATATAACTACTAAAATGATATTCCTAAAGCACAGGTATTACAATGTCATTTTCTCGTTCAATAAACTCCAGTGCCTCTTTATTACTTCTAGAATAATATAGAAAATTCCTCTGTTTGGCATTTAAAACCTTCGTATCTTGGCTCCAACCTATCTTTTCAGCCTTAGTATACATTACTCCCATTCACACATTCTTCAATCCATCCTGTCATTCTTGCTGTTCTCCATCAACTCCATATCTTCCAGCTCCAAACTTTGTACTTTTGCACAGGGATCACCTAGAATGTATTTCCTTTTCATCTGTACCTCCTGGAATCTCTAGTTCCTTGGAAGCTCAGATCCAATATATGGCCCTTACTAATTCTCTTCTCAGATGCTAATGTCTTCCTCATAACTGCCTTGCATTTATTTTCTAGAGATGTATTTTACATCCACATACATCTGTATATGTCTCTATCTATAGGATGTAAAATCATTGAGAGTAAGGACTATTCCAATTTTGCTTCTGGATCCTGATTGCTTACTGCTGCACATGGTGGACAAATGTTATAATAAATGTTTATTCATTGATTAGTGTCAAAAATGATTTGGAGGAATAAAACTTTTAGAATCTCAAATGGCAAAAGCAGAAATAATGGGGCATAGCAATTTCAGATCACAAAACTATTAGGAAATTGTAACTATGTAAACTTTTGTGGCAGTTCAAAAATGGAAAAGTATATCAGTGTGACAGATCAGATAAGAATCTCAGTGCAATAAAACATAGCAGTCTAGTGCATGATAAACTGAAGTACACTAACTATTTGGAAGACCCATTATTTGAAAAAAATTCTGAGAAAAATGGAAAGTAGCCTGGCAGAAATTAGATGAGCATGTTGCAAACTTGCCACAATAAATTCAAAATTGATAGATGATCTAAAAAAAAAGGTTATATCATAAATATTTAGAGCAGAATACAATGAGATACCTATTTTAACTATGATTAGATGTAGAATCCTCAAATGAATAAGGGATAGAAGTGATCACAGAAGATTTTATGAAATGAAAAGGTGAGATTTACATCACAGGGTTTTATGAGGATAAAATGAAATAGTGATATATAAAACATTTTACAAACCTTAAAGATCTATGTAAATGTTAGTTCTTATAATTGTTAAAAATCTTTTGCATGAACAAAATCAATGCAGCCAGAAGACAAATTGCAAGTGGAAAAATTTTTGCATCAATTATCTCTGATAAAAATCTGGGATTTTGGGGCAGTGACTAGAGCACTGGCCCTGAAGTAAGGAGGGCCTGAGTTCAAATCTGGTCTCTTACACTTGACACTTAACTAGCTGTGTGACCTTGGGGGAGTCACTTAACCCCAATTGCCTTGCCTTCCCCCCTCCAAAAAAATAAAATCAGGAATGCAATATATTTAGGCAATTGATGAAAATGACTAAAAATGAAGTCATTCTCCAATATATATGAACAGTTTTTGAATAAATAATTTAAAACTATAAATAACCTTATGGAAAAATACTCCAAGTCACCAATAATAAGAGAAATGCTCCTTTTAACAGCTCTGATGTTTAATCTCATACCTCTCAAAATGACAAGGATGATAAAAGATGGAAATAGTCAATGCAAGAGGAGCTAGAGGAAGATAGGTATACAAATACAGCGAGGCTGTGGCAGAAGTATTTATGAATTGGCTCCACTATTATGTAAAACAATTTGGAAGTATGTGGGAAAACAGTCACTAAGCTGTTCATACCCTTTGAGCCAGGAATCTCACTACCAGGCTATGCCCCATGAGGGTCAAAAAAAAAAAAGAGAAAAGTCCCACATGTGCCAACATATTTGTAATAGCACTTTTCTGTGGCAACAAAAACATAGACAGAAAAGGGGTCACCATAAATTTGGAAAATTCTATAGAAATCATAATATATTAATGCAATGGAATGCTATTAAGCCATTAGAAATCATATCAGACATTCAGAGAAGCATAAGACTTTTACAAACTGATGCATAGTGAAGAAATCAGATCCAGGAGAACAATATGCACAATGATTATGCTAACAACAGGAAGCAGTCAAACTCTGGTTAATTGTAAAGAACAATCTTAATCCTGAAGAACAGATGATGCAGCATACCTCCTTCCTCTCATTGGAGAGAGAGGGGATTACAGGTATGAAATGTTGTACATATCATTATGGTGGCTTTTGCTTAACCGTTTTTCCTTGTTAGAAGGGAGATTTAAATGGGTAAAAATAACTGATGTAAAAATAAGAGGCATCAATAATATTTAGTTTGAAAAAAAAGAATAACAAAACTATGTAAAGGGCAATGAAATTTACTCAGACACGTCCTAGACAATTAAATTTATTTTGTTTGGATGTGCATCTGAGTCTGGATCAAAAATTCTTTTGATCAGACCAGTTAGGTAAATAAATATATGTGTATGTATGTATGTATGTGTGTGTGTATGTATATGTATATATGTATATATATGTGGGAGTGGTTCTACACTACTGTTAAATTTAGAGGACCAACAAAGGCAATCTTCCCTCATCTTCCAGATAAAGTAAAAGTATCTTAATTTAGAGAAAAAAATACTAATTATATGAAAATAAAGCTTCACTTTGATTCTAAAATAGTAGAGCTTCAGGGCAAAGCTATAAAGTTTAGCAGAGCAGCAGGAGGCAGAAGCAGCAGCCCATTAAGCAAAGAGATACTTAAAACCCAGCTTAGGAAAACAGGTCATTCACAAATTATTCATAAACTTCTTAAACTATCAGAGAACTCATTTAGAAAGTATTAGGAAGTGAAAAGCTCCAGTGAAGCTACAGAGTCTTTACAGATTTTTTTTTGGAAAGCAAATTGCTCTATAGGTTATTTTGTAATTATATTCATTAACCAGTAAATTTACAGGCTTTATGAATAAAAAGTTGGTAAATAAAGAAGAGCTATATTTCTTTAATTCCCCATAAACATCAGTTTTCTATAGAGCAGCAATGCTTAGGCAAGCATTAATAAAGACACGTGACCGCCAAATAAGCACAATGTAGGCACAATAAAGTACATAGAATGGAAAAAACTGCTGTATGGTTGTCCAGCACAGAATACACTGTGGATTATCCAGTATTATATTCCAAGATCCTATTATGTACTGGAGGGCTTTAAAAAGGATCTGTCTTATCCCTAAATATTATCCCTGTCCTCCTCTGTCCTTCCCTTCCACTATACCCTGTGAATTTCCATTCTATTGTTTAAAAAAACACATAAAACTCCCTTATAGGGAATAAGAGGGGGGAGGATGGAGAGGAGGGCAGGGTCAGGGGGGAGGGTTGTTAAAAGCATACATTTTTGTAAAGGGACAGGGACAAAGTAGAGAATAGAGCAAGAGGGGGTGGAATAGGAAGGAGGGAAATATACAGGTACTGGGGCAGGGAGATCCATCTTGCTCTACTGGAAAGTCAGAGGGATGATGAGGGAGGATATAAGAGAGGGCTGATGGGGGAGAGGGTATACAGTGGGAATGCTGTTTTGGGGGGAGTGGGTAGAGGAAAGATGGGGAGAAAATTTATAAATCAAAATCTCATGGAAATGAATGAACTAAACTAAACTAACTAAAAATAAACAAAAGTTAAAAAAAAATAAAACTCCCTTATATCTTCAAACTTTTCATCCCACATTTTTTTCCAATTTTATACACTTTTTTACACTTCCCTCCCTTTGTAGACTCCTCATCCCTTGCCACCATTTCCAGTGCTACCTACCTCTTCTTTCATGCACCACTCTATCTCAACCCAAAGGGTTAGGAGGTGTGGGCATAATCCTTTTTCCTCATTTCCATTTCTATGCTCTTCCTCTATCTCCATGATACAGAAACGTCTCTTCTTTTGAAGTTCAAACAATCTGACTGTATAGACTCTCTGTAGATCCTTGTTGGTGTCATCGCTTGACTTTCAGATGTGTATCCTTCATCCTCATGGTCTTCTTATCTATCGAGATTTCTAACATCATTCTTCATAACTTCAAGATTCACATCTATGCCCTTCTAAAACTATAATCTCCTATTTCATTAGTAAATTCTCATGATTTCGTATTATTGTAGATCACTTATTCACAGGAATTGCTATACTCTAGGCCACTAAATTACCTGAACCAATCTAAATTGAAGATGTTACGCAGTGAATGGTATTCTACTTCTAATCATAATTTCTGTCCTTTTGCTTCTTAACTCATAACTCTTCCTAAAGCTGTTTTTTTTTTCTCATCACAGCCTCTGGTCCCTCAATCTCTCTATGTTCTTTCAGTCTATCATACCTCACTTGGCTCGTTTCACAGTTCACTGTGTATCCACTACAGTCCAATAAAACCATTCTCTTCTCCTACTCTTTCTTTACTGAGAATATTGAGCTCCCAAACTTCTCTATGTTTTCCCATATTCTCTCTTCCCTTGTACAGTCTCATAAGATGTGGTGGTCTTCAGCCTTACCCAGGCTAACTACTCTGCTCATGCTCTTGATCTCTTTTTTTTCTCTCTTCTCCAGCAATATGTTCATCTCTTGTCTTTCTATTGGAACTCCAAGAGAAAAAGTCAGAAGAAAGCCTTCTTGATCTCTCAAAGAGCAAATGTTCTTCTCCTTCCTCAGATTTTCTGAGGGGCAATTTGTCAGGATGTCTCTTTTGTCCCTGTCAGAAACTATATAGTATTATAATAGTTTGCATGCATGTTGTATCTTCTGCAGTGGATTATTTTTGTGCATTTTTCTTTATTCTCTTCCACATTAGATTGTGATTTCCCACATTAAATTGTATCTTTTGCTTCTTTTTTTTTTATATCCCCAGCACTTAGTACAGTGCCTGGCACATAGTACTTGCTTAATAAATATTGATTGATGATTTAGTCTCTATCTTTGTATTTCTATGCAAGTCCTACTCTGTTGTCTCACCTCAGAATGAAGATACCTGTAAAACTGCAAATTTTATGCCAATGTAGCATGAACTTTTGTAGTTTCAAATATTGGTTCAGTCATTATCGAAATACCTCTCTATGACAATTAATTTTATATTCACCCTGACTTTAAAAACTAATCAACCATTTGATATGGAGGTATTATGATATATACATATGTATAAGTAAAACACATATATACTTACATATGTGTGCATATACATGTATATACACATATATGTATGTGTGGTAATATATATTGTGTGCATATACATACATACATACATACATATATTTGTGAACCAATGGCATAAACCAGAGAATTATACATTTTCCATTTGTATCCAATAAGTTATCTGCAAGAACTCAAAATACTTGATAGTTATGTAAAAGAACATATTTTGCATGATTCTTGTCTTTGATGTGAATATACTCTGAAATTACATTTTACATAAAGATACTATAGTTTTTAAAAAAAGATCATAAAACAAATGCTTCCACTTTCGGAATTTATTTCTGGTGAAATAACAGATCTCACACGGATAATGATGTGTTATTTATTTCTTTCACTATAAAATGGATTCTATCATAGATTTTAAAAGTTTTATGTTTTTTGTTTTGTATACTATAGTTATATCCCAATATACTTTACTTCCATATGACCATTAGTTGTCAGAAAGAAAAACAGTTAACCTCAACTAGGCGTTAAAATAACCACATCTTGATGTGTGGTAACTTTCTACACTTTAAATCCCTCACCTACTAGCACCTAACCCAAAAAGGCAGAAGTATGGTAATCTGGGTTCAGCTGTCCTTTAGTGTCATTTTTCACTTACATTATCACAGCCATTATCTAAAATTGTTGCCCTGATTCTACTTCCTTAACTTCATATTAGTTCATACAAGTCTTAAAGTGTTTCTTATAATTTTTCATATTCATTATTATTGTACTTGCATGCATTACATATTGCATGATGCTCATATATTAAAACTTGTTCAGTCATTTTCATGTTTATGAGCACATATTTGTTTTTAGTTTTTGCTCCCTTTCTAAAGTTGCGAATCTCAGTCTTTGTTTCACAGTATAAACAAGAGAGGAGAGTTCTAATGAATGTTTCGTAGTTTGGGGTCACCAAGGTAAGTGGACGGGGATAAAAATAGAACCTTTACTTAACAGAACTACACTATTCTGTGATTTTGGTCAATTAGAACAAATTAATGATACTTAACTTTAGAACAATGATACTTTTCCATCTGCTAGGGGATCTTATACAAAATGATTAAGTAGGCAAAGTTTTTCTTTGGCATTTCCTTAGCAATACGTCCCTCTTACACACTCCTATAAAAATAACTCATATATTTGCAACATTTTAGTTATTTGAAGGCATAGAGCACCAAAGTAGTTTTAAATCATTTTGATCCCTCTTCTCACCTTCCTTTTCTTGGTTTCTTCATCTTTTCATTTACTTTTCTTCTTTATCTTTTTCTCCAAGCTCATGTAGAAGTCAAGTGACAGAGCAAGGATACAAATTCATCTTCTCTGACTCCAAATCTAGCCCCCTTTTACTTCCCATTTTGGGTTTGTATAGATTATTTTGAAATATTAGACATGTTAAATTACTAAATTATCTAACTGTTGCCTCAGGATATGAGACAATGGGATATAGGACAGTCACCTTTTGAAATTTCTTTTCCATCTAGCCATACTGACTTTTTAAGGCATTCTTCTCCTCATTTGCTTTTTGGGCCTCTTTTCCCATTTGAGTTAGTCTATTTTTTAAAGTGTTATTTTCTTCAGTATTTTGGGGGTCTCCTGTAGCAGGCTGTTGACTCACTTTTCATGATTTTCTGGCATCATTCTTATTTCTCTTCCCAATTTTCCCTCCCCTCTCTTATTTGACTTCCAAAATCCTACTTGAGCTCCTCCATGGCCTATGACCAGTTTACATTTTTCTTGGAGGCTTTTGATGCAGGAGTTTTGACTTTGTTGTCTTCTTCTGCTTCTTTGTTTTGAGCCTCTTTGTCCCCAATAAAAGATCCTATGGTCTGACTGTACTTCCTCTGTTTGCTCAGCTTGCCAGCCAATTACTTGACTTTTGATCTCTTCGCCACAGTAGAACTCTACTTCCAGAGTGGAGAGTGCTGTGTCCCAAATTTCTGGTGTTTTGTGTAGCTGTTGTCAGAGATATTGTCAGGGCTATGAGGAGGACGCCCTTTCGACAGCCACCACAAGCTCTGACATGCTAGTGTTCCTCACCCCAGGACTACCATCCAAGACCGTGACCAAGATCCGACCTGGTCAAAGTAAGAGCAATTACCCTCTGAATGATCAGTTGGTCCCCCTATAATCTGTAGGCTAGGATCTCTGGAGGCAGCCATATGGCAGCAGCTGCAGCCACTGCACAGCCACTGCCTCTGCTGCCCTGGGGGCAGGGGTTGAACCATGCTCTTCTCTCACCCAGTTCCAACAGAGTTCTCTACTGACCTTTTACTTTCTTTTTGGCATTTATGGGTTGACAAGTCTGGAAACTGGCACAGCAGCTGGTGATTCACTCTCCTAAAGTTTGCTCTGTCTGGTTTGGGCTGTAAGTCTGCACCGGCGCAGCTCATGTGGGATTGTGCTTGGCTCCCAGCACACTGCAATAGACCCTTCCTATTGGCCTGCCAGGCTGCCTTCAGTGGAAGATTGGTTTCTCTCTGTCACTTTTTGGGTTCTGTGGCTCTAAAATTTGTTTAGAGACTTTTTTTTTTTACAGGTATTGGAGGTGGTTGGAGCAGGAGCTCAAGCAAGTTCCTGCTTTTACTCTGTGATCTTGGCTTCATCACCCAACAGTCACCTTTTAATGAAGTAAGAGGAAATTGTCAGAGACAGGAGTTTAAAGGAGATATGTCCACTAGGTTGCTAAAGAAAAGAGTTGAGTCAATATAAAGGCATTATATGCCTACCCAAAGGGGACAAAACAGATAAGAATCACCAAAAGGTGAAGCAGAAGTGGTACCCAAGAATTTTAAACTCAATATATTCTATATCAATGAATGAAGGCAAGTACTTAGAGCTTGGTCAGATACTGAAAATGCTAAGGTCACACACTACATCTTAAGCCATTGCCAGTCATCTCATCTTTTATCTTGTCACTGTTTTTCAATGACTCTGGAAGAGTGAGGGAGGCTTCTGACTTTGCACAACTCTGTCTCACCTAAATCCAGTTCATAGGCAAGTCAAGAAGACATCATCCTGTGATGTCATTAGTCCTCTTAGAAAATGAAGGATTGACAACTACAGCAACATTTGGAGACTACATTAAATCCACTATCGAGACCAGCAGTTCTCAACTTGTGGGTTATGTTCAATTTGTAACAATGAAAATACATCCTACATATCAGATATTTACATTACGATTCATAACAGTAGCAAAATTACAGTTATGAAGTAGCAATGAAAATAATTTTATGGTTGGGGGTCACCACAACATGAGGAACTGTATTAAAGGGTCGTGGCATTAGGAAGGTTGAGAACCACTGATCTACACTCTCCGTATCCTAAACCTGTTAATGTAACTTCTGAGTGAAACTGCATTAAGTTCTGTCAAGTTAAACATTAAATAATATGAATGGCAATGAGTTCCCAACTGAAGTTATATAGAACCTACTCCATAGTTGGCTAAATATTTAAGATTATCTAATCAAATAAATGGCATAGTGCTATCTCGGCCCCAGTGGCTCCATGTGAATTACTAAATTTGAAAAAATGAACTCAGTTGTCCTCAATTTTCTTACCATTGTCTATCACATATTTAAATCCTCTAATACTATGAATAACTCTAATACTATGAATGAGAGTAGAGAACATTCCTGAATACACAGACTCACAGATTTCCATATTCCCCATATCAAATTATCTTTTAAAACATCTTTTGATATGACTTTTTCAATATAAAACCAATTTTGGACATTGAGCCTTTATTTCTATAAGAAACAACATCCATCTCAATTCTCCTTCCATCCCCTGCTTTCAATATATTTTGGAAGGCCATCAAACTCAACTTATAAAGAATATCAGAATAAGCCTGGTGAATATGATATTAGACCGTTATGATGGGAGCAGTGATACCCACCCCTCTCCAACACATTAAAAACAACTATATCTAAGTTTGGACCTGATCCAAATTGTTTAGCCTGGGGGTGTGCTGGTGACAGCTCTAACAGCTTGCAGAAATCATCAAATTTTGGTGTCAGCACATATACCTCAGAAATTGGGAACCCACAAATCAGGTTTAATTGATTTTTTTGATTATCTAGTTTTAACAAGGTATTAATAATAAAGACTAAATTTAAAAGTATGTGCACATATATTTTGTATTTATATATAGGAAGAGGCTGATTGTTAAACATTTACCAACACATCCTTGTATTATTCTATAACCACTGCTTGAGCTTATCAGGAGTTCAGGGAATTATGTCATGACCAGACTGGAAGTCTGGTAAATGAAGGCTAATAATATTATTATTAATAATAGTAATTTTCACTTATGTAGCTCTTTAAAGTTTGCCAAGTGCACATTGTCTTATTTGAGCCTTTTAACACCTTTGGTATAACCTGTGGTGTAATTATCTTCTTGAGCTGCATATAAATTTATATTATTATTGCATCATAGGATTGTGGATGACAGTACAGTGTAGTGGAAAAGTGTTGGACTAAGAATCAGGAGACTTAAGTTCTATGCCTTGCATATTTATCCACTAGTGAATGACTCGGAAAATCCTGTTGCCTCAATTTTCTCATTTGTAAAATGAGCTGGAGAAAGAAATAGTAAATCACACCAGTGTTTTTGCCAAGAACACCTCAAGTGGGGGCATGAAGAGCGAGACCCAAATGAAAAGAAAGACTGAACAACAACAAAGAATGACCATTCTTCTGTGATCATGGGCCTTTCCCCTCTCTATGACTCAGTCTCCTTTTACATGGAATGAGAGGTTTTTACTAAATTACATCTAATTTCCCTTTATAATATAAAACTCGATGATTCAGGTACATTCAATAATAAAAGTTAGTTGTTACTTTCCCTAGACATCATTTGCCTAAATGTGTGACTTATTATTGTAACATATACATTATAATACCTTATTATTATTATGCTTGAATCTGTGACACTTAGTTTCTGTGATGTGATATATGTGTGTATACATATGTACATATGTACATATGTGTGTATACATATGTACATATGTGTTCCAGTTTCTGAGATAAAATATTTTGAAGACACATTTAATCATCCCAGTTACAATCTAACCCTTATATTTAGTTGATAGTCTTATAAACATAAACAAAAAGCACATATACTTTAAAAAATTGCTGCTCTAAAATATTCAAATTTTTCAAACGTGACATGGTAAAATATAAAGTTATTTCATAATAATTGAATTGTACGTTCTTTAAAAATGAGCTGTCTTTTAAGAGAGAAACTAGACAGTTTTTTGGCATCATTTGACAGTAAAACTCACTGATATTCTTGTTTGTGTAGATATAATTAAAATATAACTGATGTGTTTTGATCTCTGACATTTTTATTCTCCCACCAACTGGAACCCTGTATCTAATGTTTTATTTTGTTGAAAAAAATGTATTTAAAATACACATATTATATCAACACAAATACAGGCATATCCTGAGTAACACGCCTTTATCTTCCCAATAGTCTATACTTATAAAGAGATGATTATATATGGTCTGTTTTTCTTATTATCGATATTTTGTCTTTGAATGCACCCACTGCAGAGGGAAACCAATGTGTTCAGTGTCACTAGTGTTACTTGGTAGCCAGTGTCTTTCTCTTCCCCACAATCTCCTTTCTTTTTTCTTAGGGTGATATGTAATTCACTCTTTTCTCCTTTCTTCTGTCTTTGACTATGTCAATTAATTCCCCTTGAAGTGATATATTTCCTGTATCTGCCCAATTTTTAAAAACATTTTAAATTCTCATCTCTCTTCCAAACTTATAGCATTGTCTCTAAGGGAAAATACATTCCAACTTCTAAAAGCAGCCAGCTTTTCACATGAATACTTGGCATTCTACCCAATTGTAAGTAAAGGTTGCCCATGATTTGGCAATTCATTATAGATTATAGTAAGGCTTCTTAGGACTTTAGAATTTAAAACAGATATATAAATATTCACATGTAAGCTCAGGAAAAATCCAAATCAGGCAGCACATCTATTCTAAATTTAGCAAATACTTTTCTGAGCATTTTGTTGTGTTTTGTTTTAAGAAGAGTTTACATTTGACTGAGAGTTCTTGGATTGTGTAAAGAGCTAAAATGGAGCCAATATGGAGATTTTAGTAGACGGAGCCTTTATCTTTACTCCCTTACTGCCTTTCCCCTAAATTGTTGAGTTTTAGTTCCTGAATTATAAGACAGTTATATGTGTTCAATTTCCCTCTATGGAAATAATTTGAATATTTTTGGATAAAACAAATGCTTTTGATTTTTAAGTGTATTCATAATGGGAACAAGAAGGATTGAAATGTGAACTGAGAAAGTCTTCAGATAAGTTAACATTTCAGTTGGTTGGTAGATCCTTGAAATTTCTAAGAGTATGGCAATCATTAGTGACCAAAATATTTAGTAATACTTAAGGAACCTAAAAATTATATGGAAAGTGATTAGTTATTATTGTGCTCTAGTAAAGTGTAAGCTCCTTGCGGACAGGTACTATTTTGCTTTTTAATTTGATCCCTATCATCCAACAGAATGCTTGAACATAGCATTTAATAAATGTTCATTGCATCAAATATTTGTTGAACATGAATGACTTTCTAAAATATCTGGAGCTTTTCCAGTCATTAACAGTTTGGGTCATTCTTTTTTGTGTGTGTGGCATATTTCTTATTTTCTACTTTTCCTTCCTCTTATTACTTTGATACATTTTCCCCCTAGACCTTTTTCAGCTTGCTTTCCCTCTAAATTTCCTACAGTGTTTAATACTTGGGGGAAAAGTTTATTTTTTCTTTAAGACTATTCTTTTTTCATCTTTCTTCACAACATTTTTCTTATCTGATTCTGCCTCCTTTTTCAATTTAATATTTTTCCTTCAGTATTTCCTATCTGTCCTTCATCTCTTCTCATATTCCCTATCTTGCCTCCTCTACCCAATTTCTTTTTCATTCATTCTTCTTCTCTCAAAATTCTACCTTCTTTCCTTCCCTGATCTCATACTCATCACCCAAACTTTCATCTGACCCACCATCCTGATTGAACTCCATTTTATTCCTGTATATTTGTTATATGTGATAATATATGTATATATACATTTATATTTATTAAATACATGCCATTCTAGATACACATACATATATATATATACACATATGTGTATGTATACATTTATACACACACATGTAATTTTTATTTAAAAAAGACCCTAGGAAATATGGTACTTTAAATATGTGAATTATCTGGAAAATTCCAGGAATATGTTTGTAACTATATAAACTGTTCCCTTTGTTTAAGTATATCTTAATCTTTATAAAATAATGACATTGGAATGATCTCTAAGGTTCCTCCCAACTTTAATTTTCTATGACTTTAAGAAGGTACAATACTCTTTATTTCTTTTTCTTCTATTAATTTCCTAGCATAGCAGAAGTGGCCTGGTTTTTCCCCTGTTCAAATGGGGCTAAACCTGATCTGTTTACAGATCTCTGTTTTATACTTCTGCTAATGGAACCAGTCAGCAGTAACCATTAGTGCTAACCTGGCTGAGCCTTTCACCATTTTATTCCAAGTGACATTCTCTCATACTTTGTGTCTCTGTGATGTCAAGATATCCAATGAAGCCCTAGAGGAGTCAGTCATCAAAACCTTCTGCCTACACAATAGTTAACAAGCCAATTTAACTAAATTGAATGGACTAACCACATATTTGGTAGTGATGTAGAGACAGACTAGAAGGGAAAGCAAGAAAGATTACCTTGCCTGGAATAACATATAAGAAGGATGAAGACTTTTTAGATGATAGATAGCTCTTATGCCTGTGTTAGCTACATTTACCAACCACAAATCTTGCCTTACTTTGGAGCTCTTATTTGTTCCCACCAGAGAGGGTAATAGGATTTAGAGCTGGAACTCATTTTAAAACGATTTGTTTTTTCATATGCATTTTATTTATTGTTGTCTTTTGTTTTTATTTCACTATTATTCCCACTCCTCCACCTTGGAACTATACCATGTGAAAAACTAAAACTTTATAAAAGAAAGCCAATTGAGGCAGCCACCACTTTTCCACCTCTCTTGAAATTAAGATAGTGTGTTTCATTGTCAGCTTTCTGGGACCTAGATTGTTTATTGTAATTCATTCATGTTTAAATGCTTTGAAATACTTTTACATTACTATAGCAATTGTCTATATTATTCTCCTGGCACTGTTTTCTTCATTGTATCATTCCTAGAAGTTTTCCCAGGTTTCTCTGAAACTCCCATTTTGTCATTTGTCACATTCATGGTCTTTGAACTTCTCAGTGACAGACCACTCCAAAGCCAAGAAATCCAATTTGTATATGGGAATATTTGTCAATATATCCTTTACTAGAAAATCTAAGTTTCGGGTGACCATCACTGTCTTCATATAAGATTGCTTCTAAACCTTACAAGCTAATCTCAGTTTATGCATCAAAGTGCTTGTTCAAGTCTGCATAAGGTCCAACACTGGTGCATGTGTGATGCAATCGGTCAACTCTTAAAAAGACTGTGAAAACTTCTCATTTGAACAATCTCTAAATGTCATTGAAGTGATTATATCAAATTGAACTTTCTTTGCCTCTTGCTTTTCATTTTCCTAATTAAAAATCTACAAATGAAATAAGAGAGCTTTAGCAATGGCAGCATGTCTTCATAGATTTGTAATAATAGCTATCAAATCCTCAAAGATACTTTAATTCATTGAGGTTCATTAGATATGGTCAGGTGGTAAAAAATTCTTTTTTAATATATAAATTAATTAATTTACTTTTAGTTTTCAACATTCACTTCCATAAGTTTTAAATTTCCTCCACGTCCCTTCCCTCCTCCTCCCCAAGACAGTATCTCTGCATATATATTCTTATTAAACTTATTTTCACATTAGTCATGTTGTATAGAAGAATTATAACAAATGGAAGGAACCATGAAAAAGAAAGAAAAAACAAAACAAAAAAAAGAGAGCAAATAATGTGCTTCAATCTGCATTCAGATTCTATATTTCTTTCCCTGGATTTGGATAGCATTTTACATCATGTGTCTTTTGGAGTTTTTTTAAAGGTCCTTATATTGCTGAGAAGAACTAAATTTATCAAAGTCAGTTAACACACAATGTTGCTGTTGCTGTGTACAACGTTCTCCTGGTTCTGCTCACTTCATTCAGCAAACAATTCTTTCTCCTCTAGATAAATGTTTGCTCTGTCTTGGGTCACTGTGTGATCCACGTATTTGACAAAGTCTTTGTATAACCGACCCTTGTCAATTGAATGTTAGACCACTGGTTTTAATGAGTCTTACATTTTCATTAATCTTTCCTTATATTTTATCCAGTTTTGTCTCAAAGAAAATGTGAGCTAAATATATTAGAGTTACAAGTATTCATGTCTCCAACCACCTTTTCCATAATCCATTGAAATGTGAACCTTGAGATTCCTCAGGTTATACATTTAAAGTTATGGACTCCTGTATGGCAGATGAAATTATCTTCTTGTCTTTCTCCTCCACAGTGATCTGATAGGTTCCACTAAGTAAGTCCAATATTGAAAACCACTGGCTGGACAATGGTTCAGGTAATCTTGAATTCATGGCATGCTTTAATGGTTCACCTTAATTTTCTTGTTCAATGTTAATTTTCTTGTTCAATGTCTTGTAAACAGATCCAGATCATTCCAGTTTTCTACTATACTATCAGTCTGAGAAAGGTACAACTATGTATACATATATTATATCAATAGTATAAATCAATCATTAATAATTTGATGATCATCAAAAAGCATGGTTAATTCTAATTAATGTTTGGTTAATGTTATTAATTAATATCATTATTACTAAGATTAGAATATATGTTATATACAATTTTAAGTGCTACCATTGTCTTTTTTTTTTATACCACAGTTATTCCCCGTATATTATAGATAGATAGATAGATACATCTTTCAGATGGTTTCTGTGGTTTTTTTAATTAGAGGGAAATCTTTTGAGATTGCTCTTTAAAAGATACAATGTGTTGCCATTTCAGAAAATTCCTTATTCAATGCATGCATTGAGAATGCAATCCTCCCTTCATCAAATTTATTCTTCAAAAAATACTTCCATTCTTCAAGCAATGAAGGGCCATCAGAGTCAAACTTTCTTGAATCTGTTATTCAAATAGAAGAGTCAGTGCTCTTTTGATTTTCTCTCTGTTACTACTATCTGTTTTGTTGTACACACACACACACACACACACACACACACACCCCTTTATTTTAGGATTTCATCTTCCTAAAGGTTTCTCCAATACTGAGGTTGTCAGAGTGTTTACATATTATACCCTAGATTATTGTCATTGGTGTTTTGCTCATACTTTGAACAGATTGGAGTTGATCCCAGACAATGATGTTTGTTGAGTCTAGATATACAAGAGCCACATTATTTACTTTCTTGAGGATACACAAAAGTTTCTTAGAGAATGTAAATGCACAACAATCTCGTCCAACTATGGGGAGTTATTTCTTACTTGGTCCACAAAGGCTTCCTCCATGTGTAGGATAAAGGGGCAAATTTTCAAACGTCTCCCATTGAATGACTGGAATATAATCCTCACTTATGATCTGCTCTCCAACTCAACAGGACGTTCTACATCCTTAATCATTGTTGCACAAGGCCTTGTAAATTCAGGTGGAAAGCACCCAGGCACAGTAGGTGGTATGTTTTTTAAAAGTCTAGAGACACTTCTACTCTGAGCATTTTTCCATGCTTATTTTTTCAGTTACCAGGCACTGTTCTAAGTGCTGAAGTTAGAAAGAAAGGAAAGAGATAATCCCTTTTCTCAATGAGCTGACCCTCTAATGAAGAAGACAACATGCCGAAGCTATGTACAAATAAGCCACATACAAATTAAGTTAGAGGCAATCAATGGAAGAAAGACAACAACAATAAGAGGGATCAGGAAAGCCTTCTCAGAGAAGATGGGATTTTACCCAAGATTTGTAGGAAGTCAGGGAAGTCAGAAAGTGGAGATGAAAAAAGGGAGTATTTCAGACATGAGGAACAACAAATAAAAATGCCCAGAATCTGGAGATGATGTCTTATCTAAGGAACAGCAAGGAGGGCCAGTGTCACTGTGTTACAGAATACATAGCAGAGAGTAAGGTGCGAGAAGACTGGAAAGGCAGGAGGAGGCCATGGTGTGAAGGAGTTTGAATGCCAAAAATATGTTGTATTTGATCCTGGGGTTATAGAAAGCTGCGATGGTTTAGGGAGCTGGTGTGGTCAGATGTGAGCGTTAGGAGGATTGATCTGACAGCTGAATGAAGGCTGGACTGGAGCGGGGGAGAGGCTTGAGACAAGAGAGACCAGTCAACAGGCCATTGCAATAGTCTAGGTGTAAGCAGATGGAGGCCTGCTCCAGGGCAATGACACTATCGGAAGAGAGAAGAGAGTGTAGATGAGAGATGCCAAGAAGCATTCAGCTTCCCATATACTAATGCCTTATCATCCTCTTAATTAAGCTCACTTAGCACACAAGTGACTGATCAGTCTTACAACAAAATAAAGCTCCATTTCTTTAAGCTGTTCTTGTATGAAGCTTTACTAAGGAATGAAATAAGCATTTGTTAAATGCCTACTATGTGTCGGGCACTGTGCTAAGCACTTTATAAATGTCTCATTTGACCCTGGAGGTAAGCACTATTATTATCTCCATTTTACAGTTGAAGAAACTGAAGCAAACAGAGGGTAAGTGACTTGTGCAGGGTCATACAACTAGCAAGTGTGTGAGGTAAGAACTGAATATTTCTAGGCCCAGCTCCATCGACCGTGCTACCTGTCATCCTTCTTACCACTGATTGGACCTGAAACCCTTGGAATATCATTTTGACTTTACCCTATGGGTATGATTTCTTGTTTCTACAATATGCTACTTTATCTACCTTGAAGGCTTGGCCCAGTTCCTAGTCCTAGGACCTTCTGCTCAGCCCTATTTTAATGACCCCCTTTCCCCCAGGATCCTGCATTCAGTATATTTGTGACTAACTAGTTGTATAACAAAAGATAGACCAACCTCTTCAGCTGTTCTTACATTAGACGGCTGTGGACTCTGATCTTAGGACCCCTTTCTCTTCTAAGAAAAGTGACTTTAGCCACTAAGAAGTGAACTTATTTTGACCTTCTGCAGTGGAGAACAGTACATGGGATCCAAGTTAACCTCTTATTTTATTTCTTCGACCTATACCCAGTAAGATGCCTTGGAACCCTGTGAAGCCATGTTTCAATGTCATAGCTTTTTCTCCCTTCTCACTGACTCTTCTTTTGTATGTGTGGTCAACAGTACTTGTTCTGTTTACCTTGGGGACATTCATTGTCATTCATGTTGCTATTTCTGTATCAGTTGGAAGAAGTCATGCACAAACTATGAGGTCTCATGTTAAATTAGAATGAGTACCACAGATACCTCTGTCTGTTCATGGCCTTCTGGAGTAGCTTCTCAATTCTTAACACAAAGCTGGAAATCTTTTCTCTTTCCTGCTGGAAGACTCTTAGGAAATAAAAATAGGAGACTCCTACCAACTTACTCAAATTGGCACACTCTGCATTACCAAAATGTCTATCCAGTACTTACAGGCATTCAAATACTAATACAGGAGCAGCCACATTTTTAATAGCAACAATTCTACCAATAGTCACAATGTTTTGTGGACCCTCCTGAGTCTACTGAATCTTGTAATCTCCTTGAGGGCAGGAACTATATTGATTACATCCTCATATCCCTAGTACTTGGTGCAGTGCACTGCACATTGTAGGCATTTAATAAATGTTAATCAAATTATAACACTGTACTTGGTTTCCCTGTTAAGAATCTATTTCTTGTGTATCTCTTTCATTTTTTTTCTTGTTATTCTGGGCTTTGGATCTTGACCCTTGGCCTTCATACTTGTACTTCTTTCTGGTTTGAATCTTGAGATACCGACCCTAGTTTACCTATTTGAAATCTTACGGAATCACAGTATCTTAGAGCTGAAACAATCTCAGAGATCAACTAGTTTAATACCTTTATTGTACACATGAGGAAACTGAGGCCTAGATATTAGAAATGCCTTATCCAAAATCACATAGCTAGTAAGAGTCAGAGGTGGCCTTCAAATTCAAATTCAAGTCTTCTGATCCTAAATTTAAGGTTTCCTTCCAAACCACACTTTCTCTATACTTTGTTTCTCCATACTTTGTTTAACCCCTTTATTTTGACATCTGTCAACATATTCAAATTCTACTTTGCCTCTTACCATCTATTTGACCTGAAGCCCTGGAATATTACTTTGATTTCTTCCTCTGGATTCATGAAACTCTTATGATGATTCCCGCGCCGCCCCCTCCCCCCCAACACTGTTTTGCTTTGCTATTATTTCTTGTCTCTACATGCTTTCTTACATGCTCTGGAGACTTAGACCAGTGTCTAGTCCTGGAACCTCTTGGTCAGCTCTATCCTAATGTTCATCAGGACTCTGTACTGGCAGCTGCCTTTGCCATCCAACGGGGAGTTTACTCATGCCATCATGTGGGAAGAGATTGATTTTTTCCAGGGAAATCCATACACTCAAGTAATTGAGCTATCATCAATGTCACCTTGAGGCACACAAATGGAAACATATACGGGAAAGATTTCACTGTAAGTATAATTCAGTACTTGTTAGTAAAAACTATATCTCAAGCTTGTTACTGGATTATCTGAAATTTTTTATTAATAAGAAAATTCAGGCAGCCATCAGGGCTTCTAGGCAGTATATATAAACTTAAGGGAAATAAATACTCCCTCTTCTGGAAAAGTCCAATTAACTAGAATTGATTCAGTAATTAGGTTTCGAAGCAAACAGCAAGCTGGCAGTGAACTTTGCCTTTGCCCTTATTCTCTATGCTGTCTCTAGATATATGATGGGGAGAATTTTTTCCCCTTCCCTTGGAATTCTGTTGTGTCCTATCCTGGTTTTTGTTGTTTTCTAGCATGTAGACACACATGCTACCAAAAGCTATGCTATGAATTTGTCCACCTGCTTGCCATACTATGCCAGAAGTGAGGTTTTCTGCAGTTCACATTGTAAGAGATATTTGAAAATTATTGCTGAACAATTTTGAAATTTTAAATAGAAATTTAATGATATCAGAAGTATCTGAATAATGAGAAAATCACAATAAGATATCTTACATTTTCTAGCCAAAGTTGGATTTTTTTAGTGGTGTAACAACATTGTTTGGCTATGGGACTTCAATTACCTTCCCTTCAGCTGACTTTTTTTGATGGTGTTTAGAATCAACTAGGACCATCCTTGCCAGAACCATCAAAACATTGGTCAGGAAGAAATGACTCTCCTAAACCTTTTTAAAGAGCTGATAACATTCACCTCCCTTCTGATTCTTCTCTGTCCTTCACTTCATTCTCTATCCCCCTCTCTCTGTTTCTTCTCTCTCCTCTGTCACTCTTCCTATTTCTTCCTCTTCTTCCCTCCTTCCTCTTATCCCATATTTCCTTTTTTCTCTCTGTAAGATGCCTCATCACTGAGTACTTCATGGAGCCATCTTCCTTTCCTTTTCTCATTCTGTTTTGCACAAACTTGGTCACTGTGTGGGCCCTGGTTGACTCAGAATGAATGTAAATAGAAATTGTTTCTCTTTTGGCCAGAGACCTTGAGAACTGTTTTTTTTTAACCAGGTAAAAGAGGCCATTTTCCTGCCTTATTTCTTACTTAGCCTTAATCACTGAATGACGTGTTGCTTCAGTCAAACTGAGAGTTGTTAAAGACCTTAGCTTAAAAAGGCGGAGGTCTCCCACTGCATTCAGAGCCATCTCCAGTCATCCCGATCTATATCTTGATGCTGGACCCAGATGACTCCAGAGGCTAAAGTGAGGCTGGTGACCTGGCACAATCCTCCCTCACTTAAATCCAATTCACATGCCTGTCATGGCATCACCTCAGTGATATCACGGTCCCCTTTGAGAGCAAAGGACAAATAACAACAACATAATTGTGTATACAATACACATATGTTGTATTAATGCTTCTGTAAGGTCCTAAAGTTTTCTCTTAGAACTTCTACAGGGAAGGACATTTATTGATGTTACCGAACTTGATTTCTCAGCTTTAACTGTATTCTCTTGTCTTTATAGTAAAACCTACCTACATTCTAATTGTCTCACTCCCAGGAAAGGAAGAATTTGCATAACAATGTAGCATATCTTTTTGCTTATACTATCTTTGACCAGATATTGTCTTAAACAGAAAGTGCTCAAGGATATTTATTGAATGAGTGAAAAAATGAGAAATCAAGGGGACTGAATGCCCTCACTTCTATAAACTGCTTAGAAATCATCATTCAAATTTCATTTGATCGAATATAATTTATAAAGCAGAAAAAATGATGTATACTTCCCATTCCAAATAATGATCCCTTATTCTTGGTTCCAAACAGGAAATCCTCCTATCACATGTATACGTAAGTCTTGAGTCTTTTTATGGATTAACCTCTGAGACTGGTTGGATGTCTAAGATTTATCCATCTCAATTATTAAAGAGGGATTAATTTGTTCATTCTGGGGCAGGTTTCATTCTCTCCTTTCTAAATTTATTACACTTCTCAACTTCATCCAAAAGTGGGAGATGAATGGCTCTTGTTTTGTTAACAGGTTACACTAATCTTGGTTTAGATGTATGATAGCAAGTAGGATTGAGAAATGTAGACGCTAACTCATCCTCCAAATTAATGTAAAATAATTAATGCTAGTAAATAAGTGGATAGACAATAGATAGATAGATAGATGACTGAATAATTTATTGAAAGATTCTCAATAGCTATTCTACTTCTTTTCCAGCTTCTGCTTTTAGGTAGGCTATTATTTGGGGGGCAGTGAGAGTTAAGAATTTGCTCAATTTTAACTTAAGACCCCTCTTTAGTCTGGAAAATTCCCCATTTCTTTTTCCCTCTTCCCCCTACTACTTCCTCCTCAAAAGGTATCCTCCTTTCCTGTCTAAGGCTTTATCTTCTCATGTCTCTTTGGAATTTTCTTCACAAGTTCAATACTTTTGTTGCCATAGAACATAAAGTCCTTGACGGCAGGGAGATGTCTTTACATCTCAACTGCTTAGTACAATGTCTGGCATGTTGTGAAGCATAACCAGTGACTTTATTGGTTTAGGAAACTACTAATAAGAGACTCCCTCTACTAATGTAGATCAATACTTGCTCAGCAACTTATAGTATTAAAATCCTGCTGGGTACAGTTGATGCTTAAAATGTTCATTTAATGGAATGGGATTGAATTATATTGTCTTTTTTACCCACCAGAAAGATGACCATTTAGATGTAAATGTTGAAGGACACAGAATTATTGGTTTGTTGTAAGCATTTCTGGTTCCTATGAGCAGAGGGTAGGGTAGGCAGAGGGCAAAGCTCTTGCCTGGTTTAGTGAGACCGAGGGGACCAGGCACAAACAAGAACAATGCATAGGAAAAAAACATCCTTGTTGTTTATTAGAATTTCTGAAATCATGTGGAGCTTCTGAGAATCTGCTCAAAGCATTTATTCCTAGAAAAATTCTCCTGAGTCTGTCAGTTGGTCAACATGAGTTGAGCGTCCTTTGTATTCTGAAAAAAGGCAAACTATTAAATAATAGAAGAAGAGAAGCAAATTGAAATTACGTCTTACCACTCTAAATCCAATTCTGGGAATATCTCATTTGGGCTTGCTTTCCCACACAAAGGAAGCAGGACTGAAGGCAACACTTTAATTTGAAAGTGAGGTATATGCCCACATCATTGAGTATAAGACACTATCTCCCACAGAGAAAAGGGAATATTTAGTGGGGTGACTCTACACAGATCAATTTGTAAGAAATTGTCAAATTCAGCCAGACAACAGGTTCCTTTGAAAATAGTCTGGGAATGGTCACTTGCAAACCCACTGATCAAATTCCACCCCTCTCCCATTTCTTTGGCCACTCCCCACACTGATTTGAGTATGTAGACACAGACTAAGAAAGGGGAAATGTTAGATGATTTAAACTCATTTGCTGCCAAAGAACCTCTGAAATGAAGAGAGCATGAAACAAAGAAAGTCCTTCCATTTGCAATAATAGGTGCCTGATCCATCCCCTTGCTACTAGGCAAGGCCAGTATAGAATAGGAAGAGAGTCCAAACATTCCATTTGGAACCACCACTTTTAACAGCCTTCAAGAAGAATATTCTAATATTTCCAGGGCTATTTACATCCTATAGGTGCCTGTTTCAAGTCACTCTAGACTATGCCATAGCATGTCATAAATAATCCCAGTGCATTTATAAATCTGACATTAAAAATGTGTGTCTCAGAATATCTCGTGTGTCCCTCAGCCGTGTCAGCATCGAAATAATGTTTGGTATTTGTTTATTTTCCTGGACCACCCCATGAACCTGGGGGAAACATGTTAGGGGAAAAAATATAGCCACGCCAACTATTCTGGGAGATACATGAGCCCCTCCATGTTTATCAGGTTGAGGGCACTGTATTTTGATGTCAATAAGCAATTTTTCCAGCCCGGTCTCCTGCCCGACCCTTTTAATCCATCAATATATTATTAGAGATAAAGTTGGTGGATGCCTGCTGCAGTTAGAAGATAAATGACATCTCTGAAGTCAGGCATTAAAGAGTAGATTAAGGCCTTGTGACACCGTTTTCAGTGCTCATCTGTGCACTTCTGTTCAACCTATCACACTGAGTGACAAGAAAGAAAAATAATGAACTGGGCCAAGGGAAGAAGAAGAAAAAAAAGGCAGAAAAAGAGAGAGATTTTTTTTCCCCCTAACACAAACTACATCAGTTCACACTCGGGATTAGACTGCATTTAAAGAAAGGGGGGGAAAAAGAAAGAAAGAAAGGGAAACGGGGGAGTGAGAAGGACAGGAAAGGGATGGCTCTGTAAAGATGAAATAGTAAGAAGAGACATTAGAAACAAGAATTTAATTTCTTTCTTTCTTTTCTTTTCTTTTTTTTTTTTGATCCAGGTGGCTTTGCTTCCTTGTTGCCCTCCCTGTACTTTCTCCCACTAGGATTGACCTAGTTGGTGTTTGTTTTTTTTTTTAAACTTGCTGTAGGTGTATTCTGGAATCAACTCAAACCCTTATTTAAGAGTGCTGACATAAATCTTTATAAGATGCTGTGCTCAGTCCTAAATCTTGGTGAATCATGTTCTTCTAACCCTTCCAAAGAATTTCTTTCACACCACCATCATCTGTCTTAATGGAGCTATTAGACAATTTTAAAAAGTATCTTGGTCTCAGTTTCTTCATCTGTAAAATGAGGGGATTGGACTTGAAATCTGTTCAGGTCCACTGCTTCTCTGAGATTCTAAGTCATTGTTTTAGTAATGAAGTGATTTACAAACTGGACAAATGCAAATGGTGAATTCTCCCCAGAAAAAATAATACAGTGTAGGAGCTGGGAAAACAAAAGGATTTCAAGGACAATGCAGAGGCTTTCATTTAATGAGAAATTTCTTTGAAGGCTATGAAAAGGTGTTCTAGCACTAGTCTGGCTATAGATAAGTCTCAACCTTTTTCTGCCTCAAACTCCATAACCATTAAATGGGGAAAACAGCATCTGCCTCGCCTACCTCATTAAATTCTGTTCTCCTGTAAAGTGTGTTTTCCTCAAAAATCTTCTTGCTTTCTTTGGTTTCAAGTTTCATCTCTCCATTTGTGATTTACAAATCTGTCCTTTTCCCTGATCACCATTTCATCTTTTCCAATTTTCAACTGGGCATATCCACCTTCACATCAAACACACCATGTTTAAAACCACACTCTATCTTCCCCCTCAGTTGAGTTTCCTTCTCTTGAATTGCACCTACTGCCATAGTGATAGTCACCCACACTCAAAACTTTGGAGGCATTTTTAACTCTCCCTCTAAATTAAAGTCAAGGATTTCTCAGACTCCTAAATATAAGGGAGAATATCTGTTCCTTTCCATTTCTACTGCCAGCTGGTCATCAGTGCCTCACTCTTGGATTACTGAAATATTTGCCTTTTCTCCTCCAGTCTCTTCCTTATCTCCAATCTGCTTTTTATATGTTGCCTAGTCTTGCTGAAACACACCTGTGGTCATATTACTTTCTTCCTCAAAAAACATTAAGAACACCAAGTTTAGTATCAGAAGATTTGGATTCAAGTCCTACCTTTGACATTAACTAACTATGTGACTGTGGGTAAGTCATTTAACTTTTCTGATCCTCAGTTTTCTCATGTGTAAAATAGTGATATTAAATCTCTTTGGGTACTTGTGAAGCAGACCATTGGAAGTCAGGCCTCTCTACATTATGATCTCTTTCTGTCTGTCTGTCTCTTTTTGTTGTTCTCTGTCTGTTTCTGTCTTTTTATTTCTGTCTGTCTTTCAGTCTGTCTCTCTGTTTTCTGTCTGACTATTTTTCTCTCTGTCTCTTTCTGCCTCTGTCTTTCTCCCTCTCTGTTTCTCTCTGTCTCTGTCTCTCTGTCTAACTTCTGTAGTCTCTTTCTCTTTCAGAACTCCCTAGTTCACTACTCACCTCTCACTCTTCTCTTTTAGATGAGAGGAGAAATAACTGTTCTTTCATACCAAATCTCTCACTATGCCCAGCAGCCTTAGTGACAAACAATGAGGCTTTTACTTCTGTCAGTAGAAACTAGTTTCTTGTATCTTACTACATTTGCCTTTCCTATCTCAGAGAGTTGCTACTAAGAAAATACTTTGTGAACCATGAAACACAATATAAATGTGAATTATCATTACTCTTACTATTCCTCATCTCCCTCATTTCAATCATCCACTAAAGTCCTTCTCCAGCACCTTATCTAGATGTGAAGGTGACCCTGAGTTGTCAGAGAATGTAGGTTCTCTGTATGTAAATCATACCCAGCTAGAATAGGCCCAAGTGCAAAACAGGCAATACTTCTGCAGGCCAAGGACCTGACTAGTTAAGTGGTGGCTAAAAGTTGAGGGATTTTTTGACCATAACAACTCTCTAAGACTGAAGAAGGCTTGAGATCTATAATCAGTGGAAGAAGTATCCATACAAATGAAATCCTGGATCCATGAAATATTGCAGTAACAATGATGTTGATGTCAACAACAACAACAATGACAACATTGACACGAACCCTGTTACCCTCAAAACAAACTCCTGATTCCTCAGCTGGGTCACTTGAGGCTTTCTAAAGTGAGACCTTAACCTAGTTTTCTAGCCTTATCTTGTATTGCTGCCTTACTAGACATGAGTGCTCCAGAGAAAGTCTTCTACCTGTCATTCCCTAAATATTCCCTATATCTCCCCATCTCTGGTCTTTGCTTAGTCAACTCTTCCATCTACAATCCTTCCCTCTCCAAATCTCTGTCTGTCAAAATTCTATCCATTCTGCCTTCCCAGACTTTATATTCTAACAGTTTGAACATCTTTCCTTATTACCAACAGAAGTGATTTCTATACCTCTTGAGAGACTTATGTAGAATTTTGCTTTTAATACATAGTATTATAATTATTTTTAAACTGTTCCTTGAGCAGAGAAAAAATCTTAAATATCTTGCTATTCCCATGATACTGAGAATAATACTTAGTATATTATAGGTATCTTTGATAGCAAATATTTGTTGAAAAATAATAACAGTAATAGCAACAGTTAACATTTATAAAGTGCTTCAATGTTTGCAAAGTGCTTTTTGGATTTGATCCGTATGATGACATTGCGAAGGGAGTGCCGTTACTATCAGCAGTTCTGACTATGGAATCTGAAGCCAAGTGAAGGTAACTGATTTGCCCAGTGTGAGTCAACTACTAAGTATTTGAGGGCAGTGTTCAACTTCAAGTCTTCCTGAACACAAGTCCAGCCCTGCATCTATTAGGTTATCTAATTTCCCCAAAGAAGGCATGTTAAAAAGTTTAAAATGCTGCCTAGGTGCAGTTCTACACGTGCACACTTATCACATTCTGCCTCCTCTTACAGCTGATTCTATGTCTTATCTCCCCTACTATTTTGTAAACTTGAAGGTAAAGTTTATATCTTATTCACCTTTAAATCTACCCTCAGGGCCTACCACTGTGGCTTTTGTATAACATATACTTAATGAGCTCTTGTTAAATATTATTCAGATACTAAATGTGAGACTATGACAACGTAGACATTTTGCTACATGACAACATTTAATCTTAAGACCCTGAGGATGTTTCTGTAGAAGGCATTACATTACAATGCTAATAAGTTGTGATAGACAGGAACCAATCAAAGCTAGTTCCCCTGACTTTATTATCCCTTACCCCATCATCAATTCCAAGCTGTTTTATCTCATGGGAACTGAATATTTCTACTCTACTAAAATGAATTCAAGAGTCCATCCTTTATTCACTAGTTTTACTCTTTCATCTTAAATTTGAGAATGCTTTTCCCTCCCTTAGGGAAGTGCCAGGTATCATGTCAAGTCTACTATCAACTCTAACTTCTTTCCCTTATTGTTATTTTTTCCTAGCATGTTTTTTTGCTTCTACAAATCCTGTTCTAATGACTCAACAAAGTATTGGAATGACTGGATTCTTGAAGGCAGAGTATAAATTCTAAGAAGTTCTACCATGCTGGAAAAGCTTTGAGTATGGCCCTAGGAACAGACCAAGAAATGAAAAATAGACAACAGAAATGACATTGATTCCAATTATATGAATTCTATTCGGAATTTGAACCAATGTAAATTAAGTACTCCAGTGAGGCTCCATTTCTCGCCCTCCAAAAAACAAACAAACAAACAAAAACCAAAAACAAAAGCAAACATTTGACTTACTGCCAAAAAGAGGGAGATGAATGGCAAAAGCAGCACTGGGTTATAATATTAGCTTGTCATTAAAATCTTAAGAAAAGGAGCAGCTAGGTGGTTTAGTGTACCAACCTCAGAGTCAGGAGGACCTGAATTCAATCCAGCCCCACACATTTGGCACTCACTAGCTGTGTGAGTGACCCCGGGCAACACCAACTGCCTCACTATGAAGGATGATAGGCGACTGTAAGCAGTATTGTTTTATAAAGCAGGAAGAAATAGTAGGTAGTAAAAAAAAAAAGTTTAAAGTAAACTTGACAAAATATCCAGTTAAGCAAAGTTATCACTTTGGTGCTACAGGGTGAAAATGAAATGATGATAACAAATAGAAGAAAAATAGAAAAGATATATGAATTGGACCCTAATATCACAGTCCCAAAGGTGTTTAAAGATATAGAAATGGCACCAAAAATAAAGATGGAAAAAACTGCCTGTTTGGATCAAATTCATAGAAAGGAAATTGGCGATTCAGGAGACAGCAGTTGTGAGGGCATTGAGGAACAAGGACTTATGGCATCTGGAGGAGAAGATACAAAAGTGTGGAAAAATCTTGAATCTTATCAATACCAAAAAAAAGCTGTGCTTAAGAACTTAGGTAACCTTTAAGTCTATTTATTCATATACACAAAAGCTTTATGAGATTCATCTGTCCACAAATTGAGGACATTTGTGGCTTTCACAAGCAACATTTAACAAAAAAGCATGTTTTTTATCATATCACAATTGCTGAGAAAATATAGATAATATAAAATCTCATTGTGCTTATTGTGTGTTCATTACAAAAAAAAAATGACAGAACAAAACACCTCCTTACAAACTCTTACAAGCTTCTTCCTTCCATATATTCATTCAAGATTTCTTGGAAGAAGTAATAACGAAAAAGAAGCCTGGTTAGCAACTCAATGATAATAAATATTAGACAGAGCATAAAGCAGGGATCTGTATGCTCACCGAAACTATCTTCCATTGCAATGGAGGGAATCCATTGCAGTAAAAAATTAAGTATGAGGAGGGATTCCTTGTAGATAATAAGGTTCTCTAGCTGTTGCTGCTTACAGATAAAATTCTGACATTGAAGAATCTCTGATAACCATTGCAAGGGATTTGACCTTTCCATACATGTAAGAATGCCCAGATATTTGAAGAATGCCTCCTGCACAACTTTTAACATGTACCTGAAAGAACACCGTGTTAGCTTGTCCAAAAGTGTATATTTATGGGACAGAATGTAGACATAAACAATTAGCAATTTTTTTGTTTGAGGAGAAAAGTGGACTTGGGTTGCTTTTGCAAAATGGTGAAGTACTTACTCTTATTGACCCCAAGTTTCCCATAAAAGCAAAAATCAATAATTTTCCATACCAACTATTTTTTTCATTCCTTTTTGGAGGGAAGGCAGAGCAATTGGAGTTAAGTGACATGCCCAAGATCACACGGCTAGTAAATGTTAAGTGTCCGAGGCCAGATTTGAACTCAGATCCTCCTGACTCCAGGACCAGTGCTTTATTCACTACACCACCTAGCCACCCCCATACAAACTTTTAACCAGTACTGGTGAATGGAAGTGAGACCCAGAGTATGCCTACTTTCAAAGAATTAAAGATAAGTATCACACAAAGGTCCATGGTGAGTGTGAGCAGGCTGCAACATACTATAAAGAAAGAACTCTAAAGAAGAACTGGAGTAAAAGATGTCAAAAAGGAATATGACAGACTGATAAGGTGAGCTAATCATATGATGAAAATGAAGGATGACAGGTGAATGGCCAAGTACTCCACTGGTGTTCTTGTACATGATGCTGAGAGAAAAATGGGGAAGGTCTCAAGCAAATTGGGTGGCCCCTTGTAGCAAATTTTCAGTACAACATGGATGAGGTTATCATAGAACAAGCATACGGTTATGTTTTTTATCTGCATCATTTCAGAGAATTCTCAGTAGATAAGATTACAGATCCATTTGAATATTTGGGTATTGAATCCATCTTACCCTAATGCACCTACATTCTACTCTTTTATTTTGTGCCCATCTAAGCAAGTATTGGAAATAATTGCATGGTTTAAGTGAATAATTTTTTCCAAGCTGCAGAGACATGATTGGGTATGGCCAGTCCATTCCATTGACTCTTCACTCAGACACATATGTTTTTAAACTTAGTTATCTTAATTATCTTTGATTCTTCCTTTACCTTGCAAAGTTCTGTCAATTCTACTTCTCCAGTTTTTCTGGTGTTCATCCCTTCCTTTTTGTTCCCTCTGCCAACATCCTAGTACAATTCCAATTATCAACTGCCTGGCTTATTGCAATAACCTCCTAATTGGTCTTCTTGCCTCTAGCTTTTGCCTCCTCTAATCCATACTTCGCACTGCTTCTAGATTAATCTTCTTTATATATGGAACTAATTATGTCATTCCTCAAAACACTCAATAGCTTCCTATTGTCTACCAAATAAAATGCCAACTTCTTAGTCTGGTATTTTTGACTGTGAAGGGGTTGGAACCACCCCACATTTCCAAACATTTCAAACAACTCTCTTTCATGTGGAGTGTACTCCATCTTTATTAGATTAATCAGTCCTTAGTACATACATATATTATGCTTTCCCAACTTCATGCTTTTTCTTCTGCTGTCCCTTTTAGTTGTCAAAACTTAGGGTGGGCTGGAGGACAATTACTGATGGTCCTATGAGGTTAGGAATAATCCCTGACCTGGGCAATGAAAGGCATGGTCTGGATTGGGATACAAGTGACTATAAATGAAAGGCCAGACAGGGTTGTAGTTAGGGATTCTTCGGAGTACCAAAAATCCAAGGGGATGAATCTGGGTAGAAAGTCAGAAACTTTAAGGTAAGCAGGTCAGTAGCAGAGGAGGAGATAAAATACAGAGTAATATTAAAATGACTGTTTGATGGGCTCCGTCTATTTTCCCAAACCGTGTCTTTTTATATTATGATGTACTTTCCTCAACCCTTTCTGCTCCACCATGCTAACACATGGTCTCAGCAGCATGCAGGACAAGTCCACCCTTGCCCCATTGTAGCAGAGAAACTGTGGAAATTGACATTCATGCATGGAATTTGCTTAATAGTCTATCTACTATTGATGTTCCCTCCATTCAATATTCAATTCAACAATCTTCACCATCATAAGGTCTTTCGTACTCTCTATCATGCCCTTCCCCTATCATTCTTCCTTTAACCTCACAAAGTGCTTTTTTGGGGGGGAGTAATTGGGAATAAGTGACCTGCCCAGGGTCATACAGCTAGTGAGTCTCTGAGACTGGATTTGAACTCAGGTCCTCCTGACTCCAGGACCAGGACTCCAGGATTCTATACACTCACAAAGTACTTTTAAATAATATGTTAGGCATTGTTCACGTGCTGTTCTATATCAAAGTTATTTATTTATGTGTTATATTCCCTTACTAAACTTCACAAGGACAGAGATAATATTTTTGGATGTACTCTTTAGGTAGTGGGCATTTAGCAAGGAGAGAGTAAGTGGTATTTGTTAAATTTAGTATAATAGAATAGTATACATTTAATAAACAGTTGCAGAATAGAATAAAATGAGATGGGACAAGATGGAATGAAACTGAACAGAATGGAACAGAATAAAATAGAATGGAATGGAACAGAACAGAATGGAACGGAACAGAACAGAATGGAACGGAACAGAACAGAATAGAACAGAGTAGAGTAGATCAGCTCTGTATGGTTAGCGATGTCACTATTTAGACATGGGACTGTAACTTGGTTTGTTATCATATCTCAGTTTTCCTATTTTCAGGTTTTTGGCAGATTAAAGTCTATACCTCTTAAGTGGCTGAAAGGCAGAGTTTAAGCAAATCCATGGTATGATTTTTTACTTTTCCTTCTCTTCATATTCAGTGACCTTTTGTATTGGGTTAAGGGAGGTGAAAGTGATGGTGCTACATAGTAGTCATCATAAAGGGTGCAGATTAGGTGACAGTAACATGCTCAATCCCTGCAAAGCATCATGAGACTGTTGACCTTGCTGAGATTTCCCATTGTTCAAATCCCATATAAGAAACCATGGGAGAGCTTCATCAGATACATGTTGGTGAAAGGACAATTTCTCTCACAGTTTATCTTGATTTCTACTTTCTAATAGAGAGAGGTTTCTTGCACATGTAACAGGATGAGACAAATGGGGAAAAGAAGGATAAACAGCATGAATATAAGTTTTTAAAAATGAAAGTAAGAATGAATTTCAAGGATGTCAACTCCAAGAGGTTATGGAACTGACTGAAAAAGTGTCCACTATAAGCAAATCTTCTTCCTGGAAATTATACTAGGGAATGCAAGACAATTTGATCCTAATTAATGTTTTCAACAAATATTTGTATCATTTGTCTACTCTATCTACTCACTGCTAGGTACTGTGAGAGATGTGTAAAGTTCTGGAGGAACTTAAAATTTCAATAACAGAAAATAAATTGTTTTGTAGCTGTGCTTGACTCTTTATGGCCCCATTTTTTCTTGGCAAAGATACTAGAGTGGTTTGTGTCATGTTAATGGGATATAAAATCTTCCTACCCCTTATTAGGCCTCATGTGGAACCCATTAAGGGAAGTTTGCTTAGGGGAGTCTTGCTTGTAGGAAGGCTTTCACACCTTTTACTAATTCCTAATTAGGCACTGAGTCAAGAGAGTTGCAAAGCCTTCTGGCTCTGAGCCCTGTATATATACTCTGAGTTGATATTTTGCCTTGGAGGCTTGCTTATGAGAAGGATCTTGTGATGCCCTGGTCAAGATGCTGAGTGGTTGAATGTTCAGAGCTCCCCAACTGCTCAGATATAAAGGCTCTCTCCATCCAGTGATGTATGTAAAGTATATAACAATATTGCTTCAATTCAGGTAGAGTCCTGTCTGTTGGTCTTTATTTCTCTGCTTGTATTTTCTCTCTTTCTATTTTCTCTGAAGTTCAGGGTACTGACTTTTCTCCTGAACTAATAGATATAATTAAAAGGGATTGTTGACCCTTAAACAGCTCTCTTTCCAAGTAAAGCAGATCTAAGAACCTATGCTAGCAGCCAGCCTGGGTATGCCAGTGTTGTTGCTGCTACAGTTTGCCGTTTTCTTCTCCACTTCTTTTTACATCTGAGAAACTGAGGCAAACAGAGTGAAACGACTTAAATGTCCAGGGTCACACAGCCAATAGGAGTCTGTGGTTGGATTTGAAGTCAGGAAAATGAGTCTTTCTGACTCCAGGACCAGCACTCTATCCACTATATCACCTTGCCGCCCAATAAGGGTAGCAAGATGTTATTTGAATCTAAACAAAAGGGCATTCAGAAGTTTACAGAAAAGAATTTTACTGAGGGCTGAGTATACCAGGATTCCTCTAGTAAGGAATATGGGTGAGGTCTATGAAACTTTTAGAGGAAGTAAGATTTGAATTGAATATTTCAGGATGCATAATTATACTTTAACTCTCTGGTGGCTTAACTGCATCTTAGCATATTGTGGGGGTATGAATCATTTTCCTTAGTTAATGGGCTTTTAGAATTGTGTCTGAAGTCAGAGTCACCTCCTCTGACCTCAGCTATCTTTTTTGTTGTTGAATTGTTTCAATCATGTCCAACCATAACCCCATTTGGAATTTTCTTGGCAAAGATACTGGAATGGTTTGTCATTTCTTTCTCCAGATAATCTTACAGATGAGGAAATGGAGGCGAATAGAGGCGAATAGGGTTAAGTGACTTGCCGTAACAATAATGCAATATTCACAATACCCATGGTGATTACGAATATGCTGGTATAGTTGTGAATCACAAAATGTAGCAGACTCTCCACAGAGAGGGTGGAAGCAAAGCCTTTATTCAAATATCAGAAAACTGAGTCCCAGAACCAGAAAGCCAAAGTCATTACAGTAACCACAAAGTTGGCACATATAGTTAATGCAGTGAACACCCACATTCCCAAGCCTTCACAACAGAACAGGCTCCCTTAAACAGGGATCCTTCTCTCTCACTCAGGGTAGCTCCTTAGAGGAAGTTCTGATTGGTTCTTGGAAGCTCCTCAGCAGAAGTTCCCAGAGGAAAGGTCTCAGCAAAAGTTCTGCTACTACCAGTTTGAGTTTTGCCGATTCTCAATTCTCCATTCAATCTTCAGTCCAGCTGTAGGAACCCAGCCTCTAGAAGCTTACTCCAAGAAGATCTGCCATTCCCAGCTAGGGCTTTTCCTTATATAAGCCTTAGCTCCTCCCTGTTCTGCCCCTTCCTGTTACATCAGCAACTTCCTCCCAAGGTGTTTACTTCTGTGTTAATTAAATAGTTTAAACAAGGTGTTAACTTGAAACAAGGTGCTAAGTACCTGCTTATTTGCCAATACAAAAGGGCATGCAAGATCCTCAGATTCCATTAACATTACACTTGTCCAGGGTCACACAGCTAGTGAGTGTCTGGGGCCAGGTTTGAACTCAAGAAGAGGAAGCTTTCTGACTCCAGGTTCTGCACTCTATCCACTGAACCACTTGGTCTCTTTCAGCCATTTTACTATTGTGTTCACTTTTTGTCTTTTGCCATTAACATGTGATCATGTCCCATTTTAGTGGCTCTGGAGTTAAAGGACATGTGTTCAAATTCCAATTTTGGTATTTATTTCCTATGTAACATTGGATAAGTAACTTAACCTCCTTGGGCCTCAGTTTCCTTATCTGTAAAATGGATGTATTAGAAAAGATGATCACTGGGTCTTTCCAGTTTTAGATCTTAGAATCCTCTAAGTTGATGCTCAAGACAGGAGGAGAATAATTGTTTGCCCTTGAAAAAAGCAAGACATTTGGATCACATAAATTAAGTTCTAGGTTACTGAAACAACTAGCAGACATAATTGCTGAGTGATATTTGAAAGATGTACCTCAATCTTGTGCTAGGGCAAATATCAGCCTGATTTTTTTTTAAAGGAAAGAGAATAGATTCTGTCAACAATACGCCAGTGCAATATGACTTTGAATCCTGGAAAAATTCTAGAGCAGGTCTAGAAATGGTTGTAGAAAGGGCAATATTGATTAATGAACCAACATGACTTCATCAAGTAAGGGTCATACCACACATACTAACTTATTTCCTCTTTTTGGAAATAATTACCAAGCTAGTAGATATGAACGATGCTCTGGATATCTGGATTTTAGTAAAAGCTTTTGATAAATACTATTTTTGCACAGAAGACAAAGACATTTGGATCAGAAGATAATATAATTAGATGACCTTGGACCTGGTTAGACAGAGAGACTCCTACAGTAGGTATTTATGGTTCAAAGCAAAAATAGCAGAAGGTCTCCAGGGGAGCACCAAGGCATTTGTGTTTTGTGTTTTTATCAGTTTTTTGGATAAAAGGCATAGATGGTGTGCTCATCAAATTAGCAGATGGCCAAAAGCTGAGCTGAAAGGGTTAGTTAACACATTGAACAATCACATTTAGTACTAGAGTGTTGGGGTGAATCTAATAAGATGAAATCCAATAAGAATAAATGTATGGCAATAACCCAAAGTGTGGGGAGGGAAAGCGATATGTAAGAAGCTAGAAAAATAGTATGGATCCTGGTTGTAAAGAATGTTAAATGCCAAACTGAAGATTTTATATTAGATCCTAAATGTAATAAGAAATTTCTTGTATAGGGAGGTAACATGACCAGATCAATGCTCAATGAAAATCACTTTGGTGGCTATGTGGAAGATGAGGTGAAGTGGAGAGAGTGTTGACATGGGAAGACCAAATAGAAGGTTGATATAAAATTCAGATGTCAGCTACATGGCTCAATGGATAGAGTGCAAGGTTTGGAGTCAGGAAAACCTGGGTTCAAATCACTCACTAGCTATGTGATTCTGGGCAAGTCACTTAACCTTCGTTTGCCTTAATCCAAAGGAAATGGCAAACCCCTCTAGTCTCTGTGCCAAGAAAGCTCTGTGGACAGTATTGGTGTGCATGGTCCACAGGGTCAAAGAGAGCTGCACACACCTGACTTACCAAACAACAACAAAATCCAGATGACAAGTAATGAGAGTCTGCACTATAGGGGCAGCTGTGTGAATGGGAAGAAGTGGCAATTTGTGACAGATGATGTGGAGATAGAAAAAGAATTGGTAGCTGTCTGGTTATGCGGGAAGAGTGAAAAAAGGAAATGAGTGTTTATGTGCCTACTATGTGCTAAGTGCTTGCTAAGTGCTTTACAAACATTATCTCATTTGATCCTCACAGCAACCCTGGGTTGTAGGAGCTATTATTATCCCCATTTTACAGTTGATGACACTAAGAAAAAGAGGTTAAGTGACTTGTCTAGGGTCATACAACTAGTAATTGTTTCAGATCATATTTGAATGCAGGACTTCCTGATTTGAGGCCCAGTGCTTCAACCCCAGCACCACCCAGACACCTCTAAGAATCTAGGGTGACATTGTGGTTGAGAACTTTGGCGACTGGGAAGATGGTGATACCCTTGACACAACAGGGAAGTTCAGAAAATGGATGTGTTCAAGGGAAAAGATACTGAGTACTGCTGTAGAACTGCTGAATTTTGGGTATTTATGGGACATAAAGTTTGAAATGTCTAACAGCCAGTTGTAGCTCAGGAAAGAGACTAGGGGTGGATATACAGCTATACCTAGTGTGGGAGAAATATTAAGTGTTTTAAAAGTGGGATAGAATTTCATCTTTATGATATAATGTAATGTGGCCTGACCAAAATGAGGGTGTGGAATTGGGGGAGGGATTAGTTATGAGCTAAATGACCTTCCCAAGTCTCTACCTCTATAATCTGTGATGACAAATTTGAAACTTGAAAGATCAAGTTTCTTTATCTGAATTTAAGTAAATTCTGTATTGTCTGAAATATGAATGATAAATAGGTATCTTATGAGTAATATATATTTTTCTGCTCATAGTTATAAGATAAATGTATTTTATATCTGATGTTGTTGTTGGTTTCTACTTAAAAGTAAAAAAAATACTCAAATCATTTAATATGTTAATCTGAGTTAGGTGAGGGGCATATATCCATTCTTATATTTTATATAGTCACTAGCTTGTCTTTCTTTGGTACCCTTGACAATTCAAGTCTAGGATAAAACGTGAGCTTGGTATGAATGCTCTGCTTAGGGGGCCAACATTCCACCAATGAGGAGACAATTGTCTTTTAAAAAAAAAACACATTTCCTTGTGGTTTCTAAAGGCAGAGGCAGATGTGATTTACAGTGGTTACAACGGAAAAATGAAATTTAATATAGTTCCTTCTCTTCTTTTCTGGCAAGAATTGTCCCAAGGGGCAGCTAAGTGGTGCAGTGAATAGAGCACCAGCCTTGGAGTCAGGAGGATTTGAGTTCAAATATGGCCTCAGACACTTAACATTTGCTAGCCATGTGACCTTGGGCAAGTCACTTAACCCCAATTGCCCTGCCCTCCCCCCTCCAAAAAGCAAAAACAAAAGATAAAAAAAGAGTTATCCTTTATTCTCTTAGCCTCAGAACTAAGGGACTTTCCACCAAAGTGGCTCTCAGTATGACACCTGTACTCACCACCCCCAAATCCACACACACATAATGTGTGCTTCTATTCTCTCCCTTTGGTGGAGATGATAATCAACTGTATTTGCATAAATTTCAGAGGAGAGATACCCGGACATTTTCAAGTGATACTTAGAGCATAAAAAAAGTAAATTCAACAATTGTCTAAATGTCTACTTTGCCTTTATTCTCTGGAATGTGGGGTATATGGTGAATTTCTGTGTGGTAACACAGAATGAGTTTGAATGCATTTGCTATTGTCTTCTAGGATCAAATTTCTAAAAAATCAGAGGGAAGACTTCCCTCTGAAGAGAAACACTTATCTTCCTGGATTCTTCCTCATACCTCACTTAATCAGAAAGGTGTCTTTAGAATGCAGAAAATAGACATGTTTAACCTTGGATGAGACATGCTTTATTTTACTTGGTTAAAAGAGAAACAGCCTTGTCTAATGGACTGGAAGCCTCAGGAAATGCCTATTCCAGTCTCAGCTGTCAGTATCTCCTGGGGCCACCTGGTACAAGTCACTCCGTTCTTTGGCACCTCAGTTCTTTCATCCATGTGATTGAGACTTCACTAGTGCTGACCTCAGAGGCAGAAATAATAAATGATCCTTATAAACTATCATGGAAAGAAATGTAACATGCATGAATAAAGTGTATGTATTTCCACAACACGCTGTGATTATCACATAATATAGTTATAAGCTAAATATTGTTTTTGACTCTGTGAACATTTGATCATCTGTCTGGCTATCACATACTTCATTGTGAAGTGAATGTATATTCATATATATCTTCAACCACTGGTCATTTCCACCTATAACATTCCATGTTGCTGCAGATTTTGTGGAAGGTCTTGTAGGTTCTACAACTTTATTTCCAAAATTGATTTGGGTCATTAAACACTTTGGGCTTTGGGATTTACTGATAAAAATTCTTAAACCAGTGGTTAAAGGTATAAGAAATCCTCTTGGGATAAAGATGCCCATAAAGGCAAAGGGAAGAGGAGGTTGGGAAAGTTTGAAATATGCAACAGTTATTTTTGACAGAGACATAATTTTAAATTTTATACTTTTGAGAAAAATTTTTTTCTACAATCAGAAATTTCTTATGGAGCCTCTTTTCATATTCTTTATGGAAAATAAATATCCCAAAGAATACAGTTTAGGAAATATTGTTTAATCACATTTATATACTATGGAATTAGCAGATAGAGATACAGTGAGCAAGTGAAGTTAAATGAGAGAGAATGAGACACCAAAGAAATAGAGATATATAGAGAGGAGAGACAGAGGGATTGAAAGTGAATGATAGAGAGATAGCAAGACAGGCAGAGAGGAAAGAGAATAGAGTAGAGAAAGAGAAAGGGAGATGGAGAGGGAGAAGATCTGGCACCTGACTTCAAGCACTGCCTCTGATTTATACTAGCTGTGAGAGCCTGGGCAAATAACTTTACCTCCAAGATAACCAGGACCTTAAATTACCACTGAGTTGCCAATCTCCATTAATGGTGGATGTTTGCACACTGGATGTTGTCCACACTGTTGAAATCACAGGTCCAGAATTTTAAAAATCATTATTAGTGTTTAAGTGACAGTTGAATTGCTGTCATTGCAGCTCCCATTTCTTGTTGATAAAGATTTATGTAGGCAATGGTGAATCTTCATCTCAACACAGCTTCTATGTCATCACAGGGATAAAGACTGGACCTGGGATTTCATTGACATAGGAAGCCTCACTCTATCCCAAACTTAATATTGTTAGAGAGATGCCCAGAACATTAAGAAGTGAAATGACTTGACCATCATTGGTCAGAGATGGGACTTGAACCTAAGTCTTCTTGGTTTGGAGGCTAGCTCTTTATCTGTTATGCCAACAGTTCTACAATTTTATTGTGTGTGCCTTAGGACCCCTCCAAAAATTGCTGAAGTCCTCCCAAAGAGTTTTTGTTTATGTGTTTTATATCAACTGATATTTACCATATTAGAAATTAAAATATCTTAGCATTATTGTAAGAATAGCTTTGACCTCCTGGACCTCTTGAGTGTGAGAGACTCCAATGGATCCCTGAGCCAACCTTTGAGAAGCACTAAGTTATAGGATGTTGCCTCTCATGTTGTCATAGAACACTGAAATGGCAGCAAACTGCCTAGAAAAGCCACTAGTATCCTCTTAGATATGTACTCTGTTCTCCACTTTCCTGGCCAGCGTGTGGGAATCACAGTGCCAGGTCTGAGAATTCCATTCTTTTACAGATCCTGCCTTTAATCTCACGTGCAGATAGGAGACAGAAAGTAAAAGAAGCTTCGTGAGAATGCCTAACCAGGCATTTAGATTTACCTGGGAGACAGGGAGTCTCCATCTCGGTCCAGCCACTACATCATCACTGTCTTTTCTTTTTGAAGTCTTTTTTTCATCTCTTTTTCAAAAAGATTACTTTGTCACAATTATTCAGGAAAGGGTTTTTGCGCCTGTAGGAAATATTAATAGACTATTATGAGGTCCTACAACTAATTTTTCCACACATATCATCTGTCTTTGCATGGTTATTAAACTTCAACAATATTTCATGCAATGCTTCCCTGCTAAATTAATTTGGTTCCTTCTTCTCTTGCTTCTCCTTTTCTGTCCACAAGCTTTAAAATTAAATTGAATCTTCATAATTATAGCTTTTTGTTGTTCTTCCTCGTATCTTTTTTCTTTTTTGAATTTCCCTATCAAAGGAGCAATAAAGACATAAAGGAGCAAAACTGGGAGTCGAAAAGACCAAATGGTTTGGGGCTTGATGGGCCTTGGGTTGGGTATCTTTACCTTAGGGAGAAAGAGGGTGAAGAAATGGGGACCTGGAGTACATAGAAATTGGTTCTGCTTTTCTTCTAGCACTGAAAATAATTGAGGCTTGTTCTCTGAATAATGAAATTTCCAGGGCTACTAGAGTGTTCACATTTATGTCAAGTGATTCTTTTAACCCTTTTAAAAATGCAAATAATGATTTTGGGTGAAAATGTGTTTGTGTGTGTGTACACATACACACATGTACACTCACACATATCCATACACACATATATGCATTTAGTTGTATATAAAATAGATATGACTTCATTTTATATTTTTCAAATTGTTATGTAATCAAATTACTAAAATGTTCCTTTATATGGCTAGTTAGAGCTGTTTCTTATATTTTATATATAGGAAAATTGATTCATAGAGAAAACAAAAAGTGAAATCTTTTAAATTGAGAGCTTGATCCTTATAAATTTGTGATAAATTAGATGTGGATCATATAAAGAATATTTGACACACTTGAGAAAAAACATTTATTAAAACACTCTTCAGGTACTGTGGCAGTATCCATTTGCAAACTCATAATATATGCCTTAGAAATTAAGCACTGAATCCCAGAATATTAGTTTTGGAGACCTAAAAAATGTCCAACCCCCTAATTTTGCGAAATGATCAAACCTAGGCCCAGAAGGGTTAAGTGACTTCTCTAAGGCCAAATATCTAGTTTGAGTTCAATAATAAATGTAGGATTAGGTCAGCTCTATTCTGATTCTAGTACTCTTAAATCTCAATTTGTCATCCTTTAATTTGGCAACAAGTTAGCCATTAGACCCTGATGGTATATATAATCAAAAATATTACAATTGCATTTCCTTCAAAGTGTAGCACCCGGACATTTTGTTAATTCAGATTAACTTTGCACTTCATTTATTTTGAGTTAGTGAAGTTTTATTCTACTTGTAAATATCTAGCACAAATTAATAAGAGATGAGATTAGGGTAGGGATGTCCTAGAACTTTCCTGAATAGATAGATTTTGAATGCTGATCTCTATAGATCAGCTCTTGTAATGCTTTATTTCTAAGAGGTCTTAACAAAATCTCTTTTCCACCAAGAAATATGTTTTTGAGAGGCTCCTAAAATTGAACCTAATCTGCATAAATCCAGGGACTGGGGTTCTGAGTCCTGGTTACATCTTTGAGGTCTCCTTAAAACTGTATGCAACACCCCTGAAAAACTAGGATATCTATAATTTCCCCCATTTAGCATATTGAGCAATGGGGAGCCCAAAGGGGAAGGGGGTAAGCATTTATATAGCCCCTACTATGGGCTAGTGACTACTACATGCAAAGCAGTTATCATTCCCATTTTATAGTTGAGGAAATTGATGTTAAATGACTTACCAAAGGTCACACAGCTAGTAAGTGTGTGAGGTCACATTTGAACTCAGGTCTGCCTAATTCCAGGCACAATGGTCTATCTCCTGAGCCTCCTAACTACCTCAAAGAAGACCTCAAAGAAGGTCAGTCATTTGCCTAAACTCTTTCCTCTGTGTGTAGACTGGAGCCTAAAGCTTTCTCTATACAAACATAATAACTACTAGAAAGTACGTTAATTTGATTACTACATGGTTTGTTTAATCATTCATTAAGGCAAAAAAAAAAAATGATGGATCAACCATGAGATAATGTATGCAAAGCTCTTTGCAAACCATCAAGTACAAAGTTCAGTAGCAGTAAAAGAATAATAGGTTGTGGTATTTTTCTTACAAAATTTATTTATTGTTTATTTTAAAATATCCTTTTGTTTTTACATTTAGAGCTCCAGATTCTCTCCTTCCCTCCTAACTCTCCTCAATGCACTGAGAAGGCAAACAATAGGATATCAATTACACATGTGCATATGCAAAACATATGTCCATATTAGCCACATTACAAAACAATGCAAAGAAAATAAAGCAAGGACATTACATTTCGATTTGCACTCAGTGTTCATCAATTCTCTCTCTGAGGTTGGATAGCATTTTTGCAGGATAGGTCCTTTGGAATTTTCTTGGATCATTATATTGATCAGAATAGCCAAGTCTTTCACAGTTGATCATCATTACAACATTGCTCTTACTGAAAACAGTGATCTCCTAGTTCTTCTCACTGAATTTTGCATCAGTTCATATAGGTCTTGCCATGTTTTTTCTGAACTCTGCCATCCCTTGTCATTTCTTACAGCACAATAGCATTTCATCACAGTCATATACCACAACTATTTTGCCATTCTCCAATTGATGGGCACACATTCAATTTCCAATTCTTTGTCACCACAAAAAGAGTTGCTATAAATAATTTCATAAAATCAATCACTTTGGGGTATCTATCAACTTAGTAATGACATTGCTGGATACAGAATCATATAGCCATTGGGGCATGGTTCAAAATTATTCTCCAGAATGATTAGATTAGTTCAGAACTCCATCAATAGGACATTAGTGTACCCATTTTCCTATAGCCTCTCTAGAATTTGTCGTTTCTGATAGGTGTGAGGTTCTACCTCAGAGTTGTTTTATTTATTTAGAGCATTTTTTTTCATATGACTATAGATAGATACTTCAGAGTACTTCTAGTTTATATCCCTTGATGATTTGTCAATTGGGGAATGACTCATTTTTCCAAATTTGCCTCAGTTCCCTATATACTCGAGAGATGAAGTCTTCATCAGAGAAACTTTTTGTAAAATGTACTTTTCTGTAAAATGGTACTTTTTATCAAAATGAAGTTTCCCTGATTATCTCTTTTAATGAGATATGTTTATGCTTTTGCAAGAATTTTGGTAGTATATACAGACTGTTTCTAACTGCCCTAACACTGTTAAAATTTTAGGAATTACATGTATCATCTTCCCACAAATAAACAGTTTAACCTTAATAAGTCCCATGTTTTCTCTTTCATGTTTACCTTTATGCTTTCTTGAATCTTGTATTTGAATGTCAAATTTTCTGTTCAATCTGATCTTTTTCATTAGGAATACTTGAAAGTCCTCTTTTTCATTAAATATCCATTTCTCCCTGAATGATTATACTTACTTTTGCTAGGTAGGTTAATCTTGCAATCCAAACTCCTTTGCCTTCCATAATATCATATTCCAAGCCCTCCACTCCTTTAGTGTGGAAGCTGCTAAGTCTTTTGTGATACTGACTGTGGCTCCATGATATTTGATTTCTTTTGGTTGCTTGTAGTATTTTCTCCTTGATGTGGGAAGTCTGGAATTTGGCTACAATATTCCTGGGAGTTTAAATTTTGGGATCTCTTTTAGGAGATAATTGATGGATTCCTTCCATTTTTATTTTATTCCTTAGATCTAAAATAGCAGGGTTGTCTTCCTTTACAATTTCTTGAAATATGATATCTAGGCTCTTTGTTTCATTATGGATTTCAGGTAGTCCAATAATTCTTAAATTATCTCTCCTTGATCACTTTTTTTCCAAATCAGTTGCTTTTCTGATGAGATAGTTCACACTTTTCTGCTATTTTTCATTCTTTTTACTTTGTTTTATTGTTATTTTAAGTCTCATGGAGTCATTAGCTTCCACTTGACCAATTCTAATTTTTAAGGAATTACTTTCTTTAGTGAATTTTTTGTGCCTCTTTTTTTTTAACCATTAGGTCAAATCTGATTTTAAGGTGTTATTTTCATCAGTATTTTTGTGCCTCTTTTGCCAAGCTTTTAATTCTCTTTTCGTAATTTTCTTGTCTCACTCTCATTTCTTTTCCCAATTTTCCCTCTACAATTCATTTCTTTAAATCTTCCAGTAATTCTTGCTGGTTTTGAGTACAATGAACAGTTTTGTTGTTTTTGAGACTTTGCTTGTATCTATTTTTACATTGTCTTCTTCTTCTAAGTTTGTGTCTTGCTCTTCCCTGCTACCATAGTAGCTTTTTAATTCTTTTTTTTTAATGTTTACTCATTTTTCCAGCCTATTTCTTGACTTTGAACTTTATGTTACAGTTGGGCTTTGCTCACTTGGGAGTGGGAAGGCAAGTTTCAGGCTTTTTTGTGCTGCTGTTTTCAGAGCTACTTCTGAGACCTGCAGGTTTTCAGTGCTTCCAAGGGGGTGTGATCCTATGAAAGGTATGGTCACTGTTCTCCTGGTGTATGCTCTGGTCTTTTTCCAGGAAGCCCCTGCTCCCCTGAAGTCACAGTTACTAGTGGTCCTTTTGGCCCTGGAACTGTGACCAGATCCCTTGCTCTTTTGCAACCACAAAAGCTAGTGCTCCTCTTGGCCCTGGGATGTTGACCAGGTCCCCTGCTCCCTTGTGATTGATTACAAGCACTTCTCTCCACCCTAAAATTGTGACCCGACACTGCTTATGGGCAATAGAGTCACCAATCAGCTCTAGATGCAGCCAGTGCCAGCAAAGGTCCCCTATAATCTCTTTCTGACCAGTTGTCCAACCCCATTATGGTCTCTGCACTGAAAGATCCTAAAGCTGCTGCTGCAACTACTATCATGGCTGCTTCCAAGGTCTCCTGCTGGTGATCTGGTCATACTCCAGGCCTGTCCCTACTCTAGTGTTACAGACCCATCCTGTAGACCTCCTAAGTTGTTTTGGGCTGAACAAATGTTTTCTGACTTTTTGCTGACTTCACCACTCCAAAATTTGATTTGAGGCATTATTTCAAAATTGTTTGAAGGGGAAAGTTGGAAGAGTTCAACTGTGTGCTAGCCTGTACCCTGCCATCTTGGCTCCATCCATCATAGTACATGGTCTTAAGGACCATGCCTAATGAATAACAACCTTTACAGAATCAAATTGCTAGAGGTAGTGTAGTACAGTGGGAAAAGACCTGACTCTCAAATCAGAGGACCTTAGTTTGACTCTTTCCTCTGAGTCTTACCACCTGCCTGCCTGTGTACAAGTCATAACTTTTCTGTACCCCAGAGAAACCAAGGGGATTGGTTTAGATGAACTCTGAGCTTCCCTCTAACTCTGAGATTTTGTGTGTAGGTGAGAAACTGGGATCTCAGTCAGAGGGAATTGGCAGTTGATCATGGTTCAGGCTTTTTAGCTAAAGTGATAAGTTTCCATTTGGATGGATACCTTAGCTAAAGGGATGAATTCACAAGTATATGTGAATACACCTGGAAGTGGGGGGAAGAAGTGAAGAGAGTTCAGAACTCACAGCACATAACCACTGGGCTACTCACCCAGGGATCTTGGAATCCATACTTTAATCTAACAAACAATCCTAATCAACTGAAGCAGAAAATTCAATTCAATCCTATTTAAACATCCCTCAAGTCTTTCTATGCACAGTGTACATACAGTATTAGACTCTGAGAGAGACAGGAAGTTTAGAATCACAGTGCTTACAGTCCCAGTGCTACAGGCATCTGATCCAATCCAAGTATGTTGATTGTTCCAGAAGGAACCTATTCTTTCTTCTCTTGGACTAAAGCAATTGTACCATTTTCCAAACTTGTATAAGAGATGGTCAAGGGGTGGAGCCAAGATGGCAGAGTAGAAGCAGAAGATTCTGTGAGCTCCCACTAGTCAAGACAGTTATAAATTATGTGAAGAATATATAACCTCAAACAGAATTACAATGTTTTGTATATGGCAACATATTTTAAGTCACTCAACTTTACTCCAACTGATCAGCCCCTAAATGAATGGGAAGACAGTTTTAGGCAAATCCTCTAACTTACTCTTCTCTCTGTTCTCAAGATTGGATTAAAAAGTGAGTGGGGGAAGGAGGGTATTATAGCCCTTTGTACCTGTGAAGTACTGTGTAGAAACAAGCTATCATCATTTTTATTTTAAAAACATAGAAAAAGATTCAACCTCTATCTTCTTCATCCAGGCCAAAATCAAATATCCTAAATTTCCAGTTTGAGACACTGCCACCCAACTTGTGCAGTTTTGTTAAGAACAGTACTGCTTAATTTAATAATGCAATATCTCAGCCTCATCATCAAGTTACTATAATAACAATGCCTTACACATATACAATGAGATGGAGATGAAAGATAAGCAAAACACTGACTGAATAGTAAAAAAATGAAACTTTTCATACTTATGGACAGCTATCCCCCAGCTATTACAGAGTTTGACTTGTTTTAGAAATCAGGTTATAAGAAATTGAAAAATCATTTGGTGCAAGATGCTGGACAAATTCCCTATGACTCAGAATACTACATAAAGTTTCTGTTTGTCCAATGACAATAGCATTTTATTTTTGCTTTTACTGCAATCAGAAGTAGCTTTGCCAAAATTATATTTTTGGAACTTTGTTTTTACAAAGAGAAGTGGAGGGCTTGATGATGGCCATGTTTAGGTAACAAATTTTACATTTAAAAGAGCAAATGCTTATACAGGACCGTCTAACAAGGTAAGATTATTTTGCATTATAGTTTACCAATATTGAAGAGAAGTTGTATCAATTCAGTAGAGTAACTTATTAATGAGAAGAATAGCCAGAACCAAACTTGTTGCATATTACTTCTTTTTGCAAACTATATGCTACAGCCAAATTTACCTGCTTTCTATTTGCAGTCATCTTCCACCACTGTGACTTTATACAAGTTGTCCTCCATACCTGGAATGTACTCCCTCTTTATTTCTGTCTTGAAATATATAGCTTTCTTCTTGGCTTAGCTCAGATGCCATGTCCTACACCAGCCATTTCCTGATCTTCTAGCTCTAAATCTATCATTGTAAAAACCTGTAACGCCCCCAGATGTTAGTGAGCCCCACCCCATACAATTAGTTTTGATTTATTTATGTCTGTCATGTGTTGTATTCCCTCCTCGGTAGAATGTAGGGATTGTTTCTGTTTTTGTTTTTCTATACCAAGAGGAAATGAGGAAAAATAGGCATATATTTGCACCGTTGGTGAAGTTTCAAATTGTCTAATAATGCTAGAAAGCTATTTTCAACTATGACCCCAAAGTAATTAAGCTGTACATACCAACTGACTCAGAAACATCATTTCTAGTTCTGTACCCCCAAAGAGATTAAAATAAGAGGAAGAGAGACCATCTATACAAAATTATATAGAGAAACTTCTTTTATTGTAGCCAAGAACTGGAAGTTAAGGAGGATTGCAGATTGTTTGATTGTGGAATGACTGGACAAATTATAGTATATATATGTAACAATATTTTTATCATGCCGAAAGAAATTATGAAAGAGGATGTTTTGGAGAAGCCTTATAATGCTTATTTGAATTGATACAGAGTAAAGTAAGTTAAATCAGAACATTTTATACAATAACAACAATATCATAAAGACAAACAACTTTGAAAGACTTATGAACTCTGATCAATGCAATGACCAACCACAGTTTGAGAAGACTGATAATAAGTCGTGTTACTCAACTGATGAAAAGGTAAGAGATGTAAGATTCAAGAGAAGGCATACATTTTTGAAATAGTTGAAGTGGGAATTTGTTTTACTTGACTATGCATAATTGCCCCAAGGGTTTTGTTTTTCTGTTTTAGTTTTCCAAGTTGCCTGGAAAGGAGGGACAGCTAATCACAGGATAGCACCCTTTCTCAAAACGAGAATTTTAAAAAATAATAAAAAAAATAACTGAATGATTTTTTAAATGAAAAAGATGAGCAGAGATATTTACAAAGAATCACAGACCATTAAGATCACTTTGAGAAAAATAATTAATTTATTATATACTTGATAAGAAAAGGAAGATATCCTAATAGTGTTTCAGGTTCATGTATACTCTTCTCTTTCTGTTCTGCTACTTATATGGAAATACTCATTTTATTTGGTACTTGTTAAAAGCAGTTATACAGGTAGTTTATAATGGAGCTGTAGAATTGGAACCCATAATCTCTGATTCCAAATGAAGCTTCGGAGAAGGAGGCTCTTAAAGAATTGATCAGTTGAAGACAAATGGACATACTCTTAGTAACTCTATCTAAAAGAATCCTAAGATCCCAAACTCCTTAACCTACCCATCCTGGACATATTATTTCCTTGAGTATTCTGCTCTATGCCATGTTCAGGCCAAAGAAGGAGCTGTAAGGAATTGAGCTGAATGGAATGTGCTCTCCACCTACACTTCATAGACTCCATCTATTCAAGTCATAGTTCAAGTATCACCTACATAAAACTTTCTCTGATCTCTCTTAACTTCTAATGTCCTTCTTCCCAAATTGCCTTTTATTTAGCTACTTGTAATTTATTTTTATTTATCCTCTTTATCTCTACGTATTTATATATGTTCTCTCTTTTGAGAAATGTAAATTCCTTGAGCCTACAAGAGCAGTAACTGTTTAATTCTTTATATTTGTATACCCAGTGCATAACATGGTGATTGGCACATAGTCAATACTTAGTAAATGCTTATTGTTTAGGTAATTAATTAAAGCAGATTTTGGAAATTCAGGTTCATTTTTTTGGGGGGGGGGATCCTAAGAATATCGTACATGCCCATAATGAGAAATATAAAATACTTTCAAACTCAGACATACATAACTTCTAGATATTTCTTTTTGGTTTTAAAAATGCTCCTCATCCTGTTCTCCTCCTTTTAGATAGACCCTCTAGTACAAACTGTGAAGGATTTTTTTTACCATTAAAAATTATTTCATGTAGGTCAAAGATGGAAATAAAGGTCCCATACATACCAAAATATTTATAGCAGCAGTCTTTGTAGTAGAAAAGAACTGGAAACAAAGTGAGTGCCCATCAATTGGGAAATGGCTAAACAAATTGTGGTATATGAATGTAATGGAATATTACTGCACTGTAAGAAATGATGAATATGAATGAAGCCCCCTTTGTGTAACAGGAAAGCTTAATATAGGCTCAGATTTTTTTTTCTTTTTAAAGTCCAGAGCAATTGGTCTCATGGGTCACTTTTGTCCTCTCCCCCCAGTTATTTCTGAGAGCTAGTTACACTGAATATTCATGGAATTCAGTAAGATTGGAGCCTCTAGTTGGGGAAAGAGATCTTTTCCTTTTCCCTAACCACTGAGCAAAGACTAGCCTCTGTACTCCATAGTATACTCAGAAAAAAAAATCTCCACTAGCCACTGCATTTCTCATTTTTATGCACTATAGCACAAAAAAAATTGCTCAAAACATAGAAAATAAAAGCCTTTTTTTTTCTGGAGATAAAATCCATTATAAAAATACAGCAAATAAACAAGATATCAAAAAAAAATCAAAAAGCTCCCAAAAGAGAAGTGAAGCCTTTACAGAAGGAGGTTGGGGAGGAGGAAATGGAGAGTGGATAAATTCACCAAGTCCCAGTGATTCTATGAAGCACATACGTTCAGGAGAACAGCAACCTTGTTCTCAGCAGAACACTCCTTAAAAGGGATCATTGAGTGACACAAAGCTCAAACTGCCCACAATTACAGTCAACATGAGATAATAGGGCACCTCTCTTGCAATCAGCTCACATATTATTTTTGCTGTGCAGGCCATTTCATAATTCTCCTTTCATAATTCTCATTTCTCTTTTTAAGTCACCCAAGAACAGCATGTTATAGTTCCATATTGTCCTCAAATCCCATAGGGTCTTTTGTGTTGTGTTGGATCATTTTCCTTTGTTTTGCAATAGTTAGTCATAGATTCCTGGATTCATTTACTAGAAATTACTAGAAAAACCATATTTTTGTCGACTATCGATGTTTTCCCTATTGATTTACCTGCTTATGTTCAAGGTCTTTGAGATTTCTTCTTGCCAAAATCTTTGGCAATTTTCTTCCTCCCCCTCCTTATTTTCCTCCCTTGTTCATTTTCTGAATCTCTGACTCCACACCCTTTAAAGGTGGTTCCCCTTGGGGACCAAATCTCAAGGTGTCTCAATCTCCTTCCATGCTGGGCAATCCATGGTACAACAACCTAGATCCTTACCCCTAGTGACTTTTGGGTGGAAAGAACTGGCTCCAGCTGGATCCTGAGTATTTCCCTTCAGGTTTAGTGAAGTGCCATTCTTTCCCTGATGCCCCACTGAGTCCCGGCCTGGTGTACTGTTCCCTCTGTTCCTTATATCTCTGGCTTGTTATTAGCCATTCAGAGAGCTACCAGATTGGTGCTATGAGGCTGAATTTTATAGTTCGGGTCACTGAAGCTTTGGGAGGATGAGAGTGGGATGTTGTGTTGAGCTCTTGCTTTAGCCCAGACATACATCCTGTGACATTTCCTCTCTTCTTGGCTCTTCTGCAGAGATGTATATATGTATATGTATGTAAATATATATGTACATATATGTGTATATCTATCTATGTATCTATCTATGTCATCTCTATCTCTATCTATATATTTGCTGCACAAAATGCTGCCCATTGCTAGGCATTAAGAGTGTAACTTCAGTGAGTTCCTGTAGTCTGGAGCACTGAAGAGGCATGCTAGTTAATTGACCTAACCTGATAACACTTCTAAAACCTGGAGTCAGATTCTCTATGGCACTGGAAAGAGAGTTTGGGCTTGGGTTTTGTTGGCATCCTGTGTGGGTTAGCTAGTATAGCATTGCTACTGATAGTGTAGGGCATGGGATTAGCTACTAAGTGAGTTCAGTGTAGGTGTCAGTTCATGGATTTCATTTTGTTTTGTTATGAAGGCTATCTCCCACATGTAATATGGAGATGTTGTGTGTTTCTGAAAGAGCCAGAATAGGCATCTCTAGACTCTTTTACCCCTGCTCTCAACCACAAATGGTTTAGCCACTCTCCTCAGAGAGAGAGGGTATAGGACTAGACTTATACCTATCTGCTCCCTTAAATATTATTAGTCTAGTGGGATGTGATTTTCAGGTTCAATAGAACTTCTGACAAATGTTTCATTAATGGGGGAAGCAGAAGGACATGAAGCTTTATATTCAGGGTTTGTTCCCTTTCCCAACAGATGCCATTTCCACAATGAACACACATGGTAGGTAACCCAAAAGATCCATTTATTAAAACTGATAATAAAATAGAATTCAGAGAAGTATACGCAGAAGAATCTATAGCAGACAATGCAGAGTGAAGGACCTTTTCTGCTGAGGATGAGGTAACTTAACTAAAATGAGAGAGACAGACAGACAGAGACAGAGAGACAGACAGAGACAGAGAAAGACAGACAGAGAGACAGACAGACAGATAGACAGATGTGTGTGGGGCTATGAGGGAGAGAGGAAATTCTTCCAAAGCTCTAATGTAGCTAGTGTAGCAAGTTGAGGGTAGGGTCATAATGTAGACTCAGTTCCACTAATGTTGTCTTCTTCCCAGAGTGTTTTCCTTCAGTAATCTGAAGTGGAGCTGGCATTATCTATCTTTTCTCTGGAAGCCAGAAGCACCTAAAATGATTGCAGAGCCCAAAGCATGTCTGAAAACTCTCCAAGAGACCAAGGTCCTCTCTCCTGTTCCTCCCAGGGCTACCTTATCCTTCACACTGGCCAAGGGCATAAATCTCCACCAATAAAGAGAAAGTCTTTTATCAAAGGACTTGGAGACTGGAGTTACAATTGGTAACCTTCTTTCATATTCTGAGTATCCTAAATTGTGAGCACCACTAAAGTTTCTTTATCTTTGTACATACTTTCCGTTTTGGGAAGGTTTGAAAGGTTGAAGTGTTCAGAGAAAACGTCTGGTCCTTCATCTTGCTTGATGACAGCCATGTAAATGTCAGCAACAATGACGAAAATCAAGTTGAATGCTGGGTAATTATAATGATCAAACCTGGTCTTGAAGAAGAGATGAAAAAACATGCCTCTCGTCCTCCTTTGCAGAGGTGGGTAACTATGGGTATAGAATGTTGCATATATTTTATCAAAATTAGTTTCAAAATTTATTAGTTTTTTTAAACTGCTTTTTTTCTTTGTTTTTTAACATTTTTATTATAAGGGATGGTTCTCCTGGTTAGGGTGCGGGAGGAATATATTTGGAAATGTAGTGGCTATAAAACCAAAATCATCTATATATTTTAAAAATGAGAAACAGTCCCTTCTTCCTGCTCCCATGAGTTCCTGTCTTCATGTGAGGCTTAGGGAAAGGGAGTAATTGAAGGGTGGAAATTTTTAAAATGAAAGGAATGAAGTGCTCTGTTAATTGGGACAACCAAGGCGAGAGTCCTTCAGTGTTTGAAGCAGTAAGCACGTTTACAATTATGCCTGGTGGTCAGAGGCATCTAACGAGATTTTTTTGTGGGGAAGGACATACTTTAAAAACTCCTTTGGAGTTTTAAATTAATATTGATCACTTTTGAAGACCATGTAGAATTATCTGCTGGTCCAAGTCATAGATTCAAGACACACCATATGTGTTTTGTTATCAAAACAGTAATGGTTTAATCCAGTTGGACAGGGTTGTAGCTCATGGGACAAACTCGGGAGTAGGTAGTAGATTAGATTGCAACAACTTACTTCTAGCTCTGACTTCATCAAATCTCTCAGAAGGATAGTTCATTTTGGCTTGGCAGCTCTTAGTTCTTTAGGGCACCATCTTTGGGGTACCTGATGTGGTAAAATGCTTTATTACTCTGTTAATCTTTGTTGGAGTCTGTTTAAATGTGTTTTTAAAAATCATACTCTGGTATAAACTGAGATTTTTTTTTATAACTTCAAGTTCTTTCAGAAGGCAATCTATACGAGAAAGCACATTATATCTTATTTTGTGAGTTTGGCTGGTTGCTGTGGCAATGATTGAATGTAAATTTTATTTCACACTATACCCAGCCAAAGTATTGATAAATACTTTGGAGAAAGAGGAGAAACTTGGATCAGTTGGTAAAGTGACTAAAAAGCCTTCTTTTGATTATACAAAAAGTACGCAGGAGGTTTCACACAGACCAATGACATTATGAATAACCACCCTCTTTCAGCTGCCATGGCAGTGAGACAGAAACAGCTTGGAACAAGGATCCTAAAATCTAAACTAAAAGTAGATATAAAGCTACCTAGAGTGCAATACTTGATGGGAGGGGGAGGGTAGAGAAAGGGGGAGGGATATAATAAAGGACACTTTAAAAAATACAACCTATAATTACTTATGTAAATCATACATAAAACAAATGCATTTTAATGCATTCTCTAGGGCTGAGGAACAAATATGAATGGTTTCTTAACCCAAGGCATTATGTCTCCTTGGAATGAGTGCTGGCGCCTCAGTCAAAGGCACTGTGTTCAAATTCTACCTCTGATATTTACTATCATGTAACATTTGACAAGTTACTTACTCTCTCTGACCTTCCTGTTCTTTATCTGAAAATGAAGAGGTTTAACTCAGTGACTGGGGAAGTTTCTTTAAGCTCTAGACCTCAGATTCTATGAAAATGATTTGGATTAAGAAAAAATGGTCTAAACCAGGGGTGAGGAACCTGCTGCCTCAAGGTCACATGTGGCCCTTTAGGTCCTCAAGTATGGCCCTTTAACTGAGTCAAAGTTTTAACAGAATTAATACTTTTATTAAGGGGATTTTTTTCTGTGAAGTTTGCATTCAGTCAAAGGGCCACACTTGAGGACCTAGGGGGCCACATGTGGCCATGAGGCCCCAGGTTCCATAACACTGGTCTCAAACCCTGACTCTAGAAGAGAAATGCTGATACACGCTACCCACCACCTGACAGAGAAGTAACAGATTCAGGGTACAGAATGAGACATGCATTTTTGGATACAGAAAACTAGATTTGTTTTGTCCTGAATGGGTTTTTAAACAAAAATCACAGTTTTCTTTTTCATTGTGGGGTGGAGGGAGATAAGTTAGTGGACGTAGTAGAACTGGGTTTTGATGAAAAGAAAAAAAGAACTCTGGCCTCAGATGCTTGACATACTTACTAGCCATGTGACCTTGGGCAAGTCACTTAACCCCAATTGCCCTGCTCTCTGCCCTCCAAAAAGCAAAAAAAAAGAAAAAAGGACAAAAAGAAAAGAAAAGAAAGAAAAGAGGGTCATTGAATCTTTTTAAAAATATATAGAAGAGAGCAGAAGGAAACAGAAAATCAGTACAACTTTAAAATAAAGTGTTGAGTTTATTATATACTTTTTAGAAAAGCTATTGTATGCCATTTCAAAAATCTTTTTTCTTATTCTGTTTTGCATATGGCATTTTCCTCTTTTTTGGTGTTTATTAAATTTCAGAATAAAAATGGAATTTTCAAAAATAAGAAAGCATGTTTCATTTTCTATGAGATTTCAAAATAGGAATTCAGTACTTGAACACAAATCATCTGAGTTTACAAGAGGGGACAAGGCTTGTAATCCTTCAGTAACATCTGGACATGTTGGGGATGGGTAAACACACAGTTTCTATAAAAATCTGAAACTTTGGTGGGGAATAAGGCAGTTCTTTTGCTTCCATAAGGCAGTTCCTTTGCTTCTTTGAAGTAAATATTCTTTCTTCTGCAGACCTCCTTAGGTGGACATTTCTGCTCTGGTCCCCTGTTTTCCAATTTCCATTCAAATCCCATCTCTGGTGCTTACCACATGAGACCTCAGGCAAATCATCTAACAAGGGGCTTCAATTTCTTCCTCTGTGGAAGGAGAGGGTTGGACTAGATGGCCTCTGAGGTACCTTTCAATTTTAAATCTGTGATCCTGTAGAAGTCTATAATATAATGCTTTAAATTATGATTGCATCATGTAATCATACAGTCTATGAGGCAAAGTGCACAAAGTCCACTAGAAAGAGCTCCGAAGTATGACTTGAGACTTCTAGACCTGGATGAACCAATATCTGTGTCACCTTAGCCAAACCACGTAAAGTTTTTTGAGCCTTGATTTTTAAGCAAACATTACATTAGGTGACCTTTCAGTTCCCTTCTAGCTCTAGAATTCTATACATCTTCAAAATGAAAAAAGATGGATTACTAGCTTCACTAAAGACACAGGGGACAATTGTGTGTGTAGCATAGGCAAGAGAATATTTGCTTTAATCAGATCAGGAATTTAAACCAAAAAGAAATCATCTAAATCAAGGGAACAATTCATTTGATACAGATGAAGCTGAGAAATGTGTTGATCAATTTAATGTTTGCTAAAATGACCTAGAACTCATCAGAGATGTCTAACTTTTTCACTTTCTTCCAGATGGTGTTGTATGCCCGCTGCTCAGAAGAAATTCTGGCTTAGAAGAAAATAAGTAAGGGTTGGGGTTGGGATGGGGAAGACAGTTAACTAAAATACAATGAGCTCTATTTGTACTTTTCTATTCTCTTTATATTGAGTAATGGTGAAACTATGTGTATAGGGGACTCTGCTGGAGGAGTGAAGAGCACCTGCTGTTTTCTAGGTACTTAGTCATCTGGGGAGCATTAGGAGGTATAACAAAAAATTGAAGGGATAGTAGAGTACATTGTGGCTTTAGAAGGAACAAACAGATATAAGTTTCTTAATTTAATTTTTACTAACAAAAATCTATTTTTTATCCCTCCCACTCCCATCATTGGAAAAAAGAAAGAAAAACAAAACCTTCTAAACACACACATATGTATATATCTAAATCTATACAATATGCAAAACAAATTCCTGTATTAGCCCCATTTACAAAAATATGTCTCAATATGCACCCTGAATCCATCACTTGTCTGTCAAGACATAGCTCCCATATTCCATATTGACCCTCTGGAATCATGCTTGATATTGCGTTGTTACAGTTACCCACTAGTCAATTCTCCATAGAAATTTCCCTTGAAACAAAGAAGTACGAGAGAGAGGAAGAGAGAGAGAGGGAGAGAGAGAGAGAGAGAGAGAGAGAGAGAGAGAGAGAGAGAATGAATTTACCATTTATGACAACGTATGCCACACTTCTTATCTATAGTCTGCCACTTTTTTGTCTAGAGATGTGAGGTATATATCAGTATCAGTCCACTGAAGTAATACTTTGTTATTTTGTCAACCCAACAAGCATATGTCCCAAACACTTTGATAAACAACACAGATAAAAATAGAAAAATGAGACACAATCTATGCCCTCAAGGATCTTACATTCCCCTGGGGGAGCATGTGATATATTTACAGAGAAATACAAGATATAAACAAAATAAATGCATGATAATGTTCAGCACTAACAACAGGGGAGTCATGAAAATTTATTGAAGGAGTTTCCAATTGTGTAGTGTTAGAGGGAACCTGGAGTTCCAGGAAATAGAGCTGAGGAGTGGAAGCATTCTAAGTATAGGGGAAGTCTGTGTAAAGGCAAGACAGAAGGTGGGAAATTGTTTATGAGAAGTAGCAAGCAGGACAGTTTGGATGGTATATAGGGTGTATGAGTGTGAAGTATTATGTAATCAGTCTGGAAAGAGAGATGTTCAATACATTGTAAATGGCTTTAAATGATAAATGGAAGAATTTGTATTTTATTCCAAAGACAATGGGGAGCCACTGAAACTTGAAGTCCATCTACTAAAAGGTAGAAAAGTTGTAAACTATGATGGTAGAAGGAATGAACTCATTGTCAAAATCACAACTCTATCCTGACTGACGGAATAAAGACTTGTTAGATATAGTAACTGGAGCTCTGAAGTTTTAAAAATCAAACATATGAAGAGAACTGGCTCAACAGTTAAAGGACCTGGGTTCAAATCTTGCCTCTGATATTTGGTATGTGCGTCCTTGGGGAAGTTTCTTAACTTCCCTGGCCCTCAGTTATTTCATCTGTAAAATGGGAGGGGGTTTTGGACTAGACAGTCACTGAAGTCCCTTCCAACTTTCAATCTAGGATCCTGCGAGCCTATATTTTTCAGGTTGCAAATATGGAGAGCAAGGGAGTTGGACCAAAGTTTCTTGAACTGATCTATAAGGCTGCATTACTCTCTCCTTCCTTTCCCTCATCCTATACCAATCTACATATATTGTGCAGCCTCCTGTCAGGAATGAAGCCCTTTGGAGCTATAACTGTATATTGATGAGCAACATGGATTCACAGAAGCCCAAGCAGCTGCCTGGGATGCTGTCCAAGGTACTATCATATCCAAACAGTCACCCTGGGATCACTGGGTTGGTTACTCTCTATAGTCTATAGCTATTAGAAGCCCACACACCTGTAGTTCACAGACATAATGCCAGTTGATTAAGAAGGGTCACCAGTATAGTCTTCCTCTGAGCAAGTTGAATAAACACTTCACTGCATCCTCCCAATCCTCTGGCCCTTTCGTTTCTTTCTTTTGCTCTGGCAAATCTGGTGTCCCCAGAATTAATTATTCAACAAGAGGTGACAGACGGAGTACAACAACCCTGCTGGAACTGAGAATAAAGAGGAGCATTGGACACAGAAGCTGCACCTCCCAGACCCTGAAATTTAAGATCTTTATAAATGATCTGTTAAAACTATAGTGACGATAAGCTTATGAATCATGATCTATATTAATCAGGGCTGCTGATATGGAAAGATTAATTGAAACGTGCAGTTCTACACAAATGATAAAGTGGTAACAATTTAATATCAGACAAGAAGAGTGAAGAAATTACACTCCAAGCTTCATGCATCATTACTATGGATATTAATATTTTACACAGTGCAACAGCATCGGGAATCATAATGAAAATCCATAACAAGTGCACAGACATGATTAAATACAACAGTCTTTAGGAGCTGTTTGGTGATGGCAGTTTAGCCATATTTCACTCCCGCTGCTGGTGATTCGAGTGATAGAGTCTAGACGAGGGTGATTAAAAAGTGTTCCTCCTAAAGGCTGTTAACCTTTTACTACAGAAATGAATTTCTTTGATTTTTAAATTATGCCGCTCTCTTTGCTCTTTTCAAATCAAAACCTGATCCTGAGCCTGTTGACAAAGTATAGTGCCCTCAGGCTACTGACTAAGCAAAAGCAAAGCCCCCAGAATCTCATGTACCGAGTAAATGGCTTTAGGGGTTCAGGGTATGTGTTTGTGGGGAGGGGAGAAAGGAGGAGGACAGGATGACAAAGGTGAAATGCTCAGTCTAGTGAAGACAATATTCACCATCTATAACCTTAAGGATCTAGGAAAATTATGCATCTTTCATAATAGGTAGGAGGAATGACTTGGATCAATTTGGTAGTCACAGACTTTTAGAACTAGGAGGGATCATAGAAAACATACAATTCATTCCTAACTTCACTCTGTAAAAGGAAATTGAGGCTCAGAGAGATAAAGTGAGTTGCCTAAGCATCACAGAGTGAGATAGAGGCATAGCTGAGACTTGAACCATGGTCTTCCGAGGATTGGAGTGAATGCATTTTCATTACACTAGCAGTTCTCAAAGTTTTTGGTCCCAGAAACTTTTTATGTTAAAAAAAGTTGAGAATCCTCCTTCAGACCTTTTGTTTTTTTAAATTTTTTGTTTTGTGGGTTGTATTTGTCAATATTTACCAGATTAGAAATTAAAATGTCTTTGTATTATTATTAAAATAGTTTTGAAATTGTGAACTCTCTAAAAGGATCCTGGAGCCTCCCCTCCACCAGAAGTCCTTGGACCACATGTTCAGAATGACACCATTATACCCCTTGAATCAAGTACATTTTGGGAGTGTAGGGAGTAAAGTGGGGATGGGATCTTATCAGGAAGGTACAACCAGATTAAACTGGAAATTAAGCTACATTCCTCATACACCTGTGTTGGTGGTAAAAATAACAATTATTTTCGTGTGTATTCTGTTCAGTGAGTCTGATTATTTAACATCTAAATGGCAAATAATTCATATGAAGCCAAGGTAAAGCATCTGGGGTGATAAGGTTGGCATATGGAGAACTCTTGTCTCTCCTTCTTTGAAGCAGATCTACTCTCTGTACTCCTTTTCACTCCAATGTCATGAATGATATGGAAGGTTTTTGAAGAAGTCCAGGTCCACCATTTGAAATTCTAGAGGAACATCCTCCATGCATCTCTAAATTATCACTTGTTTAATAATTCCTTACAACATTTATAGTAACCAGTGGTGCATTGTGAGAAGTATAAAAATATATGACAGTCTCTGCTCTCAAGTGACTATTAGTCTAGTTGGAATCAGAAGGCAAATGCCTGAAAAGTTGGAATCTACTGAGTGACGAATGAATGATATAGATAATATCTTGTATTTACTGAGTGACAAATGGATGTTATAGATAATAATTGCTAAAAATCAAAGGAGGGACACTTTGTGTTGGAGAAAATTTTCTAAGAGAAACAGAGATCTGATCTGGAGTGTGGAGGATGAATACAATTTATACGGGCACATAATAGGAGAAAGGCATTCTAAATCAGAGGGAACAGTGGTAAAGAGAGCCATGATAGAAAACGGCCAGAGACACCACATGGTTAGCAGACCAGGACCAATTACAGAATATATACCCCACAGTCTCTCCAAATCATTTTCCTTACAAATCATCACAATTCTGCCAGAAACAATCTCCCAGATCCTCCACTAGAAGAGAACTTATCTGAAAAGTTCTGCATATGCACCAAACCACTATTATACTACTGTTCCTCCACTTCTTTTGTCTTCTCTAGTAAGTAGTCCTGCTTACGCTTTCAAGAAATAGAATTCAGAATCTCATGAATCAGCAAGCAAGAAAGAAAGGTATATAACTCTAGTCTCCCACTCCATCCTAGAGAAGAAGCCCACTAAATGAGGAGCCCATCTGTGCTTTGTCACAAGGGCCAGATGCTAAATTTTAAGGTATCTAAAGGGAGATGCAGATTTCTGCCAACCGTACCATAGGGATGAAGAAGATTTTCTAATACTCTTAAGTCCACAGTCAAATACTGTCAAAGTTAAATAATGTTCTTAGAAGAGAAAATACCCGTCCTGTGGACTCACAAAGAACCAATTCACAAGTCAGCAAGGAAGGTCTAGGAGAGCTTCCATTGAATTTGGGTTTGCATTTCCCAGGTTCAGGTCAGCAACAAGAGGATATGCAGAATAAGGTCAGAGACAAAGTTTGGTTACTTTGGGCCATATGCTCTCTTTTGTGTTCAACTACAGGAAGCACTCTTATTGAGCTAGGTTGATCTTACCATGCCTTTGCTAGCTGCAGTGCTCCCCCCAACCCCATAAACACACTATGATCCTGATAAGCTACAGTTCATTGGAGGGGTGGGGTGGGGATAATCCATGCTCTTGGCAAATAATCTTTCCCAGAAAAATTTGTGTATATGTTGCTTTTTCCCCCCTTGAGGACAAGGCTTAGCTTTATTTTGTTTGTGTATCTTCAGCACTAAGTACAGTATAAAAAATATTTTTTTGGCTGGGGGGGACCAAATTTATTATTTCATCCATGTAGTGATCTCCTGATGAAGAAATTCCCTCCACTTATGCTGGTTTTCATTTGCTCCTTTTGTAGAAGAGAGGTTAAATAAGCTTGACCTGAGGTCATGCAGCCAGTATGTATTGGAGGCAAATTTTGAATATAGGTCTTCCCAACTCCAAGGACAACTTTTTATCCACTACACCAATCTACCTTCTCTGCAAAACAGTCAGTGCTTAATAAATACTTCTTGATGGATTTGAGAATTTTATCTCATTATTCCTGGGTTGTGTGTTCTCTTGGAAAGGGCTAATTTTTAACCACTTTTCCACCTCCCTGCACTTAACAGGCTTAGAGTTAGATAGATCACTGGGCCTGGAATCAGGAAGACCTGAGTTCAAATCCAGCCTCAAATCCTTACCAGCAGTGTGACACTGGACAAGTAATTTATCCCATTTGCCTTAGTTTCATTATCTATAAAATGGGGCTAATAATAGCAAGTTACTCCCAGTTTAGTTGAGAGGTTCAAATTTGCCAAGTGCTTAAGTGCTTACCAGTGCCTGGTGTAGTAGGCGCTTAATAAATTCATCTTCCTTCCTTCCTTCCTTCCTCTCAGAAGCACTTAATCTACCCCTTAAAGTGGTGTAATCATAGTACCTATAATACCTTGCTTACTGGTTTCCACCTATTTCTTTACCTGTTCACATCATGATTGAATCAGAGATTACTCTGAGGCTTTGAGTTTGAGTAGTGGTGGTAGTCAGAGTACCTTGGAAGAAAATAGGGAGATCAGGAAAGGGCATCTGCTTCTCTTTCCTCCTGAAGCAGCTTGAACCTTTAGCAGCTTGAACAAATGCCCTTCACAGACAACTTTTCCTGATTACAACAGGAAATTCCGGGCAGTTGAACAGTTTGAATCTGCTGGGGAAAAAAATACACATTTCCAGTAATCCATTGCCATCCAATAAACATTTATTATGTACCTATTATGTGCCAGGCACTGTGCTAAGTGCTAAAGGCATAATTAATAAAAAGAAAGACAGTGCTTACCCTAAGGAACTCACAATCTAATGGGTGGGGAGGCAACATACAAAAGGAGGTAGGAAAGCATATTGGAGGGAGAACGTGGGATCTTGTTTACACCACATGGACATCTTAGACATGAAACTAGGCAGAGCACAAATGCAAAGTAAAAGTGAGCTGACAGTTCAATTTCTGCCCTCTATAATGGAAGGAGTTTGGTACTCTACCCTTTAGCCTTCCAGTCTGAGGTGTTAATCGAGGCTTGAGCAGAGTGGTAAGATTAGAAGTGATAAACTTATGCTGGGAGGAACATCTTGTTCTTTACGGTTGAAATCAGGAAGAACTGGAGATGCAAATTAGAGACAGCTAGCTAGTTAGCTAGATGGATGGATGGATGGATAGATGCATATGTATGCATGTGTATGTATTCATATATTTTATATACACACATACATATATACACATAGGTATGTCAGTGCATATACATACATTCTTAGTAGTATATACATATATATGTGTATACATATACACACATAAATACACATGTGATGTATTTATATGCACACATAGTTATGTGTGGGCAGGTATCTTTGTGTATTTGAGGCAGAGTAGCATAATGGATAGTGAGTCAGTCTTGGAATCAGGTTAATATAGATTCAGTTCTGCCTCTAACACATACTTGCTCTATGACCCTGGGAAAATCATTTATCTTTGCATTGCCCCAGGTGGCTCTCTAATGGAAGAAAAGGTGCATATCTACATTGGCAGAGGCAATCACCTTGCTTGGAGCTCAGTACTTATGAAATCACAGGTTGTGACAAAATATTTATATATATATATATATATATATATATATATTAGCCATATACATTTGTATATGTGTCGTATATACATGTTTACATATGTGTATATTGCATACAAGTGTACACACAGACATGCCTGCATAATATGAGTACATATAATACATGTGCATGCCAGTATGCATATGAGAAACAGTATAATGAATGGAGAGTAAGCCTTAAAACCAGGAAGGCCTGGCACAAATACACTGGCTTTGTGACTCTAGGAAATTCCGTTAAAGCCTTAAATTGCAGGGAAGGTGCTAGCCATCTTTGGTAAAGGGAGTTTCTTCACCAGGGATTTCCCTGTACCAATTAAATCATAGATCCAATCTCTCTGTCTCTGTCTCTCTGTCCCTCCCTTCTTCCTCTCCTCTCTTCCTGATATGGAAATTCCTTCCACTGTTTCAAATGGTCTGTACTGTAGAGAATTATGATTGTAGCTTTAGAGAATTATTTGGAAACACTGGGAAATTAAGTGACTTGCCCCTGGTCCTCAAACCAGTATGTATTACAGGGGGAGGAGTTGAACCCATATCTTTCTGATTTCAAGACTGACTTCCTATCTACCACATGCTGCTTTCAGAGATAAATACAAGCATAGGGAAAATAAAGATACTTTAGTGGTGTTTGATGACCTTGGATCATGGGGGTATAAAAAAACTTTGAATTATACAAATCCTACTGCCTATATTCAATAGGAAATTTCAGTTACAGATATTGAACACATAGTACAGCAAAAACATGGAGTTTTGTCAATTTTTATGATGGGGTAGATAGAAATTTTTGAAATGTCGAAGACTGAGACAGTAATTTGGCTGTGGGGGCAGAGGGGAATGTAGGCTCTCTGACTCCAGACTGGGACCAATAGAAAAGAGTGGCCTGAAAATGTAATAGGGGAAGTCAATTTGAGAGATACTGATCATGTAATGGTAGAGTTCAGGATTCTAAGGAAGGGATAAAGGAAAGGGAGCAGAACAAAGCAAATGGAACTTCAAGAATATTGAGTTTAGTAAGCTTAGAGCATGGGTAGGAATGATCTCACACACAGCAAGCCTAGATGGATAAAGGTTCTAAGAGAGCTGGCATTTTTGAAAAGACATATTTAGAACACAAGAAAAGAATTTCTGTCTGATTAACCTGCTTTGAATACCAGACACTGGTGTATGTTTGAAAAGTTTTTGGTTGAGTTGATGATTGTAGGCTCTGGACCTCTGGATCATATGCTTCAGAACTGGAAAGAGTAATCAAATACAACTGTATCATTTTGCAGAGGAAGAAAATGGGGCTTAGAACTTAAGTGATTTGATCAAAGTCTCACCAGTAAATCTGACATTTGAACCCAGATCCTATGATTTCATATTGAACTCTCTTTCCACTATATTATGCTGCCTCCTATCGGCCTGTGTGCACAATCGCCACAATTTTGCGTCCCTGTTGCATATACATGTATGCGATAAATATTTGTTGATAACTCACAATGAGATGAAAATTATGATTCTTGGTGACAACAGTAATTAGAAGGGAGGAAAGATCTGGTTTGAGCACAAGCATCTTAGAACTTAGATCAACTCTGCTTTTCTAACTTGTTTGTTTATAAAGAGGAGAGAAAAGGAAAAAGTTATTTATTTGTTTTTGTTTACTTTACTATAATTTTAATCCACACAAACCATTTAGTCATGACATAAAATTCATAGAAGCATTTTTATTAGTAGCAATATTTTCCCGTATTTATTCTGAAGGTTACACTATGGAATTTGTTTTGACAGTTTCCTTGGTTTCTTCTACTTCTTTCTCCTTCATTCTTTTTATTTTCTTTTCTAGTTTCCAGACCTCTCAGTTCCTTAGCTGTATAGGTTTTGAATTATATCTTTCCCCAACTACATTCATAAAGTGGATAAACAGTAAGGACATACTAGATTTTCAGGTACAGTGGGGCTGACTTACCACCTCTTAGTACCTCTAATCCTATGATCTAGGGATAATAACATAGATTTCTTCAAAACTTTTCTCTGTTTTGTTAAATTTGACCTTCACTGGTGAACCAATCGGTCATAAAGGGGCTAATATGAGCACTATTTATATCTGTGAAAGAAAGGAAAAGAAGGCAGGGATGATCTATGAGCTGTGACTGTAGCAGGTTTCCATTGCCTTTTTTCTTTCCCCCATGCAGACATAAATAATCAATGCTCAGCAACTCCAACAAATCCAGCACCCCTATAAGTTTAAAGAGTTTAGGTGGTTATTATATCAAATTAGAGAGATTTAAAGTAATTTAAATCAGAGGTTCTCAAATGTGTTTGGTTTGCATAAGAATTTGGCAACAAAAGTCTACATACCACATCTACTCTCCTTTATTACAAAAAAAAAAAAGACTGAAAAATCTCTTGACTTCCCAGGTTTCTTTAAATCCCTGTAAAATCCCATCATCTATTGATTATGTCCAATTTATCATGCCTAGAACTTGCCTATAGGTAATTGCTTTCATGTTGTCTCCCCTGTTAAATTGTGAGCTCCCTGAAAACAGGTACCATTTTTGGCCTTTCCTTGAATCCCCAGTGCTCAGTCCAGTGCTTAAGACATAGTAGATGCCTAAAAAATATTTATCGACTGACTGATAAAATTAAAGGGGCCACCAGTGTTGCTTTTAAAAATGAGAAACCGGGGGGGGGGGGCAGAGTCAAGATGGCGGCATAGAAGCAGGAGAACTCTGGGAGCTCCCCCCATAACCACCTCAAATACCCATAAAATATGACTCTAAACAAATTTTAAAGCTCCAGAACCCACAAAATGACAGAAAAACAAGGGTCTTGCTGAAGACAGCCTGCCAGGTGGACAGGAAGGGGTCATTACAGTGCATGGTTGGAAACCTCGACTGCAGCCCCAGGGAGGCCAGCACAAGCCGTGGCTGGAGCTTTCAGGAGAGTGGATCACTGGCAGCTGTGGCAGTTTCCAGAATTATCAACCCATAAGAAACAAGGAAAAAGCAAAAGGTCAGTGGAACTCAGCTAAATTTAGGGGAAACGAAGGGTCATTGTCCTACTTCAAAGTCCTGGGGCCTCTTAGAGATCTCTTCAGCTCACGTTGATTCAACTACCATCTCCTGCAGGTGATTCCCAGATCTACATATCCATCCTTTACCACTTTCCTAATCTCCAGTTCTGGGTCACCCACTACCCTTTGGACATTTCAAATGGGATGTCCCATAAGTTTCTCAAATTAGACATGTTTAAAGCAGAACTCCTCATCTCCCCTTTCCCCCAAACCTTCCTTCTTTCCCAACTTTCCTGTCCCTGTTGAGGGTATCAGCATCTTCCCAATCACCCAGGCTTACAGTCGCTGGGTCACCCTGGGCTTCTCTCTCTATTTCTAATTTTTTTTAATTAGTTAATTAATTTTCTTGTTTACATCATTCATTTCCACGAGATTTTGAGTTACAATTTTTCTCCATCTTTCCCCTACTCAACACCCCAAAATAGCCATCCCACTGTATAACCCCTCCCCCAACAGCTCTCTCCTATGTCCTCCCCCTCACCCCTCTGACTTTCTGGTAGGGCAGGATGGATCTCCCTACCACAGTGCCTGTGTATCTTAATTCCCAGCTGGATGTAGTTAATAATAATAATTGTATATATATAAACACACATATTTCTAACATTTTATTATAGAACTTTAAATTCTAGATTCTTTCCCTTCCTCCCTCGTCACCCCCCCCCCACTGGAAGGACAAGTAATTAAATACACGCTGTACATGTGTA
>CM053582.1:226131046-226151322 GCA_028627135.1 Pseudochirops cupreus
GCCATTACATGTATTCCTGGAGCTGCTAATCCTGATTTGGGTAAAATCTGTCCAAAGTGATTTTTAGGGATTCTTATGCATATTCCAGTGGAAATTTTTCTTATTTCTTTTCCATCTAACCAAAAGTCCTCTGAACAATGTAAATCATACCCCACCAAACCAGGTGTTCCTGGATACGGTGCTGGGACATCTGGCCTCAAAGTCCAATACTCAATATTTGGGATCTTATGTGTTCGCTGTTTTCTAATTTGCAGATTTGAGGTCATCATTCTGGCTAGAGGTGTACTTCCCCCCAATTGTCTATTATTCAAATTACATAAAGCCATGAACAAATTATCCTTCCAATGTTGATACGAATTATTAGAACTTAACTTCCTTAACTGTTTTTTCAATAATCCATTCATTCTTTCAATTGACCAAGATGCTTGTGGATAATATGGAATATGATGTATCCATTCTATATTGTTTAGTACACAGTACCTCTTCATTTCATTACCTTTGAAATGTGACCCATTGTCACTTTGAATCTGCATTGGGGTTCCATAATATAGACTTATGAGATCTAGAGTTTTATAGGTGTTTTTCTGGGTTGCATTCTTATAAGGACAAGCCACTAGTACACCTGAATAGGTGTCAACACAAGTACATATAAATCTGCATCCTTTATCTTGTGGTAGTGGACCAATATAATATATTTGCCAGATTTGGGCTGGGACCTTTCTTTTTGCAATTTCTCCAGTCACTACCCAAGGAACAGTTCGCTCCTTTTCTAATTGACATATATGACATTATTCTACTATCTGTTTTAACAGTGAATGAGAAATACTAATACCTCGATCTTGTGCCCACCAGTGTGTGTCCTGGACCCCCAAATGACTGGCTATTTGGTGGACCCATTTTGCTAATACTGGATCATCAGTTGTTGTCAAAGTAGGTACAATATGTTCAGTAGCAATCTTGGCCAGTTGATCAGCATGAGCATCATACTCACATTCTGGTGTGGTGAGGGCCACATGAACATCTACATGAAAAATTGACAAGTCAGTGACCAAAGACGTGTTCCAGATATCTTCCCATAATTCTTTGCCCCAGACTTGTTTGCCATGAATTTCCCAATTTTTATTTTTCCACCTGGGCATCCATGTAGCTAACCCATTAGCTACTGCCCATGAATCAGTGAATATATGACACTGTCCTCCTTGTTCTGTTTTGATGGCTTGATGTACTGCCATAAGTTCAGCATATTGACTACTTCCACCTGTCTCAGTACTTTCCAAAGTCCTTGTAGTACATGGGTTATAGGCTACTGCTTTCCACTGTCTTTTTTGGCCTAAATATTTCACTGTCCCATCAGTAAACCATGCATGTCTCTTTTGTTCTTGAGTGAATCCACCATATCCCTCATTCCATTTAACAAGTTGCTTTGGCTCAGGGGGTGGGTCATTCCCTTCAGTTTCTATGTTTGCCACAGATTCATGTAGAGCAGAGAGTCTGCTTTTGCCTGTTTTTGCTCTATTTTGAATATACCACTTCCATTTGATTATACTAGCCTCTTGGGCATGTCCAATTCTGTGAGAAACTGGGGTACTCATTACCCGAGTCATAATTGGGATTCCAGGTCTTAATATCAATTCACAGCCCAGAGTCAGTTGTTCAGTCTCTGCCAAAGCCCAATATGGAGCTAACAACTGCTTTTCAAAAGGTTTATACTGGGATTCCAGGTGAAGGGAGTTTCCTATGCCAAAATCCCAAGGGTACATTTTGGCTCTATTGTTTTTGCCATAAACTCCAGTTTGCATAATCATCCTGTACAGTCACTTGTAATTCCACCGGACCATTTTGCATTGGCCATAAATCTAGGGCCAATTGTATGGTAGCCTTGGCTTCTTCAAAAGCTTTACTCTGCTCAAGTCCCCAATCAAATTCATATTTCTTCCAAGTGACTTTATATAAAGGTTTCAAAATCTGTCCCAAATGTGGAATGTGGTGCCTCCAGTATCCAAACAATCCTATGAATTTTCGGGCCTCCTTCTTATTAGCAGGGGTGGGAAAATCCTGAATCTTTTGTCAGGCTTGTGGAAGAATCTCTCGTAGTCCCTTCTTCCATTGTATACCCCAAAATTTTACATTTTGAGCTGATCCTTGAACCTTTGCAAGGTTAATTTCCCACCCTTTACTTTTCATATGCTCAATTAGAAGGGTCAAACTCCTCTCCACCTCTTTTGCATCTTTTCCCTGTATCATGATATCATCAATATAGTGGATAAGTTGTACACCAGGTAGCTTCAATTAATTCAACTGTTCAGCCACAAGCCTGTGACAAATAGTGGGACTATGCAGGTATCCTTTTGGCAAGCAGGTGAAAGTATATTGTCTACCCTGCTAAGTGAAAATGAACTGGTCCCGTTGTTTAGGGCCTATTGGGATGGTGAAGAAGGCATTCGCCAAGTCAATAACTGCATACCAAGTCCCATCATATTTCTGAATCCTTTCTATTAAGGTGACAGTATCTGGAACAGCAGCATACTAAGGAAGAGTCACCTTATTCAATTGTCTATAATCCACAGTCATTCTCCATGTCCCATCTGATTTTCATACTGGCCAGACATGATTATTCCATCGTGTGGTTGTAGGGACTAACACTCCTGCTTTAACATATTCTTTTATAGTAGTGGTAAATTTCATCTTCCCCACCTGGCACATGATACTGCTTTAAAGTAATTACTTCAGAAGTTTCAGGTAAAGTGATTGGGTCCATTTTTATTTTTCCAACTAAAACTGTACTAATTCCTATCTTCCTTACAGCAAATTGGTAGCTTCCTTCAGGTAAATTCAGAATCATGCCTCTCAATATATCTATGCCAATGATGTATTCAGGAATGGGTACAACAACCACACAGTATATTCTTTCTTAGGTAACTGCCCAATTTTCATTGTTATTTTAACTTGTCTGGCTGATATTTCAGCCCCTCCAAGCCCTATGATGGTAATAGGAGTTCCATGTTTAAACTTATCAGGGTTTCCATAGATAAGTGTGGCCTCAGCCCCTGTATCCAGCAACACCCTAGTTACAGTAGTTGATCCATTCTTCTAATATATTGCCTCCAAAAAATAAGGATCAGCACAAATTTTACCTTCTACAAGAGGCCTCTCTTAGTTGTCACACACCCATACTTCTCTTCTCTCAAAGATAGGCTGCCTTCTATTGACCCCGTCTATACCTTCATATTCACCTAGTTTTTTGCACATTATCCCATTAGAGTATAAGCTCCTTGAGGGCAGGAACCATATTTTTGTGTTCTCAACTTTCTTTGCATCCCCAGCTCTAAGCCTAGTGCTTGGTCCATGGAGAGAGCTTAATCAATAGTTGTTGACTCATAGTCTCAGTGGAATTTTAAGAAATGAATGTGGGGGGAGAGACATTCCCATTGTAGGGTCCTGCTGTGAGCCAACACAAACATAAGAAAGCATGGCATCAATAGAGGTACCCCTGTGTGGGTGAGGGTGACTTCTCCTATCTCTTTGTAATTTTGCAACATTCATTTTTGATCATTTGCGGCAGTTCTTTCTATTTTCCTTGTTGTGATCACTGTGTATATTGTGTTCTTGCCTCTGCTTACTTCACTGCATCGGTTCATGAAGATCTATTAATGCTTCTCTGTATTAATCACATTACTAATTTTTCAATTTTTCAAACTGTTATTTACTATCTAATTTTCTCCCAATTACATGTAAAACATTTTTTAATGTTCATTTTTTAAAACTTTTGAGTTCTAAATTCTCTCCCTCTCTTGTTTTTGTTTTGTTTTTGCTTTTTGGAGGGGGGAAGGCAGGGCAATTGGGGTTAAGTGACTTGCCCAAAGTCACAGGGCTAATGAGTGTTTAAGTGTCTGAGACCAGATTTGAAGTCAAGTCCTCCTGACCCTAGGGCCTATACTCTATTCACTGTCCCACCTAGTCACCCCAATTCCTAATTCTTGACCACCACAAAAAGAGCTACTATAAAATATTTTTGTGCATGTGTGTCCTTTCTCCTTTTTTGTGGTTTCTTTGGGATATAGACCTAGTAAGGTCAACAAGCATTTATTAAGCCCTTATTGGGAGTTTCTCTTTTACTTTCAGTGATCTTTTTGCAAAAATTTATCCAAAGGAAAGGTGTCCCCAGGTTAGACTTATATAAGGTTGAAACAGGCAGAGACATTGAAATGTAAAGATGAGGCCCTTTCAGGTAGAAAGCTCTCACCATCTTAGCCAGGGTCAGAGGTTGGAGTAGCCCAGTTACAGATGAGGAGGCCAAGGAGAGACGACGAACTTGTCTCAGGGAAGAAACAACCACTATAACTGTGTCCCCAGTCACTCACTTCCATAAGACCTTGAGAAGTTTAGCTTGGTTGATCACTGTAAATAAAAGTGGAGTCCAAAACTCAGGGAAATCTCCCTCTGTACCAGGAAGAATTGTTGAATAGAAGAAAGACCTCTTCTACCACCTGCCTGGAGGTGACAGGTCTCAGGACTGAGGCTCTGAGGGAGCCAAATAGTAGAGACCTCTGCCAATCATAGGGTAAAGGCCATTACCCATGCCCAAAAAAGTGCAATGTAAAGAGTACAAATGTAAAAGAGCGATGTAAACTTCCAGACCACAGACCTAGGAACCCAGGAAAGCTGATGGAAGGTGAGCCAGCCTAGAAGCTGACTGACTCATCCAGCTGAGATCCCTTTCCCTGTAAGAAACCAGGCCAGCTGATACCTGAGCAATTCATCCATTACGCACGTCGTGCCCTGCAGCAAACTTCATGTGCCCCTGTTGAGATTAGGTTTGGGGTGCTGAGACCCTGAAATAGTGACACGTGGGTCTTGCCAGAATGAATTAGACCCAAATCTTCTTTCAGCCAAAGACAAAAAATGTTTATTAAAGATCTGCCATGTGGGCCAGACTTTTAAGGAATCTGAACATTTGCATTGCTAATGCAAGTGGGCCAGATTGAATCTGAGCACCTTAATGGAGGCTGAGATGGATTTTACATACAGAAAGGCTGTGGGAGGGATCTAGGGTTGGTCAAGTAGTTTGGGGTGCTTGGCGGAGGAGTCTGGGGACATTCTTGATGGCAATGACCAGTAGGCTGGGGTAACTAGAAGTTGGAGGCCAGGAACCAAGAGAGTGGGGTTTAGATAGGATCAAGGGTGGGAAGTAGCTGGGGGTAAGCTGGAGGTAATAGATAATGAAGGCTTAGGCTAGGTTAAAGGCAATAGAGAATTGGGTTTAGCAATAATGAAAGTCCAGTTGAGGGAATTATGACTTCAGGCAAATGCCAGAACAAGTGGAAAGATTCAAGGAGAGTTCGAGGGGGTTTCCAGAGCCCTCTATACCAGGTGTTCTCAACCTTTTTGTGTGTCATGAACCCCTTTGGCAGTTTGGTGGAGCCTCAGGATAATCTTTTTAAATGAATAAAATAAAATACATAATATCACAAAGGATACCAATTAAATTGAAATGTTATCAAAATGTTTAAAAACAAATTGCAGACACCAGGTTTAGAATCTCTGCTCTAGCAAAAGAAAAGATACCAAGACCTTATAGTTCTAAAGTTGTGAGTTGTCTTGGCTGTGTGTGCCTCACTATCAGTGTAATATAAGTTTGTGCCCATTCTTCCCCACCCCACAGACTTTATGTGTAGTTGCAGGAGAGGATGCTTTGGATAAATTCCTTTTAAATGCTGTTTCTGCTACACTATTTGAGTAAAAATACCTTTACTAAGAAGTATTCATATTGGCTGATTGCTAAAGGGAAGTACACTGGTAGGGGCTTGTGAGTTACAGTGCAAGGAGAATAGCTTCCACAAGCTTACCCCTAGAATCTTGAGAGTAGTAGCCATCATTCCTCTGGGGACCCTGCCTGTACATACAAGATGGGGGTGGAAGCCTAGAGAGTATGCACCATTAACAATTAGAACTGTCCCAATATGGAAGGGGATTCCCTTGGGAGGAAATAGGTTTCCTTTCAGTAGGATCATCTGGCAGAGGCTATATAAGCATTATTGGGTGCATTATAAGGGAGATTCTTATCCAGGTACTGGCTGGTCTGAGGTCTTTTCCATTTCTGAGAATCTGTGAGTTGTATCCCTGAGGGCAGAGACTCTTTCATATTCATCCTTCTGGACCCTTCAATGCTTAGGGCAAGGGTCATGAGATGTTGGAGAAGACAGAAAAACAACTGGACAATGTATATGTATACAAAAGACCCTGTCCTTGGCACTGAAGGGCGAGTGTGCATGTGTGTGTATACATAAATATATACACATATATGCTCAGCAATATATTTATACGTGTGTGTTGTTCAGGAAATGTTTGTTGACTGACTGACTCAATTAATATCTTATACTTGTTCATATTGGATAGAACACCAAATGACCCAAATTAAAACATAACCTCAGAAATTTACCAGTTGTCTGATCCTAGGATAGTTACTGAACCTGTTTTCCTCAGTTTCCTCATCTGTGACGTGGAGATAATAATAGCATCTACCTCACAGAGTTGTTTTGAGGATCAAGTGAGATTATAATTGTCATGTGCTTGGCACATAGTAAGTGCTATGTAGATGTTAAGTAGTATTACTATAATGGTGACTGCTCCCTCCCCAGAGCCCAGCGTGGCACCGGGTACAGAGGAAGCGCTTCTCCCCCTCTTCAGCAGACATTCCCCTTGTCCCGAATGGTAGCTAGGAAATCGGGCTGATTTCTGGTCCCAGTGAGCAGAGAGAGCTGGGGTACAACATTGTTGGAAGCCTTTTAGAGCACGGAGATGTGTTAAAAAAAAGAAACACAAGCAATTCCCAAGGAGCCGGGTTACCTGGCGATGGCTCAAGTCTCAAGTCTCAAGGGAGATTGAAGTCTGAAGCAGAGAAGGGAGAAAGGCAATGAAGCACCTACTGTAAGCTAAGTAAGCACTTTACAATTATCTCATTTGATCCTCATAACAACCCTGGTGGGCTGGTGATATTAAGATCTTCATTTTACAGATGAGAAAACAGGAAGACAAATTTAAGTGACTTGCCCAGGGTCACACAACTAATCAGTGTTTAAGGCTGAATTTGAACTTAGGTCTTTTTTGACTCCAAGTCCAGTGTCCTATCCACTGCTCCATCTAGTGATCTGGAGTTGTTATGGTCGGAAGGAGTAAAACAGGGAGGAGTACAGGGAGACAGGAAACAACAAAAAAGAGAAACAGAAAGCCAACTTTCCAAGCTGTTTTTATTTCTGCTGTTGAAAGGGCTCCCTCCAGCCGGCCCTGGGTCCTCTCTAATTTTCTGCTTTGGTCTGTAAAGAGAACATGGGATTTAGAAAAGGAAAGTACCTTAGAGAACATCTCTTTCAAGCCTTCCCCCCATTTTACAGGTGAAGGAAATGAGGCCCAGAGAAGTGAAAGACCCATATAGGTACTAAGAGGCCCAAGTCAACTAAATCCAGACCTCCTTTGACAATGTTAAACTGTTGTTGTCTTCTGGGTCAGCCCAGTACTCCAGCCAGCCAGCCTCACATCCCTCCCTGCCAAAGCACTGAGGAACATAATGCCTTCTCCTCCCTCTGCTCAAGAATTTTTAAGGGCTCCCTACTGCCTCTAACAACAGTTCTCAAAGTAGGATCTGGGGACCCCCAAAGACCCTTCTAGAGGGCCCACAAGATCAAAAGTATTTTCATAGTAACATTAAGATTTTCATTCCTAACATGGTAAATATTGGTAGGTATAACCCACATAAACCAAAGCTCACTGTGATCCCCAGGAGCTGTTAAGAGTGGTAAGGGTCCTGAGACCAAAAGGTTTGACTAAATAAAACATCAATGCCTTGTATTGCCAGTTAAAAATCCATCCTAATATAACTTGTTCCCCAAATATCCCCCAACATAATGCTGTATCATTGATCTAATATCCAGGAATTTCCATAAAGCCCTTTTTGAACCATTTTCAATGTGTGTCATTTCTTGGGGTAAGATAACAAGGCAGTGCAGTGGTTAGAGCACAGAATGTGGAGTCAGGAAAGGGCAGAGCTATGTCCTGCCTCTGCCTCTAACCAGCTGAGTGCCCATTCCTCTGAGCCCCACTTTTCTCCCATGCAATGAGTCTGATCATCACTAGTGTATCTTCCCCATGGGGTTGTTATGAGGACACACTGAGGCAGTCTTTGTCAAGGGCTTAGGTGGCCCTGTGGGCAGAGTGTGGGACCTGGAATCAGGAAGTTCTCTGTTCCAATCCTGCCTTAGACACCTGCTTAGCTGTGTGACCCTAGGCAAGTCACCTCGTCTGCCTCAGCCCCAGTGTCTTTATCTGTGAAATGGGCATGATAAGAATACCTACCTCCCCAGGCTGTTGTTTGAATTGAGCAAGATAATCTATGTGAAGGACCATAGAAATGCTGGCTATTATGACTTCAGTATTCAAAAAAGTAATTTCCCCTATCTAAGTATTTTCAGGTCACAGCCCTTCTATAACTTCAAGGGCTCTTACAGCCAAGAAATTCATAATCCTGCAGCCAATCAGGTGGCCTTTCAGAACGTAGCCCCCTCCTGCCTTTCCAGTCTTCTAACACCTAACACCTTGGCCCAGCCCCCACCATGTACTCTTCCATCCAGTGACCCTGGTCTCCTTGCTATTCCTCATCCAAGACCCCTATCTCCCGACTCTAGGTATTTGCACTGGCTGTCCTCCATACCTGGAATACCCTCCCTCCTCATCTCTATCTCCCTGCCTTCCCTCAAGTCTCAGCTCAAATCTCACCACCAACAGGAAGTCTTTCCTGATCCTCCTTAAGGTGAATGCCTTCCCTCTACTGATTCTCTCCAGTTCACCCTGTCTATATCTTGTTTGTACATGGTGAGGTGCAGGGTGTCTCCCTCATTAGAACGTGAGCTCCTGAAATCAGGGGCCACTTTTGGCCTTTTCTTTGTATTTCCAGTGCTTAGCACAGTGTTTGGCATCTAATAGGAATTAATAAATGCTTATCGACTAAGTGACTGACAGACCAAGGAGCCTCTCTGAATGAACTTACTTCACCAGGCCCTAACTGAAGTCTTTCTATTAGTTAGATTTTTCCGTAACGTAACATTGCTTTCTAACTCTAAGGTTCTGTGATTCTTCTCTCACCCCTCCCCTCCCATGCCAGCCTCTGTAGGGGACCCAGGCCTTGGCTAATTGCCCCTCCCTTAGTTCTTACCTTTTCAATCCAGTCAATGAAGGCTGAGACCCGGGTGAAGACTGTGGGCTTCTTTAGGGTGTTACAGCCAAGAGAAGAAACGAAACTGGCGATACCATGGACCTCCCAGCTGTCATCTTCATCATCAGCTGGGCAGTTGAGGGGGCCTCCAGAGTCACCCTGAAACAGTCACAGTGAAGAGGGGGTGATTAGGCAGAGAGAGAGAGGTTGTGATATTCTTGTGCTTTTGAAGGTGTGACCTCTGAGCTTCTGGGATGTCCCAGGCCTAAACCTCACTGCCTTTGGGTTGTAAGGATTGAATATTTTCCAAACTCTTCTGTTTAAGTGACAGGAGGCAAAGAGTCTAGAGCAGAGGTTCTCAACCTGTGGGTTATGTTCAATTTGTAACAATGAAAATACATCTTGCATATCAGATATTTACCTTATGATTCATAACAGTAGCAAAATTATAGTTATAAAGTAGCAACGAAAATAATTTTATGGTTGGGGGTCACCAGAACATGAGGAACTGTATTAAAGGGTCACGGCATTAGGAAGGTTGAGAACCACTGATCTAGAAGGAGGAGTAGGAAGGCTGGGGGTCCCTGTATCACAGAATCAGTGACTTTTTCACAGAATCTCAAAATTAGAAGTGTTCTCAGAGTAAGAATCCAGTTCATGAAAGAAAAGGAATCCTCTCTAAGATGAGACCACCAGGGGCTGTCCAGTTTCTATTTGAAAACTTCCAGTAATGGAGAACTCTCCCCTTTCTAAGGCCTTTGGGCCATTCTGTTGTGAGTAGCCCAATCTGTGACAAAGTTTGTCCTTCTCTCAATGTACCCCTTAGTGACTTCCAATGGTTAAATGAATGGAAAGAATCTGGTTTCAGAGTCAGAGGACCTGGATTCAAATCTGACCTCTGATATTCTGTTAGTAATTTTGGGGTGTTGGTAGTTTTTGTTTTATGCCTGTCTTTGTATCCCCAGAACTTGGCAGAGGGACTGTAGTATGCACTTCCTAATTACTTGTTGACTGACTGATGTTTACTGCCTATTATGAGCTTGGGCAAATCACTTCACCTCTAGGGCCTCAGGCTCTTCATCTATAAAATGAAGGGACCATCCTAAAAGGCCTCTGAGATCCCTAGCTGTAACTCTAAATTTATTATTAAATAAAATAGTTGGATTATTTCATTTAAATAAATTAAATCCTAAATTTATTATTAATTCTTCCCTCTGGGGACAAGTAGAATAAACCTAATCCCTCTTCTCCATGTTGACTGTTACATCTTTGAAGACAGCTGGCACATCCCCTCCCTTTCTCTTCTGGTCAAATGGCCCCAGTTTCTTCTTTAATTGATATCCCTGCAGCATGGCTTCTGCTTCCCTCACTGTTACTCTCCTTTCTATGGATTCTAGCTTGTCAATGTCCCTGGAAAAGTGTGATTCTTAGAACTGAAAACAGTACCCCCGATGGGGTCTGATGAGGGGACAGTATGTAGAGAGAGCACACGACCCTCATTTTATGGATGAGAAAACTGTGGTCTGGAGGACTTAGATAGTTTGCCCAAGATATTCCAGAGAGTAAATGGCAGCTTTGGGAAGCAAACCCAGGGTGTTGGCCTCCAACCCCAATGCTCTTTCTAGGATACCAGCTATCTATCCTACAAGGAAAGAAGAAGGCAGCTGGAACTGTCACCTTCCTCATCCTAACTGGGGTGGATTCTTCTCTTGATATGTCAAGGGGACATGGCAATGATTTAGGGTAGGCCTGTTGCTGGATCAGATCCAAGGAACCAGTCTCTCCTCTGCCCTAAGTCAGGGGTGATGGGTTGGGCAGACCCCTAGGAAGGCTGGTCCAGTGGACTCAGGAAGAGGAATTCCCAAGTAGAGCTACCCTCTTATTCAAAGCTCCTTACTACCCACCCTCTCCAGGGGGTGCCACCCAGAGCCAGCAGGAACAAGGCCTCTCCTGCAGAGGCCCAGCACTCACATTGCAGCCAGCGCGAATATCTCCTCCGGCACACACCATGGTGGTCTTCACAGTGGAGCCCCACCAGTCCCTCTGACTGCAGTGGTCATAGTCCACCACAGGGAGCAAGGCCTGTTGAAGTATGTCGGGGAGGGGTCCACCAGCTGTAGAGGTGGTGGGTTGGGGGAGAAAGGCAGTTAGGTGTGTCTGGGGGCTCAGAGAGATGTAGAAGGAGACAGAGACAGGAGAGAAAGAGACACAGAGACAGGAGAGAAGGAAAGAGGGAGAGACAGAGACAGAGAAACAGAAAAGTCCCAGATCCCAGACTAACCCCCCATAACTGAGAGTTTGAGAGTTCAAAAGTCAAGACTGAGGAAATAAACTTCAATATAAGCCTCTGCCCTCAAGCTTCATAGTTACTATCTTTAGAGAATTGACCAGGGACACCAGGGTTCAAATCTTGCCTCAGAAACTTATTAGTGGTATGATCCTGGGCAAATCACTTAATGTATGCCTGGACTTCTTCACTGGCTAAATGACGTGGATAGGCCTCTAAGACCCCTTCTAGCTTTAAAGCTATGATCTTATCAATCAGACTCCTTTACTCTGGGATAGCCCTTCAGATATTCTACCTCAGTTTCCTCATCTGCAAAATGGGAAGAATAATAGTACCTCCTTTCCAGGGTGTTGTTAGAATCACATGACACATGAAAAGTCTGGCAAATCTTAGAGTGCTATATCGATGTTAAGTATTAATATTATTATTATTCTGTGGCCTTCCTCCTTACAGAGGAGGAAATGTCAAACAGTCCGGTGTCTTTGCCAAGAAAACCCTATGCACAGTGTATTCCATGGGGTCAGGAGAGTCAGACATGACCATACAACTGAACAGTTCCCGCAACCCTGCTCTTTCCCCAAAGGCATCTCTCCCCAGGGCTCCTCACATGAGTACAGTGCCTAGATAAATGCTAGGTATTTTTGTTACTGCTGTTTGCCCCTTTCTCTCCCCAGGGCACCTGCCCCAAATCCCCGGCAGCCCTTCTGGATTCTCTCCCCACTCAGGCCCCCTGCCAGCCCTCTCCCCAGAGTCCAGCCATACTGGAGAGGCGGCCCCAGCCGGTGATGTAGCAGGGTGTGTCATTGGGCAGGATGGCACCAGCTTCGGGGAGTTTGGCCAGCTTGACTTTGTCATTGATCTCGGCACTCTGAGAGAGCTTGACAAGAGCAATGTCATTCCTGAAACAGATTGGGGGAACAAGCTAAGAGAAGACCAGAGAGGAGGATTTCTTCCTAATGGGCACTGCCATGGGAGAAGCCAGTCTGGGCAGACCCACTTTGGGATTCCCCAGCAGCCAGACTTTATTCCTCCCTCCCAGCCTTTGTCCTTCCAGCCTCTTCTCCCTCCTGTCAATCCTGCCTCTTTCAAGGATCAGCTCAGGCTTCCTTTCTGCAGCCTGCCCTGATACAGCAGCTCGGTTATCAGCCTCCTTCCTGACTTCTTCCCACACCCCACTAAAACAACTCACCTTTCCCTAGCCCTTTGAGGTTTATAAATCACTTCCCTCATAGTCCTATGATGTAGGGAGTACCATTATTACCCCTATTTTAGACAGAAGCAGACTGAGGCTAAGATCAGGAAAGTCATTTAGCACCATGGGCTCTTTGGGCCTCTGCTTACACCCTCCCCCCTCACCTTCACCTCTTGGCGTTCCTGCCAGCTCCTCCTCAGGTGGTACCTTCCACCTGCAGCCTTTATGGCCCTCCCTGGATGCCTGAGCCTTCTGCTCCAAAAATCTGTCTTGCATTCATCTTACAGGTAATGTCTCTAGACTTCTTTATGTACATCTATAACAGGTAAGCTCCCTGAAGGCAGGGATTGTCTCCTTCTGATCTCTGCATCCCCGGAGTCTAACACGACACCCAGCCCTTACTCAGTGCTTTCTGAATGCTTGGTGACTGATGAATCTGGAGGTGGAAGGAGCCTTGAGGGCATCTAGTCCAGGGGTTCTTACCCTTGGGATCCCTGACCTTTTAAACAGATATGTGGATAACTGCATTTCAATGGCATTGATCTCCTCTGTGATCCTGTGCACTTAAAATGATTTAGAGAAGGGTTCTGGGAACTTCCCCAGACCACCCAACGGATCCAGAACACAATAAAGATTAAGAACCCCTGCTCTAGTCCACTCCTCTCTGTTTACAGAGGAGCACAATGGGGCTTAGGAGGTAAAGTGATGTTCCCAGGACCCTACAGGCTGTAAGGTGCAGTGCTGGGGTTGGACTAGGCTTAGAAACCTTGAGTTAGAAGAGACTTCAAAACCATCCACATCTCACTGAGGACAAGAGAAATGCTATGATTTGCTCAAAGTCACACAGATAATAAGCGGCAAAGGGAGGGTTTGAACTCAGGATCTTTGACTCCAAATTCAATGTTCTTTCCACCCCACCATGTTTACCTCCTAGGATGTAAAGTGCTTTCCAGTTCAAAATCTCGTAACCTTATGATTCCTCTGACTCAAGCCCCTGTCCCTAAATAGACTTCTCTTTAGGCAGGGCAGTGCAGGTCTTGGGCAGCACCCAGGAAGAATGCAAGCACTGGGGAAACTGAGTCCAAGAAAAGAAAATGCCCTCCCTCTGAGGGCATAGGTAGAGACCTGATCCACCAAGGCTGCACCAGCCCTGAGGGCTGCTTCTGCCATCTCCTCTCTGCCTCTGAGGGTTTGCCATGTGTGCATCTCCCTTGGACACTGAACTCCCCAAGCATGAACTGGGGGTGGTAGGAGTGGGGGAGACCCTTGTGTGTTATTTCATCGTTATGTATTTACACAGTGTTTGTAGGCCTGAAAATTACTTTACTTATGATTCACTCTTGTGAGGTAGGTTCCACTATTATTATCATTTTAAAGATAAAGAAATAGAGAGAAGATAAAAGTGACTTACTAATGGGCACCTGAGTCAGGATTCAAATTGAGGTCTTTCTGCACTCTGTGGGGCTATCCCACTTACCCACAGGATGCACATGAGGTCCATTGCTCATGAACAAAGAGGCCATCAGAGTTGACAGGAATCACTTGCTCTGCCCCTTCCTCCACAGACATGTCATACTCTCCCAGAACCACCCGGTATTTGCGACTTGTGCTGGTAAGCCAGAAGACAAAGCTAAGGGTCAGCTCCACTGGGAAGCCTCAAGCTCCAGGTTGTCACAGGTACCTCTGAGCCAGCAGGGACCCCCACCCCACCCCAGAGGTGCCACCCTAGACTAGGAGAAACCTCATGTTATGTAATCTTCTAGATCAGGGTGGGGAACCTTCAGCCTTGAGGCCACACATGGCCTCCTAGGACCTTTGCTGTGACCATTTGACTGAGTCCAAGTTTTACAGAACAAATCCTTTTATTAAGGGGATTTGTTCTGTGAAGTTAGGATTCAGTCAAAGGGTCACTCGTGAGGACCTAGAGGGTCACATGTGGCCTTGAGATCACAGGTTCCCCACCCCTGTTCTAGATCTATTACCCTTATGATTATCAAGTCAACCTCCTCATTCCACAAATAAAGAAACTGGGCCCCAGAGAGGAAGTAAGTGGACACTTAGCTAATAAGAACCAGAACCAGGATTTGAATCCACTTTTCACTTTCCCAGGCTTGCTTCCTTGAGAGCCTTAAAAGGATGAGGGATGGATGGGGTCAGAGCCAGGGGGAGGCAGGAGGCCAAAGGAATCTTACTTAATGCAGTGGGCAGCAGTCAAGACCCAGTCAGCAGCAATGAGGCTGCCCCCGCAGGTGTGGTGATAGGCGCCATTACTCTCATACTGAAGGGAGATCTGTGGGACATAGACAAGAAGAGGCCTGAGCTTAGCCTGACCCCAACCCGGGCCCCCCGAGCCTCATAGCTGTATGGTATACTTTGAGATACTCCAGGAAGATCCTTCCATTCCCCTCCCACCTGGACACTGGTCAGTGTCTCTCTGTTTGAGCATGATCATGTTATATGATGTATGCGATAATGTTATACTCCATGTGTCACTATTACACTCTGTGCGTGTGTATGTTTGTGTGTGTTATACTGTGTGTGTCTTCATGTCCCTGATCTCAATAAACCAAGTGATAACATTGTCCAGAGTGACCAGGCCCAAGTACCCCATTGTGCCCATGCTATGCCAAAGGAACTATCATATACCAATATCTCCTCTACCAATTGGTATATTCTATGCCTATGAATGATTTTTCATTCCCATGCCAGTCGACGGCAGAGCTCATTTCCAATCTTCAAAATCCTTGTCTCCCCTTGAGGCACATGTTCAGATGCCTGTTCCTTCCAAAGCCTTCTCCAATCTCTCCAGTAGCTGAGAGTCACCATCTTCTCAAATGACTTAGATTCACTTATCTCTGTCTACTGTGTCTGACCCAGAAGAATGTAAGCTCTCTGAAGGCAGGGGCTCTTTTTGTATTTTGTCCCTATACTCCCACCCCTCCACCTCAGAGAGGGCTGTGAGCCAATAGGCACTGCACACATTTTTTTTCTTTTAACGTTTCATTTCACTGACTCAGGTCACCTCTGTGCAGTCATGGCCAGACTCAGGGTGATTTGTCTTTACCTGCCAGGGCCAGCTGTAGGGCTCAGCATCCTCTCCATTCACCACACGGGAGATATGATTGCCTGAGGCTAGAGAGAAGAGCAGACAAACAGAATACCAGCCTGGGAGGTAGGCAAAAATGCAGACTAAGTTTGGGCACTGGGGCCATGGGATGGGGAAACTGAGGCAAGGCCACTCTTTGCCTTCAGGGTTCTCCCAGTCTGAGGGAGGAGGTGAAATACATACCGAAAGAAGCCTTGGTAATATTGCTAATATTACCTGACAAGTCATTAACCTCTCCTAGCTTCAGTTCCCTCATCTGTGAAATGGGAATGATAAGAACCCTTTCCTCCCAGGGTTGTCATAAGGGTCAAATGAGATGCTATTTGTAGACACACAGTGCTGGGCGTGTCATAGGTGCTGTATAAGTGTTAACTATTAACATACCTTCATCATCATTGAATCCTCCCTGTCACTGCCTTCACATCATTACCATGACCATCTCACCACCTTCCTGGCCCGACAGCAAGACCAAATCTGACCTGACAGTTCAGTGGTGTGGGCTGGGGTGGGCGAGTGGCAACAACAGTGGCATGTTCTGTGACCAGGACAAACACTAGCAAACACACTGAGAAGACTATCCTGGGGAGGCAATGGGAAGCCAATGGCCAGCTCCCAGGCATTTCCCCCTCCATGATCCTCCCTATACACCCTGATCTCATGGCAATTGATACCCGGCTCCCTCCAGCCACTGAACCTCCTCCGCTCTCTAATAATCTGCAGAACAAGACTGGTCTCATACCCAGGACTTTGCATTGCCCCTGCTCTCTATTTCTTGCCCCACTTAAATAATCCTGCAGAATTATGGCATTGCTCCCTTCCTGGTTCCCCAGCTGCCCTTGGATTTTTCCATGGAATGGCAGAACTCTCCTAACTTGTATCATGTAGACTTTGAACTCCTTCTTCCCCACCCCCTACCCCCACTGTTCTAACCTTAGACTGGACATACCCATCACCCTCTGTTGGCTCAACCCTAGACTGGACATACCCATCAGCCATTGCTGGCTCAACCTTTGCCTGAGCATGCCTACCACTCACTGATGGCCCACTCTTAGGATAGACATACTCATCATCCTCTCTGCTGGCTCAAATAGGATAGGCTGAACTATCATCCCACCCTTAAACTACTCTCATCCTCACAGTTATCCCTGCTGACGAAAGGAGCAAGAAATTGGATGGTTTTTAGACCAAAGAGAGGAAGGCACTTTCTGAGAGACCTCTGGGTCTCTGGGTCCCATCTGGGCACCTTCTACAGCAGAAACACAGAAGGAGTCAGGGAGTCAGGGTCAGGGGTCTCACCAAAGGCCACAAGCAGAAGGGTAACCAACAGCTTGAGCATTCCGTCTGGCTGTCTCAATAGCAATGAGGAAGAGGCTGAAAAGCAGGGACCTTAAATAGAATTCCCCATATCAGCTAAAGCAGGAAGGTGAGGTGCCCTGGTGGATTGCCTAATGGAGACCAGGGTGGGGATGAGGACGTGTTCCCAGAATATCACCTGCTAGCCAAGGCCAGAGAAGCTGAGACCAGTGTTGGTGCAACAGGTGGGGGAATACCCAGGAACACCCAAAAGAGGGCCCAGACACCCAGAGGCCAGGTGACTTTGGCTTTGAGACCCATAATATCCTGAGCTGAGCTCTGATCAATACCACAACCCACCCAACAACCGCAGAGGACTCATGGTGAGACATGCTCTCCACCGCCAGAGAGGGCGCTGCTGAGCTCTGACTGCAGATCAAAGCATATTGTTTTAAACTGTCTTTTCCTTATTTTTTCCACGATGTGGCTAATGTGGAAATGTGCTTTGTGAGACTTCATGTGTATAATGGACATTTTATTTCTTGCCTTTTCAATGGGTGGGGGAGGGCTGGAAAAAGGGAGAAAATTTGGAACTCAAAAATTTTTGTTAAAATTAACAACAACAAAGAATGATACTGAGCTGGTAATAGGGAATAGGGAGTCAAGATCCAGGGACCCTTTCAACGTCTTCCAAGGATTTCAGATTATTTGACTCACCTGCCCTCTGTCTCCCTGTCAGTTTTCTCATCAAACAGGGACACTACTCCTGCTACTAACCGTGATCCTGTCATCCCCATTGGACTAGGTTCTCTGTGAGATCTCTTCCAACTCTGGTACTCTTTGGTTCCTGGAATCTTTAAGGTGCTGGGGACTTAGCTAAAGAACCAAGGGCCTATTCCCCAACTGATAAATAATCAAAAGATACGATTAGTTTTTCAGATGAAGTAAAGCTATATATAACACTATTGATTGGAGAAATGCAAATTAAAACAATTCTGAGGTATTAACTCATACCTATTAAATTGGCTAAAAGGACAGAAAAGGTAAATGACAAATGGTGCAGGGATGTGGGAAAAATAGGCATTAATGCATTGTTGATAGAGTTGTGAACTGAGTCAACCATTCTGATGAGCAATTTGGAACTATGCCCAAAGGGCTATAAAACCATGCATGCACTTTGATTTAGCAATAGAACTACTAGGTCTGTATCCCAAAAGAGATTAAAAAAAAAAAAGCAAAGGGGGCAGCTAGGTGTCCCAGTGAATAAAGCAGCAGCCCTGGAGTCAGGAGGACCTGAGTTCAAATCCAGCCTCAGACATGTAACACTTGCTAGCCATGTAACCGTGGGCAAGTCACTTACCCCCCATTGTCCTGCCTTCCTCCCTCCAAAAAATCAAAAAGGAAAAGGACTGACATGTACAAAAATATTTATAGCATCTCTTTTCTGGGGGCAAAGGGCAAAGAATTGGAAGCTGAGGTGATGCCCATCAGTTGGGGAACGGCTGAACAAATTGTGGTGTGTGATTACTATTGTGCTGTAAGAAATGATGAGCAGGATGCTCTCAGAAAAACCTGGAAAGCCTTGCATGGGCTGATACAAAGTAGCAGCAATATTGTGCGATGGTCACCTGTGAAGGACTTAACTATTCCCAGCAATACAATGATCCAAGACAACGCCGAAGCACTTGTGACGAAAAACGCCATCCACCCCCAGAGGAAGAACTGATGGTGTCTGAGTGCAGGTTGACGTGTACTTTGTTCTCACTTTACTTTTCTTGATTTTTTTTGTCTGTGTTTTCTTTCACAACATGGCTATTATGAATATGTTTTGCATGACTACGCATGTATAACCTATATAGAATTGCTTGTCTTCTTAATGGCAGGTGGTAGGGAGGGGAAGGAGGAAGGGAGAGAATTCCGAATTCAAAGTTTTTAAAACAAATGTTAAAAATTGTTTTTACATGTAACTGGGGGAGAAAAATAAAATGCTTTTAAAAAGAACCAAGGGCTATTCTGGTTTTAAGAAAATATTTTGGAGAGGGTAGTGTTTAACTTCATGTTACGGAGCATTTATCATGTAACTTCAGGTACAAGGAGGGGGACATTTTGGGCGGGGGAGGGAATTTTATCATGGGGAGGCACACTCTGTCAGCCTATGGGGAAGACAGGTCCTTGATAAAACAGGTGGAGGGGAAAACATGAAGTAAACCCAGAAATAGTGATGAAATCTGAGTGTGAGAGGAAAATCGCTTGGCCTTCTCACTTCTCCTATCAGATCAGACACACACTTGGGTTTGTTTGATCAGCTTGGAGGCTCAGATCTGTTCCCTAGCCCTGGATCCAGAGCACCTGTGATTTTTGTTAGGGAAAGAGGAGGGAGGTAGAGGCAGAAGAAAGAGAAAGACAGGAGACAGGGCAGAATGGAGGGAAGGGGGCGCCGTGTTGTTTGTTTTTCATTAATGTCTGAGTCTTCATGGCCCCTTTTAGGAATTTGTTGGCAGAGGTACTGGAGTGGTTTACTATTTCCTCCTCCAGTCCACTTTACAGATGAGAAAACTGAAGCGCACAGGGTTAAGTGTCTTGCCTAGGCTCACACAGCTGGTAAGTTTCTGAGACTGGATTTGAACTCAGGAAGATGAATCTTCTTGACTCCATGCGTAGCACTCTATTGCACTACCTAGCCATTCCCCCTGTCAGATTATTACTCTTGTTTAAAAAGCATTTTATTGATGCCTTTTGTCTTTATATCAGTCCCCTCTCTCTGGCCCGTATTGAATCCTCCCTTGTGACTGACCCTCAAAAAGTTAGACAAAAATATCTAATACATAATCATGTCAGATGACGTTTATAGTACTCTGTCCTAGCAGGCTCCCACCTCTGCCATGAAAGCAGAGATGTATTCATTATCTTTTCTCTGCATCCATCACTTCTTTCCCCCCATTACTCAGAATGAAACTTCCTTTTAACGATCTTTTCATTTACCTTGTTGTAATCATTGTCCATATTGCTCTCTTAGTTCTGCTTACTTCCTTCAGTATCAGTTTATACAAATCTGCTCAAATTTTTCTGAATTCCTAAGAGTCGTCATTTCTTACCATGTAATGATATTCTATTACACTCATGGATCACAGCTTTTTTAAAAAGCCATTCTGTAACCAGTGGCAGTGCCTAGCACATAAAAGATGCTATATAT
>CM053582.1:226151822-226176210 GCA_028627135.1 Pseudochirops cupreus
ATATATATATATATATATATATATATATATATATATGAAACATTCCAAACAGGCACAAGGTACCCTTTGATGGGAAGGTACCAAGTGGTTAGAGATCTTGAAAAAGCCTCTTGAAAAAAGCTAGTCCTTGAACTGAGTCTCAAAGAAAGCTAATGACTTTAAGAGATGTAGGGGAAAAGTAAAAACATTGAAGGTAAAGTTAGACCACAGTGTGCTGAAGGGCCAAGAAACATTACCTTGACTCTTGAGTGCCTGGAAAAGAGTAAAGCGTATAGATGCAAGAGAAGTAAGAAGGATCCATGCTGTGAAGACCTTTTAATGTCAAACAAAGGAGTTTATGTTTGATCTTTATATTTAATATCAGAGCTAATAGGGAGCCGCTGGTGTTTATTGAACATTGGGGGGACATGGTCAGATCCAACAAGCCTTCCAACCCCTTGATTCTGTGATTTCCCATTCTCCTTAGCTCCACTCACCTTTACCCTCACTCCATATTAAACAGCTCACTAGCATAGCTACACTCTGATACTCCTACCCTATAGTGTGAATATGATGCTTTTTCTCTCATATCATAATCTTCTTGCTATGATGTTTGTGGTCACTCTTTAGATTTGGATTTGGAAGTTCAGCCCATTAAAGGATGGTTACTCCCTTCTAGGATCTATGTCTAGAATTTCGGTAGTTGCCACCAGCCAAATATTGATACTTTGGGGGGTATGGATTTATGTGACAGTGGTCAAGACTTTCCCCAGATATAAGTAACAAAAAGGAAACAGGAACAAAGTATAACATCTAGTTAGTTTTTTAAAAAACTTTAACAATCATTTGTTAAACTAAGTAGCACAAGATTTTACTTATCTATATCATACAGCATATTTGAAGGAACAATTTAAAAGTAAAAGTAAATTTAGAGTCAGATTTAAAGAAATATAAACACCCTCGTACAAATTCTGCTTCTCATTCAATTTAACACTATAATTCATCACTACTTACTCTGACCCTGGCTATTTTCATTCTGCTTTAAGGAAGAACTTTCTATTTCTCTTATTTTTACATTGGGTGTCAAAAAACTTGTCCACAACAACCTTGCAGTAATAGCTTCCCTCTTTGTGGGTGTTAATTGCCTTGTTGCTAGGACTAATTGAACTAGTGAAAGAACCTTATCTTAGACTCTGTTCTGCTAATCTGAGGGACCTAAAGTCCCTGCACTTTCTTTGCACAGGAGAGAACTACTTTCTCTCCATGCGGCTTTTCTCTGCTCCAAGTGGTTCCTCTCAGCCAGAAAGAGAGATTAAGGAGACACTCTTGTGCGTGCATCCAGAACTGCATGATTCCCTCATGACGACTTTTTGCCAATCAGGAGAGGATTCCTGCTCCACCTGACTTCTTTCCTTCCTGGAGCTAAAATTATTCATTAATTACTTAAAATTGTGTAGGATGGACCTCTTTCTTATAGCAGACCTTTCTCTATTCCTTTAAACTCAGCTTTCACCTAGTTTATTCAAGGAGATATGCTCTATTCTCTTTCTTCTTGAAACATTTCAAATGCCCTTTGACAGAAACTCTGGCACGTAAGGTCAGAAGGCCTGGATTTGAATCCTACCATTGTCATTGAGTATTTAAGAGGTTTTGGATAAGTCATTTTCCTGGGCCTCAGTTTCCACATCTGGACAAGAAAGGCGTTAATATTTGTTAATGATTAATTAGTTAATGATTTCTAAGGTCCTGTCAGATTCTAAAATGCTATGAAAGATAGCTTTTTAAAATGGCGATTTATACTAGCTTTACTTATGTTAGCTGAGAAGCTTCTCTCCCCTATTAACCCTCCCGATGAACATTTTCTTTACCCTCATCAGGACTTCAAATTGCCTTGACTTCTCCAATTGTCCCCTGATCCTTTAGCCCCTTTCTGGAGCTCTATTCCGTTAGAAAGTAAGCTCCCTAAGGACAAATATTGTACTACTTTTGCCTTTTTATTCTAAATGTCAAGCATAGTGCCAGAAATACAATAGTACTCTATTAAGAAATGTTTGTTGATTGATCCATTGACTTGATATCCTGGAATCTATGGTCAGTTTTCACTAATACCCTTGATCCCCTCACTCCCACTGGGTCTTTCAAAGTTTCTGTTGTGCTAGCTCTAGATGGCTTCTGCACACGATTTTTCCCGGACCACATAATAGATACTAAATTATTTAGAGCTAAACAATACGACTTCAGTATGAGCTAACTCTAGCTCACTATTTTTCATCCAGTTCTCGTTTATTCTCTGATATACTACCCTGATAGGTCTCCCAAACTTTTTTAAACTTCTAAACTCCCTTTACACCTTACTGTTAGCAGATGACTTTACCTCCTTTTCAACCATTTTTCAATCATGTCCAACTCTTGGTGATACTGTTTGGGATTTTCTCGGCAAAAGATACTGTAATGGCTTGCCATTTCCTTCTCCAGCTCATTTTACAGATAAGGAAACTAATGCAATAGGGTTAAGTGATTTGCCCAGGGTAACATAGGTATTAAGTGCTTGAGGCCATATCTGAACTCAGGAAGTAGCCTCTTCCTGTCTTCCTGACTCTAGGCCTTGTACTTTATCCACTATGCCACTTAGCTGCCCTTTAGCTCCTACTTCATTGATAAAATTAATGTAGTACCTTTTAATTTAAATGCACTTCTACTGCTACATCCATCTTTTGGAGTCTTTCTAGTCTTAGAATAGTTTTCTTCTCATATCCAATCATTAAATTTATTATCTGAATCTCTTCTCCTTCTACTGCACTGGAACATTTCTATTTCAATGATCAATTCTCTGTCAAAAATCTCTCTTCATTGACTCCTTCCTTTCTGTCTTCACAGAAGTGTAGGTCTCCCCAACTTGAGACTCATAGAGGTAAAGTGATTTGCCCAAGATCCCACAACTAGGGAAGATTCAAATCCAAGTCTTTTAACTCCAAACTCAATCTTCCAAATCCTTAGAGACTTGTCTATAGCTCCAATAATTGACTTGTTTCCCCCATGATCACACAGTTAGCTAGTGGTAAGATTTGAGGCCTGGACCATGCCATTGCTGGGTGCAACCCAAGTCCAGGAAATGATTCCACACAATGGAGAAAATGATACTAGGCCAAAAAAAAGGAAAATAGCAGAAAGACCTAGAGTAGCCTCAGGTTAAAATCCAGTCATATAACCTTCTAGACATATAAAAAACCAACAATAACAACAATAGAAACAGTGCAGCAAAGGGTCAGTGCAGCAAAGGAAAAGTCCTGGAACTCTAAAAGATGCTCATGATGTTTTTTATGAAGATTAAGATCCTGTACCAAGGAAACTGATTGTATTACTCCATAGCATAAAATGTGCTTTTTGTGCAAATGGAGACTGCTTTTTTTGGAGGCAGACTACTGTAAGAGCCACTGGGCAGTATTTCCTTAGATGACCAACTTAAAACTGATATGCTGTTTTACAGCATGTCCTACAAAGAGTCCAAATTGGAGAGAGATTTCTTGTAAATGGTAAGAACTTCAATATGTTCTTGGTTTGCAGATGACATTGAACTGGTGTAATGTTAATGGGATGTAAGATCTCCCCCCACCCATTAATACAGCCATTTAGGGAAGCTTCCTTAGGGAAGGCTTGCTTGCAGGAAGGCTTTCACACCTTTTGCTAATTTCTAATGAGGCACTGAGTCACAAGGATTGTGATGCCTTCTGGCTCTGGGAAGTATATATATACTCTGAGTTGGCATTTTGCTTTGGCCAGGCTTGCTTATGAGAAGGATCTTGTAATTCCTTGCTTGAGATTCTGAGTGGCGCCATGTTCAGAGCTCCCTGATTGCTCAGATGTAAAGGCTCTCTTGATCCAGGGATGTATGTAAAGTATATAGTTCATTAAGGGAGTGAGAGCCCTATTTGTTGATCTTTATTTCTCTGCTTATATTTTCTCTAAAGTTCAGGATGCTGATTTTTCCCCTGAAGTAGTGAATGCAATTTAAAAAGATTGTTGACCCCTTAAACAGCTATCTTTCCTAGAAAAGCAGATCTAAGCACCTGTGATAGCAGTCATCCTGGGTATGCCAGTGTGGTTGCTGCTGCAACTGGTTACATAAAGTTTGAGAATCCTATGGAAGCTCCTAAATAAGAGCTACAATCATTGAAAAGAGATTTGCCTAGGTAGTTGGGAGGTACGGTGGATAGAGCATAAGGCCTAGAATCAAGAGCATCTGAGTACAAATCTGCCCACGGACACTCACTAGTTGTATGACTTTGTACAAGTTATATAACCACCCTCTGCTTCTGTTTTGGCTGCTAGGTGGCACAGTGGATATAGTGCTGATCCTGGAATCAGGAAGATTCATCTTCCTGAATTCAAATTTGCCCTGGGAAAGTCGCTTAGCCCTCTTTGCCTCAGTTTCCTCATTTTTAAAATGATCTGGAGAAGGAAATGGCAAACCACTCTAGTATCTTTGCCAAGAAAACCCCAAATGGGGTCATAAAGGGTTGTACATAACTGAACAACAAGAGTAAAATAAAGACAATAATAGTACCTATCTCTCAGGATGGTTGTGAAGATCAAATGGGCTGAAATTTGTAAAGCAATTGGCACAATGCCTAGCATATCAAAAGTGCTATATAAATCTAGTATTTAATTATTTATTTTTGCCTATCAATGCATACAGGAAAGAAGTAACTAGATGAAGAAGAGCCATGGTCTACATCGTGAGATGCAGTTAGATATGAATGGACAAAGATCTTGGGCATACACTTCAGATATGTAGAGATTAAAATTGAAATTGTCCTGCCTACAATAAAAGAGACTGAGGCAGAGCTCTGAGCCAATGGCACTTTGTTAAAGGGTCCATGATCCCCTCTAATGAAGTGGACCTAGGATCTTCCTACAATCTGAGATGCTCCATTCTTCCAGGGTCTTATTTTTATGAGGCTTGATACCCAAATATGCAAAAGAGGAATGGTGAAATACAGAATGTCATTGGTTGATAGACCTTGCTTTACAGGCCAAAAAATGATGCATTAGCTAGAGATGGTATGTCTTTGGTGGTTGTGGTGGGGGGAGGGTAGAAGGGTCTCAGGTTGTGCAAAGCATGGAGCATCTTTACTGACTAAGTGGTCATGGCCACCTGCTGATGTTGGTGTGGAGGTACAAAAATAAGTTGGGGGACTTTTCAAAACATCAAGGCATCCCACCCATGCTGGGTTTGGACATGGAATTTGAGCAAAACAGGATAGAGATATCTTTGTCAGCATTCCCTTGCACAATTGAACCTTATAACTTGCTAAGCAAATAGTGAACATTACATTAAAGTTTGGGATAAGAACCTATCTATTCCTATATGCTTTGTGTAGAATATCAAACTGATTAATGCTGATTGGAATACAGAAGGGGTCCAAATGAATTATTTCTCACAGATGGGCAATGAAGTGGACTCAGAACTGAAAAGGAAGAGGAAAGACTGGATTTAATTTAGGAAATTGTGTGCTGCATTGAATAATTTAGACAAGAAAAATCCATTAAAATATTGATGTTCTTCTGGTAATGCCATATGATGAAAATAGAAAACCACATTCTCTGAAGACTCAAAATTGTTTAAAGAGAAATGGAAAAGATACATAGTAGGTATCAATAGGGTGTAGCACATTACCAATGTTGACTTATGAAGTAAAAATGGATGAGATGGGCCAGATATGTAATAGTTAAGATAATTTAAAGATATCACAAGAGAAAATTATTTTTTTTAAATATGACTTGCTCATCATAAGGAATTTTCTTATGCTAATTTTATTGATTCTTTGAAGCAAATCTAGGCATGCTGGGTATTTGATTTTTTTCTGAACATGCCTATAATGCACAGATACAATTGTAACTCTAATACTTTATAAAAATAAGTTTCATTGGTGCCTTTTGGTTTTTGTACCACAATCACTTCCTGATATATGACCATGTCATTCATCATGGTCTGGGACTAACATATATGGATTGTTAGAAGCCACTCTCTTTTCCCCTCCTTCCCACCTCAATAATCCGTCCCCACAGATGCCTCTTTTGTTGTAAAGTGAAATTGTTAAGTAATACCAACAGATACAGTGATGGCATGTACTAACGTATGTAGCATTCTGCCATGGTCTTACCCCACCTCTCCACAGAGAGGAGGGAAGCATGTTTCATCTTTTCCATGATTGGTCATTGAACATAATCTGAGTTAAATTACTTTCAGTGTTGTTCTCATGCACATTATTGTAATCTTGGTGCACATCGTTCTCTGGGTTCTGCTGTCTTTGTTCTGTATGTATTCATAAAAGTTTATCCACATTTTTATGAATTTCTCACATTTGTGGGGTTTTTTTGGGCAATGTAACAATAATAATAATATATTACATCCATATATCGAATTTGTTAAACTTTTCCCCAACTTATTTATTTCTACTTTCTTTCCAGTCTTTTGCTACCATATAAAGGTGCTATTATGAATATTTTGGTAAAGATGGGACCTTTTTCTGTCTGGTGTCCTTGGGGTATAATAATAACAGCTAGCACTTAAATAATATTTTAAGGTTTGCAAAGTGCTTTACACATAATGTCCCATTCTGTTTTCACAGCAAACCTTGGAAGTAAGTTCCATTATTTTGCCCATTTTACAGATGAGGAAACTGAGGCAGTGAGGTGTTAGATGACTTCCCCAGGGTTACACCGCTAGTAAGTATCTGAAACTGAATTTGAATTGAGTATACTCCCAGTGGTAGAATTGCTAAGTCCAAGGATATGGTCAGTTTAGTAACTTTTCTTGTGTAATTCTTATTTCCCCAGAATGCTTAGAGTAACTTGTAGCTTTGCTAATGGTGTATTACCATGGCTTTTTCCCCATATCCCCTTTGACATAGACTATTTTTCATAGAATCATAGGATTATAAAGCTGAACTGCATCTCTGACTGCAATGGATGGCAAATATCAGAAATGGGATTTTCAATCAAGTCTTCTGAATCCAGAGGCAATACTCTTTCCATTGTATCACCCATTCTTTAATCTTTTGTCAGGTAAATCTTTTCACTGTTTTATAAAATCATCCAACGTGAGAGTTCAAAGGAACATCACCACCTATTTAGCCCAAATCCTACATGAAAGGAATCCCCATTATTTTACACCCAACACGTGATCAGTCAGATACTGCTGGAAGGCCTCCAAAGAAAGGAAATCCATCTCTTCTCAAGGCAGCCCATTCCACCTGTGGACGCTCTAATCGGTAGAAGTCTTGCTTGTGGTTCCTGTTGTTTTCCCCCTTGACATCTGGACTAAAGTGGTCTCTTTGCACCTTCTGACCACTATTGTTGTATTTACCCTCTGCTGCCAAACAGAACAATCCAATCCCTTTTCTGCATGAGAGTGTGGACAGATGCAGACAGGGAAGACAGATACATCGTGTTCCCATTAATCTTCTCACCTCCAGGTTAAACATACCCAATTCCTTCAACCCTTATCCTCATAGGACAAGGACTCAACATCATCACCATCCTGGTGGCCTTCCTCTAGTTCTTTCTTAACTGTGTTGATCTATCTGATCACAATACTCCAAAAGAATTCTGACAAGGGCAGAGTACAATGGAACTATTCCCCATTCCTGGAAGCTATGCCTTTATTAAAGCAGACCAAGATTACATTAATTTTTTGGTTTTCGTATCACACTAATAGCTCATATTGAGTTTGCAGTTCACTAAAATGCCCAGATCTTTTATTCTTTCAGGATAACTGCTAACCATGCCTTTCCCACCTTATACTTGTAAAATTCATTTTTTATACCTATGTAAGACTTTACATTTACACTTAGGTAAAAAAAAACAATTCAACTTCAAAAGTACAAGACAGAAAAGGCATAGTTAGACAGCAGTTATTCCGAAATATTGACCCAAACGCCTTTTGATTATATAAAAGGTATGAGTCAGTTTTATATATATATACATATATATATATGTATATGTACGTATGTATTTGTATTATCAAGGATAATTATGTGTTTAATTTGCCTGTCTCTTCTTACGAGTGATTTGGGAATTTCAATGGGGCCAAGATTAACAGAGCTCCCCACCAATTTACATATAGCATAACTTTTCCTAAACTATAATGAGGAAAGAAATGGACTTTCACCTGGGTCTAGGCTTCCAGTGTCCTATGAGGGTGATAACAGAGAAGAAGTGATGGCTCATTTCCAGCACTGAAATGGTAGAGATAAATCCCACAATTCCCAAGGTGAGAGCAGCATATCTAATATAGACTCACAATATCGTTATACATGTATAAACAAAAGTTTATTAAATTGGCAAGTTAATTAATTATGGTTTGTGTACACTTCTATTCTTGAGAATAATTATGCATTCAATTAAGGATTTCTGTTTCAATTAGTTATTACCACCTGAAAACACTTGAGGTGCTTTTCTTCTTATGAAAAGCAGGACTTCTGAAATTCAAACATACTTGAAAAATAGACTCAGCTTTCATTTACTAAGGTGTTACCACTAAGGCACAAACCTCTCCTTAAATAAACATTCAGTTTTGGTTTAAAAATAGTACATACATTTAATTTCTTTTTCTACTGTGCACATTAAGCTAAGACCTGACTATATTTTAAATAATTTTACAGTAATGATTGATATAATATTTATCTCTAGTGTCCTATACTGTTTTATGTATGGAAATCTATCATCTTCTTGATACCAATATAATCAAATGTTTCTATGGCAAGTGATAATCAAATTGTATGTAATGTTACTGCCCCAGAAAATATATGATGTAGCTAGATATGAACATATACAACAACTCTCCTCTTCCCTTCACTCTGACCCCTGCCACAAACTGACTGAAATCAAAATGATTTATTCTAGGAACACCAAACATATTTATATTAATTCATCTGCATTCTTTTAAATGCTTTATAAAAGGTAGTATGCATTTATCCCTTGTTCCTCCTTCATTGTTCCCCTTTCCTTTAAGTCGACCCATATTTAACACTATCCACAGTAGGTGCCTAATTAATAGCTATTTACCCTTAATCTCAGTGTGATGGTCAGCTATTAGGAATAAGTGTGCATTTTATTTGTAAATAAAGCTCTGGTAGTTTGGGTCAGGGTGCACTGGTGAAAAAAAAGTTTGTGAAGAAGTATATTTCTTTTTCTACAGATATTTTAAAGTATTAAAGTATCTGCAAATAGTTTATATCTGCATATATATGTGCCTGTATAATATTACACTGACGAAAAAGATGCTGCTTTTCATATTCCATATCCATAGCTTAAGGCGCACCTTTCAGATGCATGTTAAAATGTTTTTAAAAATTAGCCCATCTACACAATATTTATTTAATTCAACTCATTTTTAAATTACCCTATTTACTTCTACTGCCTCTTATTTTTACTGAACTATAGAGCACACGCCCACTGTAAGCTTACTCAGAGTTCTCCTACAGACAGAAGCTCACAAGTGCCAAACTAATGATGCAGATATGAGTCCAAACACCCAGATGTTTGGAAAGACCTATTAGACTGGTGCTACATATATGAGAGAGAGACAGAGAGAGGGAGGGAGAGACAGAGAGAGGGAGGGAGGGAGAGAGAGAGAGCGAGAGAGAGAGAGAGAGAGCGAGAGAGAGAGAGAGAGAGAGGAGAGAGAGAGAGAGAGAAACAGCAGAAAGGGGGATTTGGCCACACACACAGGGCTAGGTTTCCTCACATGAAGGTGATGTGTATTATCACAAAGATCTTGCTGGAGAGTACATGCTCAGAGTCAGTATGAACAGGGAAATTTTATACCTTAAATATAGCTTGGATGAGAATTGGTAACCAATTCCAGATATGGGAGGGGACATTCCTAATGAAATTCAGATAAGGCGAGGAAATTCTCCAAATATCAGACTTAGGTGAGTAAGTGTCCTAAGTGGGACCAGAAATTGGGTGAACATTTGAGTTGGTAATTGGGTACCCAGAAATGGGTGTTGGCTTGCAGTTACTACAGTCATCTGGGAGCCTCATCTAGTCAGAAGCCCCAATCATTTATGTTTGACAAAAGGTCAGAATGAGTCAAGACAGTGGAAAAGCACAGGATGTCTGTCATTGTTTATGTATTTTTGTCAACAGGCCCATATCTCCCCAGACTGGCATCCTATCATTTATGCTAGCATATCAAACAATATATTTCAAAAGTCATAATTATCGCGACTGGCTAAAGCCTTCATTCTCATCTAGCTGTTTGACATTATGTATTCTTAAAAAGAGATTAGGAAGTAGATGTTACATTAAATATATTTTAGCTAGTCCATTTTATATGTTCCTAACCTGTGATTACAGCAGCATAGGGAACATCTCATAAGGAAATGATTTTGATTGATGTGGATCAGCAATTATTCTTTCACTTATATTCTTCAGCATTGCCTAGGAGCACTTAGAGTTTGACTTACTTACCTGTTGTTTTAGTTAATATGTACCAGATGTGGGACCTGAACCCAGTCTTCGTAACTCCAGGAAAGACTTTCTATTTATTATGCTATGTTACCTTTCCAACTATTAGATAGGCTAAGGATTAGACATGATTTCATTAATAGATCAAATTCTGGATAAGGAAACTTCCTCTGCCACTGTAATTAGACACCTACTCTGAAACTGTAATCTTAAAGAGTTACTTGGAGCACTGGTAAGTTGTGATTTGCCCAGGATCATGTGACCAGTATGTGTTAGAAGTAGGCATTCAGTTGAATTCCTCTTGGTTTTGATGCCACTTCTCCATCCACAACTCCATGTTGCCTCTCAATATCATATAGTACTTAGAACATTAAACATCTAATAGATTGTAAGTTTTATGAGGACATGACCATATATATTCATCTTTACATTGCCAGTGTCTCCCACATAAAGAGTATTTAATAAATACTTGTGAATGACTGAATGTATCTTTAACTCCTTAAATAGTACTTTTTCACATAGTAGATATACCTTAAATATTTAATTTATTGAATTGAATTTTAAGCAAACTGATCAGTTTCTATTGCTTGATATTTTTATGACAATAATATGAACAAGGACTTATATTCAAAGTTGTATCAGAGCACCTTCAGAATTCCAATTAGTGGTCTCAAACTATTTCACCAGACAGTGGGATGTAAATGTATTAAAACCAATAGACATGCATTATGGAGGGAAAAGAGTGACCTTAACTAATAGGGAAGCAAAAAAAAAAAGTTTTAAAATGTGCTTTGGGAGATGCCATCACCATAATGTAAAATGCAGCTATAATTTAATTACTGTTCAGTTTACTTCGGTTTCTGCTATTTTTTTTAAAGCCTCACAGAAGAAAATTATGTTATTGTTAGGAATCCTAGATTAAAAATTCAATTGTACTGCCTTGTACGTATCATTCTTTTCCTCTTGGTTTTATACACACCCCTATAAAGCATATATCTAGGGCTCATCTATTCAGAGAGCTATCTTTGTATATGTAGATATGTGTATATACATGCTGGCATTGGTAACTGACTTTGGTGCTACTTTATACCATCACCCCTATTAGAATTATCACAGAGAATTGGAATGCTGGGTAAAAGAAGATCCATTTCTTTCCCAAAGGTTGAGAAAAATGGGTGTCAGAGAGGAGAAGAAGAGAGAAAAATAAAGTGTGTATGCTGGGGGAGGGGAAGGTAAGAGAGAGAGAGAGAGAGAGAGAGAGAGAGAGAGAGAGAGAGAGAGAGAGAGAGAGAGAGAGAGAGAGAGAGAATATGAGTGAGTGAGCGTGGAGGGAGGAGGGGAAATGAAAGGATATTATATATTTTTTTGTATCTGTCATTTCCCTGCTATCTCCCATATGACTTCTTAATCCATCAGAATGCTGGGAAGATAATGTTTTGGGCGAAATAACATGAGAGAGAGGATAGACTCCCAAGGACCAATATCTTTATTGCTCGGAGGATAAACGGATTATGTCAGCCATTTTCTGTTGCTGACAGCTTTTCTTATTAACCGATTTTATTTTTTAATCTTCCAGGGAAGAAATATGGTTTTATGTCACAATAAAACGCCGGTCACATCTAATTCTGCCCTCAAACAAACAGATTTCTGAAAGCCTTGCAGAGAAATTTGAAATAACTTTAAAGAGGGGGTTTTTGGATAAAGTCTTTATCCAGGGGCTTGTTCAACTGCAGTGTAAAAGGTTTAGAGAGAGAGGAGAGGAGAGGAGAGAGGGAGGGCAGAAGGGAGAGAGTAAGGGGGGGGGAAGAGAGGGAGAAGAAAAAAAAGAGCAAAAAGTCCCACATAGTTGTCTCTCCCCCCCTCCCCCCGTAATCTCTATTAAAAAGAAACTCTTCTATGTGCTATACCCAAGGAATGTAGCTTAGACCAAAGAGGCATACAGACATTAACAAACATAGTTATTTTTGTGGTTTCCTTTCTGTCCTGGGCTTGGGGATATTTTGGTGACCAGAATGAGAGAGAAACAATCATTGGGAGCCCAGCAGCTTCCTTAACTAGGTTCTTTCAAATGCTTCTTTTTGATTTACCCCCTTTTCCTTCATTTTTTTTTTCAGACTTCGATATTCAGTTAATAAGATATCTTATATGTACTGCATGCAAATCAGTATGAAATCCAATTCTTTTAGATCTCTGGGGACCTGGAAAGGAACATCCCAGGCTTTATGCTATGACCTTCTCTCTCAGGGAATTTTCAACTGCACAAAGCATTCGCGTTTTGGTATCAGATTCTACAAGTTTTAGGCATCTCTTCTCCTGTAACTTAGCTAAATTTACAGTCTTCATATTATAATTTCACGACTATCCCTAGCACCCCAAAGTATTTAATCTCTGTATGGGGTCCTGTGCAAAGGGTGGTACAAAGCAATCTGAACAGACACGCTAGTTCCCTGTCCTTCAGGGGCTCAATATCAAAGATTCTTTCATGTGCACCTCTTGCCTCATACTAGTGCCATGTCCATGACAGACAACTAATTAATTGCTTGATTAATGAAGCCAAGTCTTAGTAATGTCATCATGTTTATTATTAATCTTGTGATGAATTATACAATATTTACATACAGTTTGCTTGCATTATTATTATTACTATTTTGTAAGGAATATAATTTCTAAAAATTTAAGAATTTCTGAAGAACTTCTCTCTGATATAAGTAGTGAATTAAAGGCATTGCCCAGGTATTGTTGAGTGAAACTGGGAAATTCCAGCTATTGTAGGCAAATAAAACCATCAGTTTGCACTGATGAAACTGACCACTAAGAGAATGAGGCACAGAATGCCTTTTTCTGATAGAAGCTTTGATTTCCCTAGTAGAATCAGGCCATAACTGAGTTTTTCTTTCCTTTTGTAAAGAACAACCAGATAAAGATGCTCTGAAGGCAATTAGAGATGGAGGTCTGCAGTCTGGAAGACAGCTCAGAGCTGTAGAAATAAGCTTGGTACTCATGTGCTTACGCACATAAAGGTAACCTTTAAAACCATGAGATTGACTGAGATTGCCAAGAGAGAAAAAGTAGAGACAGAGGAGAGAAAAAAAGAAGACCGAGGACAGGCCTTTGGGAAACATTCTCTTTAAGGGGACAGGAAAGAGTATCAAAAAAGTAGCAGAAAAAGAGGACCCAGTTAGAGAGGCAAAAGAAGAATGAAGAGAGTGTGATTTCTCAGAAACCAAGGGAGAGTAAGTGTCCAGTGGCAAGGAGTGGTTTATAGTTTAAAATGATTCATAGAGGTTAATTAGACTCTTGGACTACAAAAGGTTTTTCTATAGCCCAGGTCAAATAGCACTGCAATCCAATCAGTCCCCAGCCATCAGTTAAGGATCAGAGGCAGGTGAGAGCACATCTTAGGAGATATGCAGGGACAGGGGTCATCACAGAGGGTGGTGGAAGCTGGGGTTAGTACCAATCCATGGAAGCAAATAGATAGGTCAGGGCTGTAATTCAGAGGGGTAAGACTGTGGAAGAAAATTAGTAAGATAAATAAAGAAGAAAACAAATGAAGTCAGCTTGGGAACACTCATGGGTAGAGATGTAGACATTTTATAAGACTTGGGTATAGTGTGTGTGTGTGCGTGTGTGTGTGTGTGTGTGTGTGTGTGTGTGTGTGTAAAGGAGTGTGAAAAGCTTGAAATTATGAGTGTGTTCCAAAGCTCTAGCTAGGAAAGTTGATTGACTTAAGCTAGGTCAGAGGATCTGGCTAAAGGACTGGTGGTGGTGGGAAGTTTCTTTTATAGCCTCCCTTGTACACCTTGAATATCTGGGGATTTAAGAGCCCTTCAGTAGAGAAATAATGTGGGGCCATTTAGCCCCTAAGATAAAAGGTCATAAAGCAACAAAATTCTTTTCATTAAACATCAAATACTCCCATCTCCAGAGAAGAAAAAGTCACCTCCTTTTGGAAGTCCAATTATTATGTAAATGCTTCTTGTGTAGTTACTTGTTCCTATAAAAAGTCTTTGTATGCCCTTGGAAATAGCATCACCATGAAGCAAAATTGGAAAGTCCCAGTTACTTGCCAGTAAACTTGGAGAGAATATGTCTCATCAATTAGTTTTAAGTCTGACAAAAAGCTTTGATTGAAGGGTTCCTAGGAGAAATTATAAATTGGGGGTGAATGGTCAATGGGAATTCCTTCAAAAGATAATTTTAAAAAGTGAAATGACAATGTTATCTTAATTGATGAATCTCTAAAACAAGATCTAGGTCCAAGAGTAGTAGATATTTGAGGGTATTGTAAATAGAGAATATAATATGCTACTCGAAATATTTTTTTTGAAAATATTTTCCCTACCACATGTAAAGACAATTTTTAACATTCATTTAAAAATATTTTGAGTTGCAAATTTTCTCCCTCCCTCCTTTCCCCTTTCCCTACTACAGCAAGCAATTTGATATGTTATACATGTACAATCATGCCAAATATGAAAACAGCCCCCCCCCCCAAATGTGAAAATAGTATGTTTCAATCTGTATTTAGACTCCATTAGTTCTTTCTCTCTAGGTGGATAGCATTTTTCATCATAAATCTTTTGGAATTATCTTGAATCATCATATTGCTGAGAATAGCTAAGTCATTCGCAGTTGATCATTGTACAACTTTGCTGTTACTATGTACAATGTTCCTCTGGTTCTGCCCACTTCACTTTGCATTTATTCATCTAAGTCTTTCCAAGTTTAAAACCCTTTAGCATAGTTCCAAATTGTTCTCCAGAGAGGTTGGATTAGTTAACAACTCTACCAACAGTTCATTAGTGTCCCAAATTTCCCACATCCCCTCCAACATTTGTAATTTTTTTTCTATCATATTAGCCAATCTGATAAGTGTGAGGCAGTACCCCAAAATTGTTTTAATGTACATTTCTATAATCAATAGTGATTTAGAGCATTTTTTCATATGACCATAGGTAGCTTTGATTTCTTTGTCTGAAAACTGCCAGTTCATATCTTTTGACTATTTATCAATCAGGAAATTACTTGTGTTCTTATAAATTTGACTCAGGTTTCTACATATTTGAGAAATAAGACCTTTATAAAAGATACTTGCTGTAAAAAATTTCCTCCCAGTTTTCTACTTTACTTTTAATCTTGGTCGCATTGATTTTGTTTGTGTAAAACTTTTTAAATTTAATATAATCAAAATTATGTATTTTACATATCATAACTACCTCTTATTTGGTCATAACTTCTTCCTTTCTATGAGAGGCAAACCATTTTTTGCTTTCCTAATTGTTTGTGATATTATGCTTTATGTCTAAATCATGTACCCATTTTGGCTTTATGTTCATATACAGTGTAAGATGTTGGTCGACATCTAGCTTCTACCATACTGTGTTTCAGTTTTCCTAGCAGTTTTTGTCAAATAGTGAATTCTTGTTCTAAAAGCTTGGGTCTTTGGGCTTATCAAACTCTAAATTACTGTGGTTATTTACAACTGGGTATTATGTACCTAATCTGTTGCACTGATCTACCACTCTATTTCTTAACTGGTACCAGATTATTTTGAGGATTACCACTTTATAAAACAGTTTGAAAGCTGGAATGTCAAGACCACCTCCCTCTTGAAGTATTCTTACCCACAAATATATAAAAAAAAATATGGAGTGCTTTTTAATATATGAAGTATTGTATTATAGTGTGTGTGTGTATGTGTGTGTGTGTGTCTTGGGAAGAGAGATATGTCAACCTAACAACTTTGTTAATAAGCTTACAATCTAGTTGGGGAGATAGGATATATTGTCTATTTATATAACGTATTTAAACATAAAAGATATATGGGATAATTACTAAATTATTTATAAAGATACTATTATAGAAGTTCAGAGGGAAGAGTGAGATCACTCTGTACTAGGAGGGACAGGGAAGACTGCTTTGAGAAGTGAGATTAGAAATGAGTTTTAAAATATAGATAGAATTCTAATAAGGATAGAAAGCAAATGGTATGAGCAAAGATATAGATTTGGAAGTACAGATGGGACATTGAGTAACTAATGTGATTGGATCAGAGTATTTGTGAAGAAACTAGAGAATGGTGAGACTGGAAAAGTAAATGGAAGCCAGAATTGGGATGACCTTGAATACCAAACTAAGAAGTTTAGACATTATCCTGCAGGTGTCATATGATGTTATCAATATGAATTTCTAGGATGATTAATCTACATCTATACCAGATAAATTTGAAGGAAATTTTTTTTTTTATTTTAGTGCGTAAACCTCTTTGATGAGCTTTGTTTTGGTTTTTAGGAGTTCTTCTGTGCTGAGTTGAAAAAAATTGATGACATCAGAGGCAGACCCTGAGATTGAAATGTGATCTTACTCCTATGAGTAATGTGCAGAATTAGTCTGTGTCAGAAGGAGTCATTAAGGTAAGTTGCCTGACTTTCTCTGGGGTTCTGATAGAATCCTTTTTAATGGGTTAGGGGCAAGAAATATGTAGTTGTGCAGACCCAGCTCACATAGTTTTATGTTGTCCAACTTCACATGAAGTTTTAACACTGCTTGTCAAATCTCTCTTGTTACTACTCTGTTATACTCCTTACAAGAGTTATTTTAAACCTTTCTTTTCAAGCTCTCAATGTCCATTCATCTATAAAATATCTCTCCCCTTCCCATTTGTAGCATTCCCATTTGTAGATGTCATGCTTTGAGTTTCTTCAGAATCCTCAAGACTTCTTTCTCCATCTTCATATCCCTGCCATCTTCTGGAGTAGAGTGGAGTAGAGTTCCCTGCTTCATGAGATTTGCCTTTCTCCCCTGCCAGAAATTATCTATTGAGAAAGTCTCAGAAACCTGGTCCACACTTTTGGGTTGTAGAATGGGCAGCATGGTGGATAGAATGTTGAACATGGAGTCATGAAGATCTTAGCTTGTATCCCACTAGCAGAGTCCTCTCTGAGCTTTACTTTGTCTGTAAAATAAGGGGGTTGAACTTAATGATGTCTAAAATCCCTTTTTATTCAAAATATATGATTCTCTTATCCCATGTGGGGTATTCATATCAAAACTGCCATTGTCAGCAGCATCCTTAATTCACAAATCCAGTACTCATGAAGTATGAGTACTTCTTTCATTTTTTTTTTTTTGCGGGGGGGAGGTGAAGGTCGGATGGGGAGACTAAAAGTGAGAGCTCTGGCAAAGCAGCTAAGTGATCATGATCACTTTAATCACCCAAGAAGCAAGACATGTGTTAAATAAGGTAAAAAATCAAAATGAACAAAATAGGGGGAAGGAAAAAAATTCTCAACAAAAACTCCACAGAAAACACAGCAGACTAAGTCAATTAGGAAATTTAACAATACAATTATATATTATATAGGAAACAGTGGAATTAAAGGATAGGAAAAGAAAACTTGGGAAGAAAAGAATTCAAACTAGAAAATTGTTTAGAAATAATAGAATAGGTTAGAGATAAATAGAATTAACAAGATGATCACAGAGAAGAATCCCATATCTAATGCACCCACTCACTAGTCACTTAATTTCAGCTTTCCATTTTCCATATTCAAGAAGTAAAGAGGAAACCTTTTCTAAATTACTGGAAATTATTCTGAAACATGCAAAATGATTTTTATTTTATTCTTGTTGACAGTTTGAAATTATCTTCAAAACTTCGTATTCTTTGATCTCTTATAAATTAAAGAATAACTCTTTGTCGTCTATATTTGTGTTTGTTCCCTATGTATCTTGGACGTCAGACTTATCAAAGACATCAACCTCACCCCCAACTTGGCAGTTCCCACTTTCATTCTATCTACATATATTTAATGCAGAAACTTTTAAATTTTATGTAACTGAAATTGTGCATGTTACTATTTATGACTCTATCTATACCTTGTTTTGTTAATAATTTTCTCCTTTCTATACCTATGAGTAACACTGTCTATTCTTTCCTTTTTTTTTTTTTTTTTGCTTTTTACAGGGTGGAGGAAGGCAGGAAGGCAGGGCAATTGGGGTTAAGTGACTTGCCCAAGGTCACATGGCTAATAAGTGTTAAATGTCTGAGGTCATATTTGAACTCAGGTCCTCCTGACTGTAGGGCCAGTGCTCTAATCACTGCACCATCTAGACACCTCCATTCTTTCTGTTTTTAAAGTTACATGATCTTTTCATATTTAGGCCACATATCCATTTGGGATTTATTTTGGTATTATAACATAAGATGATAAGCAAAACCCATATTCTGCCAAAATTCTTTTCAGTTTTCTCATTTTCTTATTGAACAAGGAATCCTTTCATCTGTAATCTATACTGTTTTGGGTACCAGATAATAGATTATTCAATTCCCATTTGTTTTATTGTCATGCTTAAATTGTCTATTCCACTGATCCATTTTTCTATTTCTTAACTATTACCAAATGTTTTTGATGATTACTATTTTAAATTTTAGTGTGAAGACTAGAAAATGCCATATCTCTGTCATTTCTACTTTTAAAGATGATTTCTTTTGAAATTTTCTTTCTCTTTTTTTTTTTCTTTTTTTTTTTTGGAGAGCAACTGGGGTAAAGTGACTTGCCTAAGGTCACACAGCTAGTTTTGGTGTTACATGTCTGAGGTCAGGTTTGAACTCAGGTCCTCCTCACTCCAGGGCCAGTGCTCTATTCACTACACCACCTAGCTAGCTGCCCCTGAAATTTTCTTTCTTTAAGTGACATTTGACATCATTTTTCTTGCTCTATAAAATAACCCTTCTTCAATGGCCAATATAGTTCTGCATTTGTAAATTAATTTGGATAGTATCATTATATCCATTACAATGACAACATATCAATGAATAGTGAATATCTTTCTACTTGTTTAAATCTTTCATTAAGTTTTTAAAGATTGCTTTATCATTGTATTTATACTTATGTCTAAATTGCAGGTAGCTTGATTCCCAGATACTTGAAACATTTTATAGTTACTTTCAATGATTTCTTTCTATTGTATTCTACTGCTTTGTGTTTATACTACTAGAAATCCGATTATTTGGGGGATTTACACTAATATGGTATTTTATTAAGGCTAATAATTGCATTGATTAGTTTCTTTGTTGATTCACTAGTGTTCTTTAATTAAGCCATTGTTTACTCTGCTGATAAAGATAATTTTGCCTCTTTGTGTGTGGGTAAAATTTTAGTTTCTTATTCTTGTGTTATTCCTGTCACTAAAATTTCTAGAACCATGTGAAATAATTGATTTGGGGAAAGGCATCCTTAACTTATGCGTTTACTTGGAAATCTTCCGATACTTATTGCTCACTATGATGAAGAAGATCTCCCAAGTTTCTCATGAAAGCAAAGATCCATTTTTTTCAATACAAACATTTTACCAGTGTTGCTAGGATTATTTTTACCACAGTCACTGAATAACTAAAGATAAACATATTTAGAGATATGGAAAGAACTATAATGGGTGTGAACAGGCTGAAACATAACCAAGGAAAAACTCTGAAGATGAACAGAAAGGAAGAGCACCATCAAAGATCTATATGACCAAGATGGTCATGTGGCTATTTCAGAGGATAACAGGTGGATGATCCGAGCATTCCAAAACTACTTTTGAGTTATTGGGCATAATTAAGGAAAGACTCTGGCATGCTGAGTGCACTTTCTGTAGAAACTATTGGGAGGATATGAATGAGAGTAACACTGAATGTGTAGTCATGAATGCACTATGATCTTCAGCATTAGAAAGAACTCCCAAATCTATGAGATCATCTAGTGGAATATTTATTTTAAACATTTATATCAATATTCATTGATGAGCTAGATCTATAGATATCTTTCTCCACTTTAATCTTTCATTGCTTTATGTATCAGGATTATGTTTTTAATTTTTTTTAATGGAGCACCTTCTTCCTCAATTAATGAGAATAGTTTTGTAGCACAGATAGCAGATACAGAGTTCTTTAAATATTTGATAAATTCTATTATAATTCCATCTAGCTAGTTCTCTCTCTCCCCCTTGGTATTTTATCAAATTATTTTTTATCAACTTCTACTTTCAAAGTAGAATTGTTTAAGTTTGCCCTTTCTTATTTTGTAAATTTGAGTATTCTAAGTTTTTGTAGATAATTATCCATTATACACTTTCAGTTTTGCTGGCATATAAGCATGTATAATACTTTCTGATAATTCTTTTTGTTTTCTTTATTGTGAGTTCATATTGCTTAATTACAGCCATTTGATTTTACTCTCTCTTTAATTTTTAATCAGTCTAGCAAAAAGTTTATAGATTTTGTAAAAAAAATTCTTGGCATTTTGAAAAATTATTTCTCAAGTCCTTTAAAGTTTTGACTGTTTCTCTCTAACTTTCAGGATTTCTTCTAGTCTTTGGGGGAGTATTAATTATTAATTTTTTATTTTTCTAATTGCATGCTTAATTTATTAATTTTTTTTCTATTTCATTTACAGATAGGGTGCCCCAAAAGTCTTAGTTCCATTTAAGCTTTGATAACTTCATTAGTTTAAGAGTTCAGTAAGAGTTTGGGAATACCTTTAGGTTTTTAAATGTATACTATTTCCAATGAGGACTCATTGAATGGATTAAAAATATGTATTAAGCACTTAATATATGATAAACACTGTGTAAAGCAGTGGAAATACAGTTATTTAAAACAAACAAAGATAGTCCTTGCCTTCAAGAAGCTTATATTTTCATTGGGGAGACAATGCACATAGGAGAATGGTGTCTAAGAATGGGCACTTTGTTCTAAAAAATTATGGAAATGAGTGAGATGTAGAGGATTAGACTGATCCGCACTATAGTGTGTTGGTAAATGTTTAACAACTGATTCATCTTGATGGAGAAAACAAAATCTTTATCTTTATGTAGATATAGATATATGATGCACTTTTAAAATTTGATCTGTTATTAATGTGTTCTCCATTGTTTTCTTCTGACATTCCACAAAACAGTAAACCACAAAAAGTTTTGTAGGAATTGTTTTGTACAAGTTCAGAGTTATTCACGCTAATGCTGAAAATTTAACAATCGCCTTTCAAGAATAGTTCAAGCTGACTGGAGCATTCTGCTGGGTCCCCTGCAACTAGGAACAATGGCAGTTGATTGGGTCATGATTATGTGATCCAGCACTAGGGGAGGTGGGAAGGATGGAAAAGAGGAAGGAAGTGAGGAAAATGGAAGGCAACAGAAGGGAAGGGAAGGATTTGCTTAATGGCTAGTCATTGGCCAGAGGGTAATAGAATAAGACACTGGAGAAGAAGAACTGAAGTGAAGCATGGTTAAAGTTTTTCAAAAAAGTCCAGAAGAGGTGGCCACCAATTAAGACAGCAGAGTCCCATGGAATGTCCCATGGTGTGACTGATGAGAAAGATAACAAGGAGGCTATGGAGGAGGCGGCCTGAGAGAGGAATATGCTACAGCTGCATCCCTGGACTTTTAGTGGGCTTCTCATCGCTAGTCTCCTTCAGGTAACAGTAATGGTCTCTATCGTTTGCTTGTTGTTCTGTTCATGATTGATGTGCTTTTACTCTCCTTTCAGGCCCCTATATTTGCTTGTATTCCTTATATTCCTGATTTTTTTTTTTGTATGTGGCCTCTAGAGTCACTAGAAGTTAATTTTTTAAATTGATTTGTTTATTTACTTTTAGTTTACAAGATTTGGTTCCACAGTCCCTTGAGTTTCAAAATTTCTTCCCTTCCCCCCCCCCCCACCCCATGGTGGCGTGCAATCAAGTACAGGATGTGCAAATACTTTCACATTGCACAATAGTCTGGTTGTATAGAAGGATTGTAACCAATGGAGTGAACAATGGGAAAAGAGAAACAAAACCAAACATTGAAAAGAGCGATAGCTTGTAGGTTGCTCCAGTCTCCATTTAAACTCTGTTCTTTCTAGATCCTTCTCTGAATGTAGATATCTCCTTCCATCCTGAGACTTGTAGAGCTGTCTTATAACTGTGTGTTGCTAAGAAGAGTCCAGTTTATCAAAGAATTAAGGGGATGCCCATCAATTGGGAATGGCTAAACAAGTTGTGGTATATGAATGTAATGGAAGACTATTGTGCTATAAGAAATGGGGAGGAGATGATTTTCATATTCACCTGGAGAGGCTGATACAGACTGATGCTAAGTGAGAAGAGCAGAACCAGGAAAAATGTGTATATGATCACAGACACAGCATATTCCTTATTTTTTAAAATTATGATCTCTAAAGAATGTGTCTAATATTTCTGACTTTTTATATAATGCATTTATGACTTCTCTGTGCCCTCATTAATGGTGATAAAGGTACTGTTTTAAAAGATAAAAGATGCTGTTTGTGGGGCAGAACCAAGATGGTAAAGTAAAAGCAGGGACTTGCCTGAGCTTTCTTCCAAACTCCTTCAAATACCTGTAAAAAATGACTCTAAAGAAATTCTAGAGCAGCAGAACCCACAAAATGATAGAGTGAAATAAATTTCTAGCCCAAGACAACCTGAAAGGTTAACAGGACAGCTCTGTTGCACCAGTCTGAGAGAACAGTACAGTCCAGCATGGGCCATGCTGGCACAAACAGACCAGAGCAGGCCTCAGTGAACTGAATAACAGGTAACTGTAAGGGTTTCCAAACTTCTCAACCCACAAATGTCAAAGACAACTTAGAAGGTCAGTAGGAAAGATCTTTTGGAATTGGGTGAGAGAGAGGAGTGATCTAGCTTCAGCCCCAGGGTGGCAGCAGTGGCAGTGGCAGCAGTTACAGTGGCTGTTTCCAGAGCTCTCAGCACACAGGCAGTGGAGAGGTTCAAGTTGCTGATCAGAGGGGGATTGCAGAAATCTCTTTGCTGGCATTGGGGCAGGATTCTCTTGCTTTGCCTCTACATGGATTTGGATCACAGTCCAGGAGTGGCAGTCCTTGGGCAAATTGGAGTGATGGCATGGCAGAGTTTGTGGCGATGGTGGAGGGGGAATCCTCTTCATAGTTCCATGGCAGAAAAGAGTGCTTGTAGTCACTCACAGACAAGAGCACAGAACAGAAGAGGAATAAACACCTCTCCTTTAATCACACAAACTTCGAAGAACAGAAAATTTGCAGGTCCCTAGAAATATCTCTGAAAACAGCTGCACAAAACCCCTGAAGCTTGGGACAGTACTCCCTCCACACTGGATGCAGAGACCTACTATAACAAAGTGCTAAAAAGTCAAGCAGTTGGCTGGGAAAATGAGCAAAACAGTGGGAAAAAACTCAGACTATAGAATCTTACTTTGATGACAAGAAAGATCAAAACATGAAACCAGAAGACAACAAAGTCAAAGCTCCTACATCCAAAACCTCCAAGAAAAATATGAATTGGTCTCAATCAATGGAAGGGCTCAAAAAGGATTCTGAAGATCACATAAGAGAAGTAGAGGAAAAATTGGGGAGAAAAATGAGTGTAATGCAAGAAAATCACAAAAAAATGTGTCAACAGGTTGCTAAAGGGGACCCCAAAAAATGCTGAAGAAAATAACACCTTAAAAAAATATACTAACACAAATGGTAAAAAGACATCCAAAAAGGCAGCAAGGAGAAGAATGCCTTAAAAAGCAGAATAGGCCAAATGGAAAAAGAGGCCCAAGAGCTCACTTGAAAAAAATAATTCCTTAAAAATTAGAATGGAGTGAATGGAAGCGAATGACTTTAAGAGAAATCAAGAAATTATAAAACAAAACCAAAAGAATGAAAAAACAGAAGACAATGTGAAATATCTCCTTGGAAAAACCACTGACCTATAAAATATATCCAGAAGAGATAATTTTAAAATTACTGGACTACCTGAAAGTCATGATTTAAAAAAAGGAGCCTAGACATCATCTTTCAAGATACAATTTTTTAAAATTTATTTTATTTACTTTTAGTTTACAAGATTCAATTCCACAATCCCTTGAGTTTCAAATTTTCTCCCCTCTCTCACCCCTCCCC
>CM053582.1:226176710-226192922 GCA_028627135.1 Pseudochirops cupreus
AAGGGACATTTAATCAGACTCTCACAGTGTGCTCACTATGGAGAGGTTCTGCGTAATTTCACATGTTCAGCCGGTATTTGATTGTTTGTCCTTCCAGTGGGGATGGGTGGTGAGGGAGGAGGAGAAAGAATCTGGAATCTGGAGTTCCATAATCAAATGTTATGAATGTGTATCTATCTATCTATCTTTGCATATATATATATGTATATATATATGTGTGTGTGTGTATATATGCAATTATTATTATTATTATTGACTACATCCAACTGGAACTTGAGATACACAGGCACTGCAGTTGGGAGATCCATTCTGCCCTACCAAAAAGTGACATAGGAGAGAATAGGCTGGGGGAGGGGGTAAACACTGGGATGGCTGTTTTGGGGTGGTGGGCGGGGGAAAGACAGGGAGAAAATATGTAACTCAAAAAAATTTAATAAAAAATAAAAAAGAAAAAAAAAAGAAAAAAAAAAGAAAACATCCACTTCTGAAAGAGATTCCAAATGGAAAACTCCTAGGAATATTGTAGTCAAATTTCAGAGTTCCTAGGTCAAGGAGAAAATATTGCAAGCAGACAGAAAGAAACAATTCAAGTATTGTGGAAACACAATCAGGATAACATAAGATTTAATAACTTCGACATTAAGGGATTGGAAGGCTTGGAATATGATATTCCAGAGGTCAAAGGAGCTGAGATTAAAACCAAGAATCACCTACCCATCAAGACTGAGTATAGTAATTCAGGGAGAAAAAATGGATTTTTTTCAAATAGAGGACTTTTCAAACATTCTTGATGAAAAGATCAAAACTGAGTAGAAAATTTGACTTTCAAATACAAGAATCAAGAGAAGCATGAAAAGGTAAATAGGAAAGAGAAATAGTAAGGGACTTATTAAAGTTGAACTGTTTACATTCCTACATGGAAAGATGATATTTGTAACTCATGAGACCTTTCTCAGTATTAAGGTAGTTGTAAGGAACATACACACACACACACACACACACACACGGAGGGTACAGGGTGAGTTGAATATGAAAGGATGGTATCTAAAAAATAAAATTAAGGGATGAGAGAGGAATGTTCTGGGAGAAGGAGAAGGAATAGGTAGAATGGGGGTAAAGTATCTCACATAAAAGAGGCAAGAAAAAGCTTTTTTTAATGGAGGGGAAGATGGGGGGGGGGTGAGCAGGAATGAGTGAACCTTACGCTCATCAGATTTGTCATAAGGAGAGAATAACCTATACACTCAGTTGGTTATGAAAATCTGTAATACCCTACAGGAAAGTAGGGGGGAAGGGGATAAAACAGGGGGGATGATAGAAGGGAGGGTAAAATGGGGGGAGTAATCAAAAGGAAATACTTTTGAGGAGGGACAGGGTCAAAGGGGAGAACAGAATAAATGGAGAGTAGGATAGGATGGAGGGAAATACAGTCTTTCACAACATGACATTTAAGGAAGTGTTTTGAATGACTACACCTGCATAACCTGTATGGAATTGCTTACCTTCTCAATGAGAGTGGATGGGGAGGGAGGGAGGGAGTGAGAGAGAAAGAGAATGTGGAACTCAATGTTTTAAAAACAAATGCTAAAAATTAATTTTACATGCAACTGGGAAATAAGATATATAGGCAATGGGGTATAGAATTCTATCTTGTCCTATAGGAAAATAGAAGGGAAAGGGAAAAGAGTAGAGCGGGTATGATAGAAAGGAGGGCAGATTAGGGGAAGGGGTAATAAGAATGCACACCATCTTGGGGTGGGGGGAAGGAGAGAGCTGGCAAGAAAATTTGGAACTCAGAATCTTGTGGAAGTGAATGTTGAAAACTAAAAATAAATTAATAATAAACTCAAAATAAAAGCAAAAAATAGAAGCTAAAAGTAGGTAAATATACAGTGCTCTTATTCAGAAAACATTATAATTCATTTAAATATAACATCTCCAACAATTTTTCTTCTAGTTTTATGGTTTACTTTTCATTTAACTTTTAGTTGTATTCATCTGGCTCTAAATCCCCTAGAAATATTGATGGAGAAGGAAATAGCAAATGACTACAGTATCTTTGCCAAGAAAACCCCATATGGGGTCACCAAAAGTCAGAAACAACTGAACAACAATATTGTATTACTGTATATGCCTCTTAACTCTCTCAACATCATGGATTTTTTTTTTGGACTTTTTCTGTTGCCTAGTATAATAATGTGATTACAATCCCTGCCTCCTTGGAAATCCCTTAATAGAGGAGACCAGCCTTAAGATTTCCTCCACTGTTTCCTCGCCTCTGTTGTTCTTACCCTATACTCCTGCAACCCGACATGCATGCTGATGACCATAAATTCACTATCCCATGCACTCAGTCAGTCAGTCAGTCGATATACAATAAATGCACACAATATGCCAGTTATTATTCTAAGAGCTATGGATACAATGAAAGGCAAAAAGACAGTCCTTGAGACAGACAATGTAAACAACAGCAACAACCATATCTGAGCAAGCTCTGCTGAGGATACACTGGAATTAATAGAGCAACAGCAATAAGATTAAGAGGGATAAAGAAAGATTTTCTGTCAAAGGTGGAATTTTAGCTGGACTAGAAGGAAACCAGGGAATTCAGGAGGCGGAGATGAGGAGGGAGAATGTTCTAGGCATGAGGGAATGGTGAAGATGTCCAGAATCAGGAGACAGAGTATCTCATTCAAGGAAACGTAAGGAGACTAGTGTCAATGAACTGACGAGTACCTGGTAGAGGGGAAGTAAGGTGCAAGAAAGAAGACTGTAAAAGTGAGGGGGTAATATATTGGTTATGAAAGGCTTTGAATACCAAACAGAGGATTTTATTTTTTATGTTTTTATGATTGGGCCTACTCTTGAGAAAAATTACTTTGGTAGTTGAGTGGAGGATGGACTGGAGCGGGGAGAGTCTTGCAGCATGGAGACCATCCAGCAAACTATTGTTGTTCAGTTGTTTCAGTGTTGTCTGACTCATCATGATCTCATTAGGAGTTTTCTTGGGAAAGAAATGGAACCTTGTGATTACATTCCATCAACAATCTGTGGATGTGATCAATCAGTACTTTGCTGTCTATTAAAAAGAAAAAACAAAACAAAACAAAGCTTCTGGACACCTTTCTTGCTGCAGCATGATATTCAAGCTCATATATTAATTATATTTTTGTAGGAGAGTTATGTTTCTTAAATTATCTCTGTATATTCTCTTTTCAACATTGGTTACTTAGGGTTTTATAGCATCAATGCATACCTCCAAAGTTACTTATTTTTCATTTCTGCCAAATTGTTTTCTACTTCTGTAGCTTTAGCTTCTAAATATATTGTTCTCTTTTTCAGAGCCTTTTCCATTTGTAGAGTCTCCATTATATCTATTAAGTTATCTACTGCCTCATTTATCTAGTTGACACTTTCTTTGAATACTCTGATATTCACTCTAATTTACATAAAAATAATTTTAGTACCTTTATTTTTCTTTATAAGCATTCTGTAGTTTGTTCTTGTGGTTCCAGGATTTCTAGGGATCTCTTTCTTTCTTTTTTTCTTTCTTTTTTTATTGGAGAGTTCTTGTCATGCCTCCCATTGCCACATATTCATTAATTATGTTGGGAACTTTCCTAAAATGTTTGTCTATTTCATCCTCTTTTCACCTTGTTAGTAGACCTGGTTGGGAGGAGGTCTTGGACCTCACTATTAATGAATATGTGTCTACCCCCAATTCTTGAGCTTTGAGATTTTTCTCCCTTGCCATAGGTTCTTGTCCTTCCAAATATATCAGAATCTCACTTCTGTAGAACCTGCTCTTTATCTTTACTGGCCTACTCCCTCAAGCAATCCCTATTTTTCCAGTAAATTCCCTCTGATTTGGTTTCTCTTAGAAAAGAAGTAATTTCAAGAATGTCCTAACTACCAATTTAAAATAATTACCTCCTGCCCCCTCCCTGACCTTCCACTCTTCCAGTCTTGCTAATACTCAGTTTGGGGTAACTTCATCATCTACTCTGTTCACATGTACTCTCAAGCTGCAGTGTGCTACTAGAGAAAATGATAAACAAGTAATTTAATCCATTCTAAGTGAAAACTTCAGGTGAATTTCATGTGAATCTTCACTCCTGCTTTATCTCTTATCTCTTATTAACTCACTTATTAACTCACTCCCTAACTAAAGTCTCCTTCTTATGCCTGCAAGTTATGGGGTACTAGCCCTGGACTTTTGAACACTATGGTAGGAATGCCCAATATCTGGAATATCCTAGTTTCTTGAAGTTTTCCCTTAGAATGCATAGAGTAATAAGTGTGTGTGTGTTATATACATGTATGTATGAATGTATGAATATCTCACTTTTCTAGAATCCTTAGTTACTATTTCACACAATTAGATACAAAATTGCCTTCATTTTGAATTTGGGGTTATAATCCAGGTTTATCAGAACAAAGCTTTAAATTATGTTTTAGCAGATTAAGCACAATTTTCAAATACACACAAATGCGCAAATATGTATACACAAGAGCACAGTCTTTTCTCCAGCCTACATTTTATTTTATTAGCTCTTATTGGCTAGTTTCCTTTGCTGAAGAGCTTTACTCTGTCCTTTACCGGCTGTGCATGATAATTACAAATCTATTGTCTTCCAATTAGCAAGTGTTTATTGGGGACCTACCAGGTGCCAGCCCCTACTAGATCCTAGTACTAGATCCTGGGTGTACAAAAAAAAAAAATTAAAAAATCCAGATGCTAAGTACACATACATATGTATTTACGTGTGTGTGTCTACTATATTCAAACTGAATACAAGGTAATTTCATTCAGGAGGCAATTAGAACTGGGATTTTAAAGAAAGATCTGGTGCTTTGAAGAAAGCTGGTAAATGACAAAGAGTTGTGTTTTCACTTTTAAAGTTTAACTTTTCTCACTGATGTATCTAATTACAAGTTATAATATGAAAAATGAAAGAGAATCTAAACCTGCTGATTCCTTTAGAGTCCTTAAATGCTCTAGTGAGCCTCTGAAATCTTGAAAAACAACAATAATAATAAATAGGCAGCATTTAAATAAAACTCTACCAGTTTGCAAAGTGATTTACAAATATTATCTCATTTTGTCCTCACAACAATCTTGGAATATAGGTGCTATTTTTATTCCAGTTTTACAGATAAAGAAACTAAGGCAAACAGCGATGAAATGATTTGTCCAGAATCACATAGGTAGCATGCAAATGATGTCCAATTTCAAATCAAGTCCAACTTTCTATACATTGTGTATTAAAAATAAAAATGATCGTATTTCAGTCTTATACCTTGAAAAATTATGAAATACTGTGATAGAGGGTTTTTAAAAAATAAACTAAACAGCCTCTAAATTTATGTTAAGGCCTTTTAATATTGATGATGATGATTAAGTATGACTAAGTATGGTTCTTTTCAAAATCAGTAGTTCTTTAAACCCCAGCTTAGGTTCAGGTCCTGAATACTTGTACCTCAGTGTCTTGTAAATTCATAGTTTCCTCAAACCATTAGTCTGATCACATTTTCTTTGTCTGACTGCATTTACATTGGGCTGCACTCATTTACGAAACTTTCATCTGTTTTCCCAGCAGCCAGACAGCTATAGTAGGAAGAATTTTGATTCAGAAAGCCTCAGTTCTTCCTGGATCTGCCCCAGTGGGTAAGTCTTTAAATATTTAGATCCTCACCCTCCTCCTCCATAAAATGGGTTTAATAATATTGATACTATTGATTTCATAAGGTTGTCATCAGGAGAGTCTGGTGTAAATATAAGTTGGTATTTTTCCTTACCTAAAGTCCTCCTCTGATGACTCATCAAGGCATGGAATTAAAATTAAAATGTCAAAGGCCATGTCAGAGCCGCATAAGCTCTGACAGGTCCTAGAAAGCAGAAAAGTCTTTATGCAGCATAATGGTGGACTTCATGCTTGTTGTTTGAACAATAATTTAGCTTGACATTTAGCTCCACATCAGAAAGTTAGGACATGAAGAAGGTATTTTCTTCTTTTTGGTCAAATTAACTTGTGAAGACCACTTACTGAGGAATAGAGGGCTTTTTAGCAGATGAATTGGCCACATCCACAAAATCACAAATCCTTCGAGATAGTGTCTGTCTGTCTGTCTGTTTGTCTGTCTCTTCTCCGTGTGACTCATTGTTTTAAAGGTTACAAAGTTCTTCATGTACATTGTCTCAATTGATTCTCGTGACTCTACAAAGTAAATATCACAGGCAGTATTATCTCCATTTTACAGATTCAAGGAAAACTTTCTCTGGGTTCTTTAAATAGATATACAATTATTAAAATAAAACTATTTCTATTATTAAGCTTAATTTGCTATACTGTGTGTAAAGACACACACACACACACACACACACACACACACACACACGTTTATTTTTATACTTTGATGATTCTAAGATGTCACCAATGTGGTTTCCTGATCCAACAATTCAGGTCAGCTCCCCATACCCACATGCTTTCTACTGTAGTGCATTCATTCATGTTTTTGCAGAAGTCCCCAATACAGGGTCTGCCCAGTGCATTGGAAGTTTTTCTCTTTTTTAAAAATATGAATAGAAAATATCATGTAATACAATGTAAATGCATAAATATTGTTATTGCTTTATGTTATATATGGATAGAAATATTATACATATATGTAATGTAAATGTCACATTATTAAAATAAAAGTATAACAATTTTCATTCATTTTAAATATTGTTTAAAGCAAGGTTTAAAGACCTGAAATTCCTAAGCACAAATTCCCTTTCTTTGACTTCAGCCACATGATCAGTTACACTGCATACAAAGCATATTTCATTGCCCAGACTCAACTTATATCTTAAACTTATTTTTCTGAGGTCCAGATATTTCCTAGATGTGATATCCCTAGTGGGTAGCAAGGCTTTTGAGTTTGGAGAGAATAAAGCTCTTTTTTTTTTTTTAATGTGGGTAGATATAGTGCCCCAATTAACTCAGCTGACATGAGTAAAGAAATTGAAGCTTCTTCTGCTCTACAACTAAGTCTTTTAAACACTCATACTTGCATCTGTATCCAAAATGAAAGACATAATGATAATAATAATAAAACAAAAACCACGCTATCCTTTGTGTGTCCTATCATCTTATGGAGTAATACTAATGATGCTTTCAGTGACACTATTGGAGATGAGCTTAGATCCTAATAATGTTATTCAACTCTAATAAGCAGTGATTTTATTCATCCAAGTAGTAGAAAATTTAATGTAAAGGAATAATGGCAAGGTATAAACTTGTCCCAGAACTATTTCTATCTGAACTATATCAAAAAGACAAAAAGAATGATATAACAACAATAATACCTAATACTTACGTAACACTTAAAAGTGCCAAATCTTTGTCCATAGCATCCCATTTAAGCCTCAGCAAATTGTTTGCTCATAACTTTTGCATTTTTCTTTCACCTTGTGACCCTTAACTTCCAATTAAGATATGATTATGTGGGTAACTAAATTACTAGTTTAACTAGGTCTTATTCCCTATACTTCTAAATTGTTTAATCCACTCCACTTATCCCCACTTTCTAATAATGAATGCTTAATTAACACTGAATGATCTTCTTGCTAATTTGAAGCCCTCTTTTAAAATAATGAATATATAATTAAAATGAATCATCTTCTTGCTAATTTGAAGCCTGAAAATTTTGCCATTTTGGTGTCCTTTTCAAAAGGCTGAAATTTTTCCACGTATGAGCATAATATATTTGAACAGAACATAGCCCCCCAAATAGTTTTATGTGAGTAGTAGTTTTAAAAGAATAAAAATTCAAAAGGAAACTAAATCACCAGCCAAGAACAACAGAATAACAATGAATAAATTAGTTAATGAAAGTTCTATTTGCACTTCTGTTGATAAAACTAAGAATATTTCTTGGCAAAAATGTTCAGCTTTCATTAAAGTAATTATCTTCCAATGAGTGGTAATAGATTAATAATTGTGTAAATCTTTTATTGCCCAGCAGAAATAAAAATAAAGACCCCGTCATTTATTCTTTAAAGTAGATTAGAAGTACACGTGGAACCCTGATGCATTTAATTTTCTAATTGTTCTTCAGTGCTATAGGCATTATAGCATGATAGGACCATAGTATTCAATGCTGGAAGGATCTTAGAGATCATTTCATCCTATCCCCTCATTTTACAATTAAGGAAATTAAAGTCCAGTAAACTGAGACAAGAGAAGTGACTTGCTTTCAGTCACATAAGTAGTAAGTAGCAGAGCAAGGGTTTAAATCTAAGATCTTTTATTTAGCCTGTTGGCTTGTGCAGTCTTTAGTTGTAACATTACACACATACACAAATAGAGGCATGCAGATATATGTACACATACATACATACATGTGGATATATACATATCCACACATATGTGTGTATATAAATAGCATTTTCTTCTTTTTTAGTAGGCTCTGCTCTGACAACATTTTCACAGAGACACAAATGTGTGTATATATATATATATATATATATATATATACACACATATATATGTATGTATGTGCACACACGTGTGAAAACTTTATGCTTATATATGTGTGTTTGTTGTTTATTTTTAAACTATGTTGAGTTGCTACAGGCATTGGTGTTCTGTCTGATCTTTTTTAACATCTTGAGTTGTCTGGAATGGAGAATAACCAGCATATTAATAAAATTCATAAAGGAGACTAAATTGGATTTTTTAGAGACAGCACTGGGTACTGAAATGTAATCAGAAGGGTTTTAAAGAGGTTCGAAATGTTGTGTGTGCTAAATGTAATTTGTTGTGCACCTTCATCATCCACTATCTTCCCTGCTTCCTACCTCCTGCAATCTAAGCTTTCCGTCCAGAAGAGGATTCTTGTTCCTGTCCATTAGAAAAGCCATAGTAGGCACATCAACAAACTCTAGCCACCTTTTCTAGTGCTAAAAATTCTTTGTTGAATTGGTCATGTACTTATAGAATGAACCTCGCCTTACCAGCATTCTGCAGAGAATGGAGTGGAAAGGATTTGCTCTGGGAATTCTGATGATGTTCTCTACTGTCAGTGACTTCCATTACTCAGGGCTCAGGAAGCAGGGCCAACATTGTGAGGAGATGGATTAGCCAGTAGCTTACCTGTTATGATTGAAGGGTGGCAAAAAGGCCCTGGACCCAAGGTACCTCCCTCATTCAAGTGCCAAAGTACCTGAAACTTCTCCATTCGAAAGGATCATTGCTTTCTTCAAGTTTCTCTCTTTCCTGAAAGAGTGATAACAGTCTTAGTCTGATTCAATTTCTTTGGTGAGCCTTGTTACCTTGGGAAATATGAAATCCCTGAACAGGAGAAGAAAGGAGGGAGAAAAGGACTTAGAGAAGGAAGAAATACACATATAAAGGGGACATGTGAGGAAGATGTATGCAGAAAAAGAAGGTGTCATTCTTCACAATATTATCAAAGACCAGCTATCACAAAATACAGATTATGGAAATTCCTAAATCAGACCCTCAATTCATTCAGAAAGATATCTTCAACTTCTTCTAGGAAACTTTTTTTTCTTTTTTAAAGCAGAGATGATAAGAAAAACATTTCACTGTTTATATGCTTCACATTCTTTCCAAATCCTAGCATAATCTTCTGTGGGGTTGGTAAAGATTAGCCAAGTGTTTTGTGGGGGAGGCATAGTGCAATGCAAAGGGCACTAGTTTGGGAGTCAGAAGACTTCAGTTTAAGTTCTGGTACTATCATTTATATCCTGACTAACATTTCCAAATCTCTCTCTTCGTGGCTTTGGACCTCAGTCTTCTCATCTGTAAAACAGAAACAATGATACCTCCTCTTACTCCCATTGTTGCTGTGAGGATCACATGGGATAATGAATTTGAGGGACTTTTTATAGTTTTTTTTTATACTTTTATACTTTTTATACTTTTATACTTCATAGACTCCAATTCAGCTGTATTCTATTCCCAAAGAAAAATATGCAGGTATAAGTACTCTCAATGATCCTTTTCTGAATAGTTAAGAGATTGTATTCCTGTTAAGTGCTTAAGTGTCATGTTTAATAATGAGCTTGACAAGGTCCAGCAATGGGTTCTCTAAATGCTTCCTCTCATTGCATGAGTCATCCCCCCCGTAATAGTACTGATATCACCTCCCTGATGTCATGGTCTTCTTAGAAAGCAAAGGACAAACAGCAACAATTGGTATATTTCATTTTGTGCTTTGAGTGAATGTACTGTGGAAAATCATACATCCAGTTTTTGAAAAGCAATTTACATTTTCAAAATGCCAAAGAGGAGAATACCTCTTTAATATTTAAATGAATTTTACAAAGATTTAAGAATTTTTCTAAGTGAAAAATGTTGGATTTTTTTTTCCTTTTTGGAGAGAAATTATAACCTCCAGTTAATATCTGTCACCTTAACTCCTACATACGTGCTACTGAACTAATGTGTAGAACTCATGCAACTATTCTGAATGGGTCTGCTACAAATTTGTGTTTTATGACCTCAACTGATCCCTCACTGTTTCTAGGAAATCCTACCTTATCAACTCATTCTCCTACTCTCAGCAATATCTCTCAAATCTTATTGTCCCATTGCTTCCCCTTCCCCCCAACTCTTTCAGCTGAGAACTTTGTCTCAAATTTACAGAAAAAATTAGGGTTATGCATGTCTTCTCCCCTCTTTCTCATTTCCTATCAGTCACGTGCTTTCTGCCACTTTTTCCTCCTTTAATCCTGTTTCACATCATTTCTTACTTATCAAGTACTAATCAAGTACTTACTTATCAAGGCTAATCCCTCTACCTCTTCAAGCGATTCCATTCCACCTCATCTTCTCCAAACAGATTTCTTCCTCTCTTATTCCTACTCTTTCACTTATTTTCAATCTTTCCCTCTTTACTGGCTCATTTCTTATTGCCAACAAACTTGCCCATGTTTCCTCTATCTGGAAAAAAACCTTTACTTGATCCTTCCATCTCTGCTAAATATTAGCATATTATCTCTTCTACCCTTTAAAGCGTCACTTCTTTTATTTATTTATTTTTTTATGTTTAATTAATTTATTTTTCAGCAATCATTTCCAAAAGATTTTGAGTTACAATTTTTTCTCTCCCCAACTTTCCCCTACCCCCACCCCAAAATAGCAAGCAACCCTTCCCCCAATCTGTTCTCTCTTATATCCTCCCCTTTACCCCCCTAACTTTCTAGTAGGGCAAGATGGGTTTCCATACCCCAGTACCTGTATATCTTATTTCCCAGTTGCATGTAAAAAAAAAACAACAACCATTTTTAAACATTTGTTTTTAAAATTTTGAGTTCCAGATTTTTTTCCCTTCTTCTCTCCTCACCCACCCCCACTGGGAAGATAAGCAATTAAATATAGATTGTACATGTGTAGTTACACAAATCTTTTCATAGTAATTATATTGTGGAAGTCTAACTATATTTCCCTCCATCCTATCCTGCCCCTCGCTTATTCTATTTTCTCCTTTGACACTATCCCTTTGCAAAAATGTTTGCTTCTTACTACCCTTTCCTCCAATCGGCCCTCCCTTCTGTTCTCCTCCCTCTTATCCCCTATCCCCCATTTTTCCTGTAGGGTAAGATACCCAATTGAGTGTGTATGTTATTCCCTCCTTAGGCTGAATTCAATGAGAATCAGGTTGTCCCATTCTCTTTCAACCCTCCTGTTCTTCCCCTCCATTGTAACAGTTTTCTCTTGCCTCTTTTATTTGAGATAATTTACCCTAATCTATCACTCCCTTTTTTCTTCTCCCAACAAATTCCTCTCTCACCTCTTAATTTTATTTTTTATATATCATCCCTTCATATTTGACTCATCATGTGCCCTCTATGTATACATTAACATACAAATGCTCATACACATATATATTTATATACACATACATCCTCCTATACATACACATATGTGTATGTATACATACATATGTATATACACACACACACACACACATATTCCCTTCAGCTATCCTCATACTGAGAAAAGTCTTATGAGTTACAATTATCATTTTTTTCATGTAGGAATGTAAATAGTTCAACTTTAATCAGTTCTTTATGACTTCTTTTTCCTGCTTACCATCTCATGCTTCTCTTGCTTCTTGTATTTGAAAGTAAAATTTTCTGTTCAGCTCAGGTTTTTTCATCAAGAATGCTTGAAAGTCCTCTATTTCATTGAATGACCATATTTTTCCCTGTAGCATTATACTCAGTTTTACTGGGTAGGTGATTCTTGGTTTTAGTCCTAGCTCCTTTGAGCTCTGGAATATCCTATTCCAAGCCCTTCAATCCCTTAATGTGAAAGCTGCTAGGTCTTGTGTTATCCTGATTGTGTTTCCACAGTACTCAAATTGTTTCTTCTTGACTGCTTGCAGTATTTTCTCCTTGACCTGAGAACTCTGGAATTTGGCTATAATATTCCTAGGAGTTTTGTCTTTGAGATCTTTTTCAAGAGGCAATAGGTGAATTCTTTCAATTTCTATTTTGCCTTCTGGTTCTAGAATATCAGAGGAGTTTTCTTTTGTCTCTCTTTGTATCCTCAGTGCTTAACACAGTGTGTGGCACATATTAAGCACTAAATAAATGATTGATTATTTGATACGACATTATGATATGATGCCGACCCTTAAATCTTGAAAGCTATGTCTCTGGAGCATCATTTGGTGGGTCGCCACCAGGCTAGCAAAGCTGTAAGGATAGAACCATACATTCATTTTCTGAGGACAAGTTTACCAAAGTTTTTGCAGGGATATCATCTGAAGGTTGAACACCAGGTGATATATCTGTATCACTAATGTGTGAATTAGATAGAGATAGATGCAAGTATGTATTATGAAGGCTAGAGATGGGTATATATATATATATATTTATATGCATATATATGTGCACATACATGTATATAGGTATATTTTAGCTAGAGCAACTCCTGTGTAAAAGGATGGTGAACTGCATTGATGGAGAATTTTAAAGGAAGTATATACCTGTATGACACTCATTCCTATATAAAGAGTTCTGCTGAGCAAAAACATTGGACAAATGAATATTTTTGTGCTTATTATGTGCCAACCACACCACAAGGCACTAGAAGGATCTATCAACCTTAAATAGGACATGGACTCTGTCACAAAGGGTCTTACAATTTTTTTCTTGTGTCCTCTCAACTCCCTTTGTAATGGCCTTCTTCTGTTGACCTGTACCTCCCTCTGTCTTGCTCTCATCTTCTGTCCAGATAATAATCTGGGGTCCTTTTCTCAGAGGAATCTTGCTCTCAAACACTAAACTATTAGCTGGAATATTTCGGGTGAATTTTTATTTTTGTTGTAGATTTTTGAAGGCTAGAACTTTTTCAGCAGCCAAAGGAAAAAGTCTGTAATGGTAGGAATTTCATTAGAAGGAAGAGTAGCCTTTATGTCAATGCTTTTGGCTTAGAGGCTTAAGCTTTATCTCATGTATAGAGACAAGCCCTTCATATACCTAGTATCAGACAAAGAAAGTGAACATTCATATGTTTCTCCCCATAAAGTGTCAGAAATATATCAGCTACCCAATACTTGTGTGTGACTTTTTTTTTTCCTTTTTCAAAAAGAGCATCTTCAAATCTGGAGCTAAGCTCTCTGAAAACACAAGACTGCCAGATGGTGAAGTAGAGTCCATAGGCTCTATTCTGTCTTTTAAATTTGTTCCTCCTGCTAAAGGGATTCACATCCTTGCCTCAAGGCTTTATCTAATTTAGTACTAGAAAGTCCTTATTACTTCTGCTTATTGCCTTTAGGGGGATCCAATATCTCCCAACCCATCATACTACCCTACATTTTGCTCTGCACACACAAAGCTCCATCCATGTCCTATGCCTTTTCACTATTTGTGAACTAATAACTCCATTCACTCTATCTTTACTTCTGTCCCTTGGAATAGCTTTCCTTCAAGATATAGCTCATGTGCAATCTTCTTCATGAAGATTTTCCTGTTCTCCCTTCTCTCCCTTCCTCCTCCCCCCTCCCCAGCAGCTAGGGAATTCCTCCCCAAGCTATCTTATGTTTAACATGTGTGTGTGTGTGTGTGTGTGTGTGTGTGTGTGTGTGTGTGTGTGTGTGTGTGTAAGAGAGAGAGAGAGAGAGTGATGTGGGGAGGGAAGAGAGTGTATAATCTTATTTATCCGTTGCTTCCTCCAATAAAATGCAAGTTCCGTTAGAGTATGTTTTGTTTCATTTTCGTTTCATATCCCCATAGGCATTGTGCCGGTTCCTATCAAATAACATGAATGTTTGTTGACTGATTGACTAAGTCTGTGAAATCCCATGGAATTGTAAGGAGCAACTTGGACTTTTCCTACCTTACCAAGATCTTTTAATCTGCCATGCAGGCAAAATAAAAGGGTGGGAAAGGAACAACAGAACCAAAGTGTAACCCAGAGCCAAAAGAGAGACATCACCCTCTATCTCAATCTTTTATTCCAAATTCCTGCTTTTATTCTTTATATATCTTTAGCAACAAACCTTCTGGGATTTTCCCCATGCTATGCAGAAGCAAGCTGGGAATTAGTTGGGCAGTCAGTCAACAGCAATTAACAAGCAATTATGAAGCACCTACTGTGTGCCAGGCACAATAATAAATAGTGGGAATACCATCAGCACAGAATCACTGTCAACTTTTCCAGAACTTTTAAAATGTCCAAGAAGTTAGGCTTTAGATCATTATGTCTCATATGCATATTTTGGTGACACTTACCTGGTCTGCAACAAGACCAAGATCATGCTTTTGTGATTTAAAGAGATTTCAAGAAGACACAATCAATTTCTACAACCAATTCACGCATGTTTTTCTTGAGTGTTTTTACAAAGCCTGAGTGTTTACCATAGATGCTATTCAGCTCAAACAATTCCATGGCAAAGTATAATGAGCTGAAAGAAAATTTAAAAATGAGAAAGTCTTCAACTTTGAGACAAGGAAATCAATAGTGCTGGTGACCAAAAGTACCTCCTGCCACTCCCTTTTCCTCACTTAACTGAGGTTGATCCTTCCCAGGTTCATTTGCTGAATCAAGGCAGATTAGGAGAGTCTTGTATGTTTAATGCAATCTGAAGAACCAAAAAAGGCTCCTAGCATTATTGAAGATTGGGGGAAAATGGAAAAACTGTATCTCCCAACCTAGCTGGGGTGGAGGAGAGTGAGGTGGTAGGAGATTTGTGTAGCTTCAACCAATTATGCAGTTCTTTGATCAATAAATCAATACATATTCATATAGCTCCTACTGTGCTCAAATCATAATATAAGAAGGCACGTAAGATTTGCAGTTTGCACTGGTTTAATCCAATTCTACAAACATTAATTGCCTATTATGTTTAAGAGACCATCTTAATGCTACAAAGGCAAATAGGAAAAGTTGTCACCCTCAAGAAACTTACATTCTCTTGGATGATACATGTATGAAAATGAGTAAATCCAAAATAATTTGGGCAATAAATGAAGAATTTGTCAAGTGTTTACTACGTGCAAAACATCGCTAAGCATTATAGATACAAATGGAAAAGCAATACAGTCCCTGCTCTCAAGAAGTCCACATTCTAAGGAGGGACACAACACATATGTCAAGATTTCCATTGCAAATTGGAAAGAAAGATCCCATGGGTGGAGAGCATTTACACTTTGAGGGGCCAGGGCAGGGACCATGAAAGAACGCCTAAAGGACTTGGTGCCTGATCTAAACTTTGAAAAAAAAAAGCTAAGGATTCTCAAAGGTCAAGGTTAGGATAATGCAGTACATTCCAGGCATCAGTGACCATCTTTCTAGAGGCATGAAGATAGCAGATATGGCCTGCCTAGTTAGGACAGTGGTTATCATGACTGCATGGCTAGAATATAGACTATATGGGAGAAGCAGCATTATTTTTAAAAGTCTGGAAATCTAGTCTAATCAAGTCTTCAGAAGGTTGTAAGTACCAGATTGGGAAGTTTGCTTTTCAATGTAGAGGCACAAGCAAAGCAGTCAAGCTTAAGAGTAATGGAGTGTTGTGATTGAACCTGTAAAGAGTATATTAGAGAAGGAAGAAGCCAGGAAAGCTGAAGAAAAGGAAATTGAAAGCATAGAGACCACTTAGGAGAATAGAATTCAGGTTGGACATTATAAGGGTCTGAACTATGATAATGGCAGTCTGTATGGAAAAAAGTACATTCTATAGCTGCAG
>CM053582.1:226193422-226225237 GCA_028627135.1 Pseudochirops cupreus
TCAAGCTTAAGAGTAATGGAGTGTTGTGATTGAACCTGTAAAGAGTATATTAGAGAAGGAAGAAGCCAGGAAAGCTGAAGAAAAGGAAATTGAAAGCATAGAGACCACTTAGGAGAATAGAATTCAGGTTGGACATTATAAGGGTCTGAACTATGATAATGGCAGTCTGTATGGAAAAAAGTACATTCTATAGCTGCAGCGGTAGAATTTCTCAGACTTATCAACTAATTGCACATGAGGGATGAGGAAAGAGTCTATGATGACTCTTGAGTTATGAACCTTAGAAGGATAGTGATGCCTTCTGTAGAAATAGGCAGAAAAGCATCATGGTCCTGTGTAAAAGCTGCTGGTTTTTGACTCAGAGAACTTAGGTTGAGATTCCAGCTCTGAACTTTATCACGCATTTGACTTCAAGCAAGTCTTTTGACCTCTTTGGCCTCAGTTTTCCTGCCTTGTAAAATTAATACATTGAATTAGATCAATACTATGAAACTCAAATGCAAACTAAGACCACTGAGTCATACATAAGGATACTTGAGGCCACACCGTGAATTGAAAACTACATAATAACATTATCTATGAGTTGCTAGTATTTTTATTTATTTTGTTCAATATTTCCCAATTACAGTTGAATTTGGTTCCACTGCACTGGGGAGTGTTGAACTAGATAACTAATATTGAACTTGTGAACTAGGTAATTCTGTGGAGTCTTCAAGATCCACACACATAATGCTACAATTCTACGTTGGGAGAATGGGTAAATTTTTGGGGCGAAGATAATGAGCTCTACTTTGGGCACCTTGAACTTGATACGTCAGTTGACCATTTGGAATGTATAACAAGACAGTGGCAATTGACAGATGGAATTTAGAAGACAGATTAAGGCTGGATATATAGATTTCAGAGCCATCTTCATAGATGCTATATTTCAGCCCATGGGGATCACTAAGAAAATATAGAAAGAAAAGAAAGGGTACAAGATAGAACCTTAGGGCACACAAATTTAGATGGTTGGAAATGTGTGATCATCTAGCAAAGAACACTGAGAAGGAGTGACCAGACAAGTAGGAGGATAGCTCAGAAATAGTAGTGTCATGGAATCTAAGGGAAGAGAGAGTATCTAAGAAGGATAGTCAGCAGTGTCAGAGGGTGTAGAAAGGTTAAATAGAATGAGCGCTGAGAAAGGACAATTAGATTCAGCATTTAAGAGATTGTTAATAACAGTTCAAATGTCACTCAAATGTTGGGTTAGGAAGATTGGAAAGGGTTGAGGAATGAGAGGTGAGGAAGTAGAGACAATGAAAGCAGATAACTAGAAATTTGACTGTTAAGGAGAGAAGAGATCATGGATGATAGCTTGAGGAGATGGAATAATCAAGTAAAAGTGTTTTTGTTTTGTTTGCTTTTAAGTGTGAGGGAGACTTCATCATGTAGAATGTCCCAGAGGACTTAATGTGGTTTTAGGTTTCAATTACTTAAGACTTTTGGAACACCTCATAAAGTGGTAGCTTATAAAAGAGAGCAGAGACTTATTTTCCCCTCTATTCACCACTTCCCACCTTTCTTCCAGAGAGATTCTGGTGGCATAACAGAGCTAAATAGATCAATACCCCCATATACATATATACATACATGTACATATGTATTTATATATACATTTATGCATGTGTTCATGTAGGTTAATACCTATACAATACACATATAAGTATATTCTCACATGTACACATGCATACATGTGTGTATAACATATGCATTCATATGGACTTGGGTTATATCAAGATATACCTAAGATTATAATTCAAAACAATGCTTATCTTAGTAAAAGTGCACTATATAGTAAAAAGAATGACTTTCTTCTCTTCCATGAGATTTTCCCCAATCTGATAAAGTTTGAATGGATCAGATAACTGAAATAAGTAACTCATTAATGCTTGGTGAAATTCATCATTATTCAAGGAATGGGATGATTATATTGGTCATTGGCAAATTAAAATTCAGTGATGAAACCAAAAAAAAGGCAGGGTCCTGAGACCTGTAGAATTAGCTTTAAAATGGTTGAGAAACCATGACCCTCAATTAGCGAGGGATTATTCTGTAATGTTTCTATGTGCAAATAAATTTTCAGAGAAATTTGCATCAAAACACATTTTTGAATAACTGAACAAGTAAGGAAATAAAAGACATTGAAATATGGTAGCTGAATAAAATGGACATGCGATTTTAATGAAATTAGTGGTTTTGGAGAAGTATTGGGAGAGTTATGCTTTAACAGTTTTACAATCTTTCACAATTTGGTCCTCACCTAATAATATGATAGGATAGATTAGAAAGGCTAGAGAGCAAAAGCTGGGAAACCAGTTAAGATACTTTAAAAATATTTGATTTGATATAAGGGCCTGATTACAATAATCTGGCATTGAACTGGGTAGCCTGAGTCAATTTTTAGTCACTGTTATTCTGGGCTATAATTATCACATGGTCAGCTCTTCTTAAGTTACAGGTTTCAGACCCATACAGCTAGACCCTAAACCTAGAGTAAGTAGGGAATGGCAGTGGTGGGACAGATTTCTGAAGCATGTTTTAAGAAAGAAAAAATAATTCATTCAGCCAAGGATGGAGTATACCTAAGAAGAGCCAGGAAAAAATAAAAAGGACTATTCTGGAGTCTTAAAAAATCTGATCAAGAGAGCTCTAAACTGAAAAATGGAGAAAAACCAAAGAAAACTACCCACACACAAATAATTGATCAGATGGCACAAAAATTTGCAGGTATATCCTAAGAAGATTACCAGCTGGAAGGAATAGAAAAAAGAGGATTCACAATAGACCATATCTAGGATTCAGGGAGAATTCAGAGGTTGGACAGCAAAGACTGTGAATCATAAGACTCACTGGAAGAAAGTTGTACCTTTGACAACATTTTCTGAGATTTTATCTCTTATCTCAGATATGCATGTATCAGAGTTGTGGAATCATAGATGAATTAATTTTATTTTAATTTAATTTACTTTATTTATTTATTTTGAAGGGGGAAGTTTGGACAATTGGGGTTAAGTGACTTGCCCAAGGTCACATGGCTGATAAGTGTGTCAAGTGTCGAAGGCTGAATTTGAACTCAGGTCCTCCTGACTCTCAGGCCGGTGCTCTATTCACTGTGCCACCTAGCCACCCCTTATTTTTATTTTAAATATCAAGTTAAAGTCCATCCATTTGCCAGTCTAACAACTTGGTGAAAAAAGGGCTTGTCCCAAATATAAATAGAATAGTTAGATGTTTAAATGGTATGATTTTGGTTGGTGGGTGGGGAGCTGGTTATGAAACTTTATTTGCCCATCCTCCCAAATTTCCCTCAGCAATTTATTCTAGTTCCTAAAATTCACCCTTCAGAGTCACTCTTTTCAGACTAAAGCATTATTTCCAGGGAAATTTCCTATGAAAATACTCTTATTTTAACTGGTAGAAATAACAAAAAATCACAACAGACCCACTGCTATGCCAGCTATCAAATTAGAGGAGCCTGAGGGGACCTAAGATATATGGTTTTGATTGGGAGTGGGAAATACTTAAGTACGTGGTTTTCACAGAGTCCAAAAAAGATAGGGCCAGATGAAGATACTGACATTTTCTTTTTCTGAATAAATCCAGAGATAACAGAAGATTTGAGAAGAAAGAGGGAATATTGCAGAAAGAGTACAAGACAGCTAAAAGTGAGTGGTTAGAGAAGTCACTGAAGACAAACCTTTGCTATTCTGGAGATTTACTTAGGATATCTGTGTTACTTGTCTGCTTAACCATTACTTCACCCATCTAATTCCCACTCTGGTGCCATTGCTCACATCACTCCTGCCACCTTCTCCCAACACACACACACACACACACACACACACACACACACACACACACACACACACCTGGAATGCCCAGTCTTTTCCCCTGCCATTAGACATCTATCACCTCCTTCACTACTTCCCTCAAAACTTATCTTTAAGAAACTTTCTTGATTAGTCTACCCTACATTTACTCTTCAAGTACTTTATTCGTATTTTATATAATTTGTTTTCTATTATCTTACATTTGCTTATGATTTTGATTTAGCACTTAGCTCATGTACCTATACATAAGTGTGTACGTATATATCATATATATGTGTATGTGTATGTGTCCAGTCCTTGATTTTATTAGTGCCGGAAATTCCCAATAGGGAAACACCTTTCAGTAATGCACATCAGCAGCAATTTTGTTAACATATAGTGTTAGAGCAGTATTGAAAAGTTAGTTGACTTTCCCAGGGTCATAAGGCAAGTATGTACTACAAGCCAGACTTGAGCCCAGGTCTTCCTTTCTCAGAAGCCCACTCTTCATCCACTATGCCATGCTGCCTCTATAACATATTATTTATCTAAATAGATTGTAATTAATGATAAAGACCTTGTCTTGTACTTTTACAATATCCCCCATGTTGTGTAGTATAACACCTGAAGCACCTTCTCTCAAAAGCAGTCTGCAGAAATCCCAGGTTTGAGATACTGTTTGGCTTAGCGCCAATTCAAAACTATCACTCACAAGCTTCCACCCAAATGTTTAGCTTTGTCAACCAAGCAGGTTACATACTCAAAAAAAAATTTAATTCAATGCATATGAAATAAACAATGAGAAATGATTAGCCCATACACAAATGAAACAAACTCTCCCACAAGCTCTCACCAATCTGAGAGGATACACATACATACAGATCACATGCAAACAAATATGGAAGGCAAACATAAGTGGTACATATGACTAAAGAACTTGTGTGAAAAGGCAGAAGTTAGAAATACTTGTGGCCAGGGAGCTCACAGCCCAGCCAATAAAACCTTTGATGTCACAGGGTTTCTGATGTCCTCTGGTGATCTCATCATGCTACTCTTTGCTGTACTATAATCCCTGTTGCATGTTGCTTTGCTCATCTCATGGTCACTGCTGGTCATCTCTGATAATTTTGTGGTTGCATATTTCTCTCTGCTAATACCTTTCGGGCTTCACCTCTTTAGGGCCATCTACTTGTTATCTTAGATCCCTATCTGCTAAAGTACAGCAACAAGGAAACTTCTCCCTAAAATGTGTGGGCTAATAGCTCTTTAGTTTATAGTCAAGGCTATGACTCACACATTTGGTTAAATGTAGTTAAATAAAAGCCATCTAGAGTGTCCTTAGGCTCAAATTGTTTTTTTTTCTTTTGTCTGTGTCTAGTACACAGCCATGGTAATTTTTTTTTTATGTTTGTTTTCTTTTGTCTGTATCTTAGATATATACGTATGTGTAGATAATTTTTCAGGAATAAAACACCCTTGACTTTCGTGCGGTATTCTGATCAATTCAAAACTTCATGGTACCATTAACACAGTACTTATTAAACTTTGGGAAGGAGGGAAGGGGATAAGAAGGAAGGGAGAAGGAAAGGAGGAAGGAAGGAAAAGAGCAAGGGAAGGGAGGAAGGAAGGAATAGAGGGAGGGATAGAGGGAGAAAGAAAGGAATGAATGGAGAGAAGGAAGGAGGGAGGAAGGGATAGAGAGAAGAAAGAGAGGAAGGGAAGAAAAGAAGGAGGGAAGGAGAGAGGGATGGGGAGGGAAAAAGAAAGACGATATAAAAAAGGAAAGAAGGAAGGAAGGAAGAAATGAAGGAAGGGCAAATCGGAGGTAGTTGGGAGAGAGGGAAGAAGGAAAAAATTATCTATCTTGTCTTTTAATTATGACAAGAATCCAATTGAATAGGATAATTTAGATGCAGGCCTACCTAGAAGCAATGGAATGAGTTTCCTAACTGCTATGGAAAGGTTGAGAAGCCCTATACATCTTTGATTTTATATCATAGGCCATTTCTGCCCAGGCAAAAAGTCCATACAGATGCCTGGAAAAAAGGCTGGTGACAGGCCATTTTATACTCTTTATCCAAGTGAAAATTCACCTCGCTGCATCTTCCCATTGTGAGCTCCGTGATGACTCTTCTCAGAGCTGTGCTGATATCATCAATAATGCTGATGCCCAAATGATGAAATAAATAAATAAAGCTATATTAATATCAGCTCCATTAGAAACACAGGAAATAAATTAATGTTTGCCAAATGGGAAAAGAAAAAATCAATAGGGGAAGAAATATTATTTTTAATCTTCTGAGAAGGTTTTTATAAACAACAGAAAGGGGGGGAAATGAAAACTATGAAAAAGGATCTGCCGCCGTCCCGTTAACCTTTATTTATTATCACTCGTTCTACATCAGTCCCGAACTGCATGATAATTTGGAATTTCATTTTAATTCCAATGTTCAAATAATTCAACACAACCTTTTACATTTTTTTACTAGAAACTTTTGAAATGTCTCTAAAGGAAATACAACAAGGTTGGGGTTGTAGGGAGGAGGGAAGACCTATATAATCCTTCTGTAGTAGTCAGTTTATGAGTTGAGCAGAACTTATGCAAAAAGCATGATGAAATTAAAACTGCTTCCCTTAAGCTTTGTTCCTTCTTTTTAGTTTTGAAGATGTTTCAGTCACTTTATCATTAGAGCCATTTTAACATCATTCTCATCATCATCATCATCATCATACCTTTTATTTATATAATACATCTTCTTGGCAAGCACAGTCACTTCTTTTGTAAAACTGATGAGTTTTGCTCTTTGTTAAAAACAGGGTAGACAAGTATCCCAACGGGATTGAGGAAATTGTATGATCTTTTCCATTCTAGACACTGTAATTAGGCAACTTTTCTCTCAAGCTCTAGCTTCTAAGAAGGTGAATGGTTAGCGGGAGGCAAGCAATAAGCCTCGTGTATTAGATTGGAAGGGAAGAGGCAAGTCTTTATTAAGCACATAATATATGCCAAGCACCAGGAAATATCCTTTACAAATCTTTTTTCATTTGTTCCTTGCAACAGCCCTTGTCTATGATCCCCAACACAGCACAGCCCTTACATGTTATACTTTGTGTTAGTTGTATACTAAATTGTATGTAAAGTCCCCTTTTCCCATCTCTCCTTTCCCCTTTTTCCACATTGCTCGCGATAAAACTTTGCATTGAATTGATTCCCATTGTTTTAAATGTTATTCTCACCATCCAAACTTATTAAAGGGTTGTTTCCCCCAATGTCTCTGACTGACCCATGGACCTTTTCTTAGATATGAATTGGGTATTCAGACAAAGACTTAACCCAAGAGGGAAGACTTAAATCCTCCCAGGAAAGACTCCTTGCACCAGAGGATTGCCACAAAATGAATAGTTTGTTAAGCGAAGCTAACCCTGAGAGTTAAGTCTAATGGCAGATGCTCATAAGAGAGTTTATGGTAGGAAGGCCAGTTATTCTAGGGAGCAGTATAAAAGTACTAAAAGTGAGAAGGGAAAAGGCAGGAGAGCAATGTCTTAATCACAGTAGATACCCAATAAATAAACATTTGGTTCTGTTAAATTACTTTGAATTAAAGGGGCTTCATCATAAGCACTTAACAAATGGTAGTTGACTGTTGTCTGAGAAAGGTTAGAGTCTACGTCTGAAAGCTCAAGCATGCCAGAAATAAACAGAATGGCAGTAGGCTCCCAATGAACAGACGATGGAGCTTCTCTGAGCTATCAGGTAAAATGTGTGAACAGCCAAGGAAGGGTTCCTGGGTATGAAACCTAAGGCAAACAGTCTGGGCTGAAGATTGGTGAGAAAGTTGTACAAGAATGCATACAATTACCACAGAGCTGGAAGGGGCCTGAGAGGCCTGCTAGCTCATCTTGTACCTGAATAAGAATCCTTTATGCAACACACTGATAGATACAATGTTGTTGTGACATTTGTTCCAAGAATAGCTGCTAGCTATCAATTAATGAACAAGCATCCATTTTTGTTGTTGTTTTTTGTTTGTTTTGTCATTTTGGAGGGGGTAAGGCAGGGCAATTGGGGTTAAGTGACTCACCCAAGGTCACACAGTTAGTAAGTATGTCAAGTGTCTGAGGCCAGGTTTGAACTCAGGTCCTCCTCCAGGGATGCTGCTCTTTTCACTGTGCCACCTAGTTGCCCCAATGAACAAGCATTCATTAAATGCCTACTATGAGCCAGGCACTGTGCTAGACCCCATGATACAAAGACAAAAGTTAGACAGTCCTTGTCTTCAAGGAGAGAGGTTCTGATTAGGACCTGAAGAATTAATCCAATTAAGCGGTTTCAAATATTCAAATTCTTACTATTTGAAGTTACTATTACGTCAGATAGGGTAATTGATCACAGCCCAATGGAAACATGCAGTGCAAATTTGAATACGTGTGGGTTCATTATTCAAACTAGTGGAGATCTGGTTGTGCATTATATTGAGAGGTACAATCTGTATAGTTACATGTATTTTCAAAATATATATAAAATGGTGGTATTGCAGGAAAAGGTACCAGCAGCTAGAGTGGGAGGATCAAGAAAAGCTTCATATAGAAGTTGGTGTTGAGGTGAGTCTTAGAGGAAACTAGAGATTTTAGGAGGGAGAGGAGAAGGGCTTCGTTGCAGTCATGGGAGTGGTCCCTACAAAGCCATGGAGTTAGGAATGGAATGCTGTGTGAATAAGGAACAGTTAGGAGACCAGATTATTTGCACTTTAGAATGTGTGAAGGGGATTAACGCATAATAAGGTTAGAAAGGCAATGTAGCAACCTTTGGAATTATTTCCCTCAAATGGAACCCCGAAGTTGGGCTCCTCAGAGGTCACTTGACTATTATGCTTTCTCAAGGTTCTAAGATTAACCCTAAGCAGATATAATTATTGTGCTATGGCTCTATAGCCTCCACCAATGTATGCCCTATCAACAGTCAGCTAGTGAACTCCATTTTGTAGTAGTTGGTACAAACATCCCACCCTGATGCTCAAAGTAGGGGTACATCCTTCCTTTGTACACACAAGGTCTCTGGGAAGAGTAGATCCAAATGTAAAATACAAAGGTAGTGAGGTACATGTGTAGAGAATACATGAGGCACAGGGGGTACTTGGCTACCTCTGGCATTGGGAATGATTTTCTTCCTTTGTGGAGTACTCATCAGGTTCCTCTTATTTGTAACTCACTTTAGGGAGCAATCCAGCTGTAGCCTGAGGTCAGTATCTCCTTTGAATCCATAGCTGGTGTTTCATTTCTTGAGAGCGCCTGCTTCCCAAAGCTCTCATCCCTTGGGCACATATCTTTCCAGGCTTGCTGTAGTTACTTACTTCCTTTGCTGCTGGCCACTATACTCAAGTGACACTATTATTCAGTTTTAAAGAGACATCTTATGGGACTTCTGGCTTTCCTGAACTCACGATCATCTGGATACTTCTGTCTCATAATACTAATTTGTCTAAGATTAAGAAGGAATGGGGTGGCTAGGTGGTGCACTGAATAGAGCACTGGCCCTGGAGTCAGAAGGCTCTGAGTTCAAATCTGGCCTCGGACACTTGACACTTACTAGTTGTGTGATTTGGGCAAGTCACTTAACCCCAATTGCCCCTACCAAAAAAACAAGCAAAAAAAAAATAAAAAGATTAGGAAGGAATAAGCCCAAAAGGAAAGAAACAACTGTGTTCACAGTCACCATAGTTAGGTGGAAGATGGGACTGCTACTCTTCTCCTACCTGGCTCTCAGTTTAAGTCTTGCCTTAAGCCTTGAAACCCAAAAGGAAAGAAAGACAATAATGAACAATCAATTGTCCCTTTAGCATGTCCTTCCAGTTCTGGTGCAATAATACTTGAATCATAAATTCTTCTGGCTCCATGGCTAATTATAAAACCTTTTGTCATCACACAGTAGAAGTAACTCAGTCACACAAAACTGGAAATCAGCTTCTCATAAAACCTCATGAAAGCAAAAAGGTATAATCTATGGTAGCCCCCTGACTAGTATACAATTCATTACAGTAGATTTGGGTCAGAATGACTTTAAAGGCAAAACAAATTTAAATGCCTAACAGTATTTGATTCTACAGGTCATTGGAAGCCATTTTGTTTTGGTGTGAGAGGGATACTAAGGAGAACTAAAGCTTGCCTAGGTAGTTTTATTCCCTGATCATGGTAGAGAGACTTGGCTTATAATAATACCCCCTTTTCCTTCCTTTTATTTTTCTCCCTTCCCATCACTTGCTTGTTTCTTACGTTTCATTCTGGCCCACTTTCCTTTACTTTCATTATACCATTGAATGTTTTCTATAAAATTACCTAAATCTGCTCCAAAAAAATAAAAGAAAAACACCAGTTTTATGGACTCTCCCCTCCCCCCAGTATCCAACAGGACATCTGCTAATTGAGGGGCCTAATTTTTAGGGCCCTTCTTTATCCTTGATAATTCTGTATCATCTGTCCTTAGAAATAAGAAAGTAAAGTTCTCACAATTCTAATCCTTCTTCTCCAAATACCAGAGGGCTCTGAGCCTCATATCAGGGATATGACACAAATAAGTCTGGGCAGATCAGTACTCAGAAGCTTCTAGAACTGTAACTCTTTGATAGCCAGAAGTCACCTTCTTGCAGCATTCCCTCCCTTCTTCCTCCAAAATGTCGGCAAATGTGTCTGGATGAATGAACTGGAACCCAATACTGTTGTTCTTTTTTCTTTTTTTCTCTAATTGGAGTAGAAGGGAAAAAGTCCCAGGAGCAATGGCCTGAGTAATGAATGGAGATACCCAGGACCAGTTTATGACTGCTGAGAACAGTTCCCCACCTTTGATTGCCACAATTTTTCTTGCTAATCATGACTGATTGAAAAATAAATTCCATGTTTACTTTTTAATTTGAAAAAACTCCAGAACATTAATTTGCTTAATGTTGCCCTGTCACAGCTGGTGCATTTTTGCCGAATATTTTGGCACTGGCAGTGGGCAGAGGGAACCTCATATATTTGCGTCAGACTTCAGCAGCAGCAGCGTTTGTCAGGGGCCTGCTTAAATGACAAGCATAAAAGGCTTGTTTGTGTACTTAAAATTGCTTATTATTACAGAGCAACATATGCCACTATCTGCCATCAGTGATTTGTATATTTCTCCTGAAATGAGGGTGAAACAAATCTGGTCAGAAGCAGATATCCAAATTAATTCTCTGACCATCATTTCAAAATTAAGCAGTCTCTTCTCCCAAAGTTTCTCTCCTTTAAGGTTACTTTGGAGTATTTGCTTTTCTGTCCACATACTCTGCTGCCTATCAAAGGCACAAACACAACTTCAGGTAGAAGTTTGACAAGGAGCCATTTTATAACTCACGTTCATTTTAATTTTTGTAAGATGAGTTTTCATGATATTTTTGCATCTTGGAATCTACTCTTCATATCATGGTGGAGGCACAACATCCAAGATCAAGAAGTCAAAATGCAAAAGCATTTTGGAGCCTTTTCCCATAAGGAAGAGATGCTTTTGATTAAAAACAAACAAAAACAAACTGGACCTATGATCTTCATGAATATAGGGAGTTTCCAGTGACAATCTACCCATTCTAACAATACAGATTGGCCCCTGCTCTACACCTTCTAGGCTGAGACTTCTCTTGTGGATTTGAATCTAAATCACAAGAATGATAAATAATTCATTACCATAATGGTACAGATATTACTCTTAATGAGTTGATCCTAGGAGATGTGGTTAATTAATAATCACTGTCACAGAAATACAATACAATGAGTACAATGGCAGTGTGCATTCCATGAGGGAATTCCCTGTTTCTTCCAAGTCTTTCAACTTGAATATATCCAGTTTTAATGTTTTAAAAAATTCAACCACATTATATACAAGAGGCATGTTGCAAAATGGAATGACCTTCTCACTGCATCTGCTGGAATTCCTATTCCATACTGAACAAACGTCCTTTCATCCTGAACCTCTTTCTCTAATACTCTTCCAATTTATTAACTTTCATCAAGACCTAGCTTCCCTGACGACTTGCTGTCTCTGGCCATACCCTCCCACACAGTTCCAGCTTCATTCACAGCCCTTGACACCATGTTTCTAGAAGAGCTAGAGAAACTCTTTGCTCCCTAATCCCACTTTCAGATTCTCCTTTTTGCAACCGTCACTCCATAGCTCTCTTCCATTGAAGACCACTCAGTGAAAACTTTCCCCCCAATTCACATTATGATGGCTGTTGTACACAAAAAATTAGGTTATTCTGACTTCTTCCTGTATGCCATCTTCTCCTTGTCACCTCTTTGACTTCAAAATTCATGCTGATCTTTCCTAAACTTCTCTAACTTCCCAATTCCGCAGCCTCTTATCATACCTTATCATACTTCTTCACTCCAGTTCAATCACAGTGGCATAGTCACACCCTGGATCTCACCATTATACCTAAGTATTTCACTTGTTCATTAGAAACTCTGACTTTCTTCTGCAACCATAATCTCCTATCCTGTGTCTCACTTCTACTAACCCATTCTTCACTTCTTCACAGACTTAGCACAGACACCTGATAAATTTATCCCTACTGTAGCTTAGACATTCTGAATTCAAGGGATCCATAAGTCTCAGACTCCCAAAATAACAGGAATTACAACCAGCCTCTATTTGATGTTAATACTGAGGAATTATTGATCAGTTTCTTCTATGATTTTATTTCTTATAGATTTTTACATAATTTTAATGAATGGGTGGATGAAACCTTGTCTGAATGGAGTTTTTCTGACTGCATTTTGTTGTATTGAGTCAAATACTTCCATGAAATCAATAAACAATAGACACAGAGAAGTTATTATATACTAATACTCTTTTAACCTCACAGTCGGTTGTTTGAACATGAAGATATGTTCTGCTGTAGAAAATTGCCTGTGAATTTCTGCCTGCTTCCTTCTCATTTTCTTTCATCAAGAATATCTACATCATTCTCATGAAGATTTCTGTATAGCTGAGAAAGAAAATACATGGATGAGTCAATGCTGATATCTTCTTGGTCACCTATCTCTTTTGGTGTAAAAATACAAGTCATAATAATTTTCATTCTACAATCTTCCACTCACCAAGACAGCTTGAAAACTGATCCATGAATGACTTTACATCTCCATGACATTTTTCACTAAATGTCATTGGTCAGTTCCATCTGCTCTTCCAAATTTCATATTCTTAAGTGCCAGTTATTTTATCATCTTTTTCCATTATGCACTGATATGGCAGGGTATAGATGAAGTAATGTCACTGTTGTGGGGAAAATAATGATAAAAATGTTGGCAGATCAGTTCTGTTTCACACCTTTGTAATATAGGAAGGCATTGCCTTCACCCATAATAGGTGTTCTCTAGCATGGCTTTAAGCACCAGCAATGATGCTGCAAGAGAGTACTTTTCACTGGAGAACGCTTCAGGGTATAAAATCTTGGTGAGGCCTCATGTTTGAGTGATGGAGTTACAAACTTGGAAAAGGAAGAAGACATGAGGCAATCACTTGGAAAAGAGACTCAAGTAAGAAATAGAGAGATACTTGAAAAGGAGTCTGAGATATTCTTGAATAGCTATGATGAGAGAGCTAAGTAGGAGAAGTCTGATGTAGGGAATGATGTACTGAGCATGAAATCCAGACTCCCCATTGAAGGAGCTGTAACCTCAGATATGAGCTCATAATAATCCAGCCCCACAGAGTTTGAGTAGATCTCTGTACTAGCCACTGAACATGCTGAGAAACCAGGAAGTAAGTGAAACAAATCCATCCCCTATGTGACCATATGTTAAGGGACTATTTCTTGGTCTCTTCTCCCCATTGTAAGTTTTACCTGGGAAGCTCCTATCTTTTCCACCCATTTGACATGCATAGGAGGCTATATCCATTTTTGTTTGAGGTCAGGGAATGATTCTATTTTATTCCCTCTGTTGACATCCTTTTTAATGTAGGAAGTGATTCTGTTGGCTATTTATAGATTGCATAGTCTGTAAACAGTAAATATTTTATTGGTGGGGGCTTAGGACATGATTTGCAGAACTGATTACCAGAAAGAGCCCACAGAAATGGGGGAAAATAGGAAGGGGCTCTAAAGTTGGAAAACTCAGAGGTTAGGGACTTAGTGCTACATTTATTGTTCTCCTCCCAATATTATCTATAAATGCTCAAAAGTAGGTCTGTCAGCGCTAGTTCTAAGACCTTCCCACCCTTACTTACTTTTCTCTTTTATCAAATGATATTTTCTGTAACCTCCTGAAATCCTTCTCCAAAAGTCTTATAAATACCTTATATTCTAAACTAGTATTGTCTTTGGTTACCATATCTCTCTGCTTGGTAAGGGAATTAAGCATTTTCTGACTGAGGTGATTTCTCAGCTCTTTGTCTTCCTATGATGATGTACAGTGCTTGCTACACTCAAAACCTCCTCATTATCTTATTGAGGAAAGAATTCATTTCTTCTTTTTTATTCCTTGCATTTGACACACAGTAGGTGCTTAATAAATGCTTATTTGCTGAGTGACTGATTTCCGGCTTCTGAATAGTCTCTGATCAGCTTTTGGCTTAATTTCTTCATCCCAAACCATGAAGTTTTCATTACCGTCCCCTCTTCTCATTGTATTCACTGAGTTATCAAGAAGTATGTTTGACTTAGTTTATAAGAGTTCTATATTCTTCATAGAATTTCTCTAGTCCTTCATCCTTAGCACCAAGTTACCTCCTAAACTGTAATTGCCTTCATGCTAGTCTGTTTTACTCTAAATCTGAAACTTTTTCTCATTGCCTTTGGACACCAGATGAAGCCAGTTCCACCAACCTCTGCATTCACCTCTCTGAAGAGAATCTATAAGTTGTTTTTTTTAAAAAAAATTTATATGCAACTTCTTGATTACTTCTGATTTCATTCTTAACAAGAGTATTATTATGGATATAGTTTAGCTCCTCCTGTATTATACTGATTCATTGGTCACTGGATAGATGTTGTATATTATATGTCTTGAATTAGTTTGTAGTTATTTTTAAATCTATATTATTCTTGATGCCTGATTTTCTGTCCCTTCTTCTATTATCCTACTATTATTGATTTTAAAAGATAAAGGAAGAAGGAATGTAAAATTCAGGACTGAGTATTATATGTATTCTAATCCATTTTATGTGTTATTTCAACCCCCATTCTCTGGTTTTCTCTTCCACAGACTTGCTAATTGCTTGGCCACACTGTGGGAACTGCTGCCTGATTGCTGATTATTTCACCCAGACCACTCTTTCAGGATAGCCCCAGCCACCATGCTTCCTTTCACTCCCCTCTCTGGTGAGGCCATCTGCCCCATGGCCTCACCAACCACCTTGAGGTCACTCATCTGCCCTTTTTCTTGCATTGGCTACAGACCTCTCCAGAAGATGGCATTAGTCCTCTTCTGCTATCTTGCATGATATTACACCCTCTGCATCACTCCAACTAGACTCAGTTTTCAGAAGAGGTGGTTCCGTTTTCCAGAGAACCAGTTCTTTCTGGGCACTTCTGAGTTCTCATGGCAGATAGCATGATGAAACTTCAGAGGAGACTTTCTCTTTCTTACACTCCCTCTTTTACCAAGTCACCTCTGATCTCAAACACTAATTCTCCTAAGGAGCCAAAATAGAGAACCTCCTTTATTTTCCAAGTAGGTTTCCCTCTCCATTAACAGTCATCTCTGGGCAAATTTCGTACCTTATTACCTTTTATCCCCAGTACCTAGGCACACTTCCCATGGATTTAGAGGCTAACAAAGTTCCTAGTCATCTTTTCACTGCAACCACTTTCCCTTTCTTTCTCTCTTTACATGCATTTTGTCCCTTCAGATTCCACTAGTCATCTTGAGGCCAACTGAATGGGGTTGTTCAAATTATCTGGATTTCTTCTTGAACATTCAGGCTAGAGAAATAGGACCAGTAAGGCTAAATATTATTTTTCTCCAAATGTTCCACAGATAATACACGTTCACTGTCTCTATTATACTCATAGTCACGTGAACAGCATGTGGCAATGTAAAGAGAACTGAATCTGGAACAGGAGGACCTGAGTTTGAATTCCATCTCTGCCACTTACTACTTGTGTGACCTTAGATAAGTCTCAACTGCTCTGTGCTTCATTTTCTCACTTCTAAAGTGAAGGGGCTTGACTACATAGTCTATAACATCCCTTTAAGTTCTAAATCTATAATCCTATCAGGTACTCAGCAGAGGTATTATCTATCCTTGTTTAGAGATGAGAAATCTGATTTTGAGAGAGGTTATCATTTGCCTAAGGTTAATAACTAGTAAGTGGCAGAAATTTCTCCTCCATCATATTCCCTTCTATCACCTGAACTTCATTAAGAGTATTCTAATCAATGTTTATAACCAGACATAGGCTGGAAAAAATACATCTACAATATCATTATTGCTAATTTTCTTTGAAACAAGTGCCTAGGCATGTTTCTATTGAAATAAAATGCCAAAGCCAGTGAGAATGGTCATTTTATATTGACACAGGTCATTTGAAAAACAGTTTGGGAACATGGACTTCATCTTGAACCATATTCTTAAACTATAGATATGTCTATTATCAGGCACAGAGATGCTCTTGTCTATTATTGCTTCTATTTATTATAAAAGAGTGGGGGATTCTACATACTGTCATAGATTTGAGAGGACAGCTTTATGTCAAGCAAGTAGGTAGGTTTATGATATATATTCTTTTGCTCCGAGCTTCAGATGAACAAAATCCTCTAATCTTACCCTGCTTTAATCCTGGATTAGTGTGGATTTGTTAATAAAATGCTAGCGAAATTGAGAATAATTTACAATGATCTTCAACTTCTATTCCTTACATAATTTCATTTTTTTTTACACACACAAATGAAGAATGGTTTTGAATGCTCTGCATCATCTGTAAATGCAGTGCATGGAAAGTGATCACCCTACCAAGCTGCTTAGTGATTTGTGAGATCTGATAGAGAAACAACAAAAAAAAATAGAGAACAGGAAGGGAATGGGTCAAAATGGTAGATTTGTTTCTGTGTTTTTAAATTGAGCTATAATAGGTTAACCTATTATACAATCAGTGCAGTTCATTGTATTTAACAGATGCTCAATAAACATTTGTTGAATGAATGGACTCTTCTTCTTCTTCTTCTTCTTCTTCTTCTTCTTCTTCTTTACCATTAGCCTGGGTCTCTTTTCTTTAGTTAGTTGTTGTTCTTCGTGCTTGAAGAGTACCAAAATAACATCATTATGTCAGGGTCAAGGTACACTGTGTCCAGTTATGGCTGATAAGACCAATACAAGTGCAGGAGGTGCTACCACAGGTTGGGTGCAAATAGTCTTTATGAACATTTTGAGTGGAGATGTCTCTAAATTTGTGCATCTCATTCATTGGAGTTGTGCTCTTTGCAGTAGTCTGAAAGGTTGACATTTCAGCTCAAGAAAGAACCTCAGTGCCCAGTACCCTATCTTGTCAGGTGAGCTTCAGAATCTTCCCAAGACAATTGGGAGTGATTCTGTTTCCTGGCATGGTGCTAGTAGACTGTCCAGGTTTCATAGGCATACAGCAGTGAGATCAGCATAATGGTTCCATAGAATTTCAGTTTGATAGACAGCCTAATAACCCTCCTCTCCCATACTTTCTTTCAGAGCTTCTGAAATACTGGGCTAGCTTTGGAAATGAGTGCACCAACCTCATCATCTATGTGGAAATCCCTGGAAAATATACTGCCAAGGTAAGTGAGCTTATCCACAGCATTAAAAGTTTCTCCATTTGCTGTAACTGACGGTTCCATGTATGAATAGTATGGTACTGGCTGGTGGAGAACCTCTATTTTCTTGGTGTTAATTATCAGGCCAAAATTAGCACAAGAGGTAAATAATTGATCCATATTCTGCTGCATCTCAACCTTGGAGGCTACATTAAATGCAAAGTCTTCTGTGAACAACAACAACAAAAATCATGTGCAAACTCTCCCTCTACTTTAGTCTTGGCTTATATAGCCTTTTCAAGCTAAATAATTTACCATCAGTGAGGAAGCTGATCCCGACACCATTTTCATCTTCATTGAAGGCATCTGACACCATAGCTGAAAACATAGTGCTAAAAAGCATGGGAATAAGCACACAACCCTCCTTCACTCCATTGATGAGAGGGAAAGCACAAAAGCATTATCCATTATCCAGAAGTAAGTGCAAACATGCTGTTGTGGAACTGGCATATGATACCAATGAACTTCTCTGGCATCCAAATTTTACTATGTCCTCACAACTAACAGCATCAAAGACTTTGGTCAGATTAAGGAATGTTGTATATAGGCCTCTGTTCTGCTCCTGGTGTTTCTCCTGGAGTTATCATGCAGCAAACATCATATTGACTATTCCTCAGCCCTTTCTGAAGACACACTGACTCATGGGCATACAACCATCTTCCAAGTGTAAGATCAGCAAGAAAGACTCTGGCAAGAATCTTATTGTCAAGAGAAGACCCTTCCTGGCCATGATTGTCATAGGACAACCTCTTTTCTTTACCTTTATAGAGATGGACAATGGTAGCATCCTTGAACTGCCAGGGAAGAACCTCCTCTTGCTATACAATCCAGAAGATTCCCGTCAGTTTTTGTATGAGCAGTAGCCCCTTGTCTTATAAATCAAAGCTGGAATAGAATCAGTACCAGGTGCTTTGCCACATGAGAGGAGGGCATTAAAAACTTCTTCATTTGGAAGTTTGGCTAGAGAGGGATTGATTTCAACCTGAGGTAAATAATCAATGGCTTCAGCATTGGTTGTTGACAGCCTGTTGAGAGGAGTATGGAAGTATTTCACCTATCTCTTATATCCTTATCATATACTTATCACTGATTAATATGGCTCCAGTTAAGGTACACCATAGGTCTTTGGCCCAAAATAGCCCTCAGGGCATCATAAAAGTGCATTGGATTGTTACTATCTGCATAAAAATGAATTTCATTTGCCCTCTTACTGAGCCAAGAATCCTGAATCTCTCTAAGCTTCACTTGCACTTTATTTTTGGTGGAGTTAAATACTGCCTTCTTAGAGATAGATGAACTATCCTGCTGGTAAGCTATGTGGAATTCTCATTTCTCATTTAGCAGTTTCTGAATTCTCCCATTATTTTTGTCAAAACAATCTTGATATTTGCAAATTTTCTGACCCAGATGAGTAAATGCAGTGCTGTATACCAAATCTCTGAAAGCTGCCCACTCCTTTTCTGCTTCACTGTTGCCAGCCATATATTGGCTCAGCTTTCCCTACAAATTCACAACAAACTGCTCGTTTACAGGGAAGTGCTATAATCTCTTGACATTAAGTCTTCTGGTAGTCATCTTGCCTTGGTCCACTGCTTTTGTTGAATGCAAATATTTAGCTTGGAAAAGATAAGTCTATGATTGGTCCAGCAGTCTGTGATACACATTATCTTTGTCATTCTCACATCTTTTCTGTCTCTTCTCCTTACAATGATGTGGTCTATTAAATGCCAGTGTTTTCTGTGAGGGTACATCCATAAAGTTTTGTTGCATTTAGGTAAATGAAAGACAGTGTTGGTGATGGGAAGCTCATGGGATACTGAAGTCTTCAGTAATGAATGACTGTTGTTGTTGTTGTTTCTAAGTCCATTCTTTCCAAGACTGTCATGTCTGATGGTTCGTACCTACTCTGACCTTAAAGTAACCCAGGATTACAATCTTATCCTCTTTTGGCACATCGATGATGAGGATCTCCAGATGTTCATAAGAGTTGTATTTAACCTCATCAGGGTTTGTCATGGTGGGAACATATGGACTGATGATGGTAGCATGGAACTTTTCCCAAGTGGCAATTGCATCATCATGAGCCTGTCATTCACTCCCTTTGGGAGGCATTTCTATGTAGGATATGAAGGGCTGCCTTTAGGGCAAATTTAAGGATAATAAAAGGCTTCACATATGAAGTATTTATCATCTGAGCTAAGTTGAGACTTAAAGCAAGATAATTTGTTGAGATAAGTGTCAGGTTAAGGTTCAAAAAGGATTCATTTCCATAAAATGAACACTCCTCAAACCAGAAGAATAGTAGATTTTTTATTTAAGAGCAGGACAGACACAAGATGTAGTTCTACAGAAACAGGAAATTCCACATAGAAAATAGTAAAAGGAGAGAGTAAAGAAAAACATCACCAGTTCGGGGAGCACCAACTCTTGTCCATGTGGCTGGGGAATCCTAAAATTCAGCTATTGAGTCCTGACTGGGAAGGTCCCAGGCAGAGCGCCCTCTCCATGGGTGAGATTCCAAAGAGATAGGGACTCATAGGGGATTCTTATGGAGAAAGTGAACAAAAAGGCATCTAGCCAACAAGCTATGTGATGTTTGCAAACTTCTGGGCAGGTAGCCAGTCCGTCCAGAAGGCTTATCTCCTGGAATGGCTAGTTCCAAGGAGTTGTAGAGTACATGTCCTGAGCACATAGTCCATATACACAGCACATGTAAGCAGTTCTTTGTTCATTAACTGCAGATGATCTGACCAGGATTCATAATAAAATATTAACCCTTCAATAAGAGGAAGTGAATTTAAGGAATGGGGGCTACTTGGACAAATGCTTTGAGGTGTGAGATGACATGTTGAGTATTAATATTGGCTAGCTGAAACAATAAGTTCATGAATGTTGGCAATGTGAAAAAGTAAACAGAGACAGATTGTGGAGATTCAGAAAAACCAGGCTGGAATGATTTCATTTTATCTTAGAAGCAAAAAGTCACTGAAAATTTTTGATCAGGGAAACAGCATAGTCAGATCTGTCTTTATAAGCAGAGCCAGAAAGGACTGCAGAAGTTGTCTAATCTCATCTCTTCATTTGTTTTTGTCTTCTTAGAGGGGGGAAGGCAGGGCAATTGAGGCTAAGTAACTTGCCCAAGGTCACACAAATAGTAAGTGTTAAGTGTCTGAGGCTGGATCTGAACTCAGGTCCTCCTGACTTCAGGGCCAGTGCTCTATGCACTGTACCACCTAGCTGCCTCCTCATTCCTTCGTTTTCAGAAAAGGAAACAGTCCCAGAGAATTTCAGTGATCTGTCTGAAGTCACACTGTTCATAAGAGGCAGAGCTAAGATTAAAATCTTAGCCTTCTGTCTCCAAATTCAGTATTCTTTCCATCATACCTTATTTCCTCTGTGCCTTTAGAAAATTATTTGGGGAATTATGTAAAGGATCAATAAGAGAAGGGATAGACTGGAAGACTGGAAACCAAATTAGGAGACAGTCATAGTAATACAGGCAAGAGTTGCTGAGGGCCTCAACTAGGGTGCCAGCAATGTAAATGGAGAGAAGAGCCCATTGCAAGAGATGTTTTAGAGGCAGAATTAGTAAGATTTGACTACTGAATAAATATGGAAGGTGAAAGGGAAGAATAAATACAGTAAATATGGTAAAAGCAGGGACATTTAAAGGAGGGATTTAGGAGGAAATATGTTGAGTTTCATGTTGAATGTGTTAAGTTTGAGATACTAATGGAATAGACGAGAGGAAATGTCTGGTTTATAGTTGGTGAAGTAGGAATGGAATTTTGGAAAGAGATTAGGAGTAGATATAAAAATTTGAGAATCATCTGAATAGAGGTGATCATTGAACCCATAGAAGCTGATAAAGATACAAAGAAAGCAACTTGAGAAAAAGAAAATGGAGCCCAAGACGGAGACTTGTAGCCATGCTGAGTTGAAACTAGTGAAGTAGACTGAAAAAGAGCATTCAGAGAGATTGGAGAGAAGATAAAGGAAGAGGAGACAAAGTAAGTATTACAAAAACAACAGAAAAAGATAGGAATTGGGGAGAAGGGATGTGGTCAGTAAAGCTACAGAAAAATCAAGGAGGAAGGGGAGAACGTTACCACTTGAGATGATCCTTGAAGGGAGCTAGGAGTTCCAAGTGGTGTAGTTAGTGAGAGTACTCAGGACAGGAAAGGACGTGAGAGACCATTACAAAACTATGGAGGTGAGAAGAAGCCTGTCCTGGAAATAGACTGCTAAAGAAGCCAGATTGGCTGTGAATCAGACTTGAAAGATCAGTTGGATCCAGACAGTGAAAACTCCATTCTTCTTTTATTCTTTTTTAACTTGTTGATATATTTTTTAAAATTACAAAGGTTGACATATGAGTCGCACTGTGAGAGAAGGCTCATAACAAAGAAAAGCCGTTAAATATAAATAAGAAACAATACAATGACACATTCTGAAAGTGAATGCAAGATTACAAATTTGTAGCATGCCTAAACTCTCTATTTTTAATTAACCTAAATCTATATTCTCTCTCCCCTGTCAACTCCATTGGAAAAAGTTGTCAAGCAAAATTAATTCTCTCAATGATTCACTCCTTCTCTCCCTTTCCTTCCCTTCTCACACACATAGACAAATATGTTTATGTATGTATGTATGTGTGTGTGTATATTCATACGTTCACACATAATCTAAAAATTATTCATTTTATCTTCTGTGATCCTCTCTAACCTTTATTTGGTCATGAAATTTTCTCCTAAGGTAATTATTATTATATTTCTCTGCTTTTTTATTTTCAGTTTTCAATGTGCACTTTTATAAGATTTTGAGTTCCAAATTTTCCCTACTCCCACTGCTCCCCTCCCCCCAAGGCAGCATTCAATCTGATATAAGCTATACATGTACAATCATATTAAACATATTTCCACATTAGTCATGTTGTGAAAAAAGAATCAGCACAAAAAGGGAAAACCATGAAAAAGAAAAAATAAAGAGAAAATAGTATGCTTTAATCTCCATTTGGACTCCATAGTTATTTCTCTGCATGTGAATAGCATTTTTCATTATGTGTCTTTTGGAATTGTCTAAGATCATTGTATTGCTGAGAAGAGCTAAGTCTATGAAAATTGGTCATCACACAATGTTGCTATTACTGTGTACAATGTTCTGTTTCTGTTCAATTCACTCAGCAACAGTTCATATAAGTCAGAGGTTCTTACCCTGTGGGTTATGTTCAATTTAAATACATCTTCCGTATCAGATAGTTACATTATGATTCATAATAGTAGCAAAATTACAGTTATGAAGTAGCAACGAAAATAATTATATGGTTGGGGGTCACCACAACATGAGGAGCTGTATTAAAGGGTCACGGCATTAAGAAGGTTGAGAATCACTGATATAAGTCTTTCCAGGTTTTAATGAAGTCCATCTGTTCATCATTTCTTATAGCACAATAGTATTATACTGCTTTTACATATCACAACTTGTTCAGCCATTCCCAACTGATGGTTATCCCTTCAATTTCCAATTCTTTGTCACCACAGAAAGAGCTGCTATAAATATTTTTGCACATGTGAGTCCTTTTCCCTTTTTTATGATCCCTTTGGGACATAGCTCTCCTAGTGGTATTGTTGGATCAAAGGTATACATTGTTTTAAAGCCCTTGGGGTATAGTTCCCAATTACCTTCCAAAGTGGATCAGTTCACAACTCTACCAACAGTGTGTTAGTGTTGCAATTTTTGCATATCTTCTCCAACATTTATCATTTTTTGTCATATTAGCCAATCTGATAGGTGTGAGGTAGTACCTCAGAGTTGTTTTTACTTTACATTTCTCTAATCCATAGTGATTTGTAGCATTTCTTTTATATGACTACAGATAGCTTTAATTTCTTCATCTGAAAACTGCCTGTTTATATCCTTTGACCAATTATCAGTTGGGAAATGACTTGTATTCTTATGAATTTGACTCAGTTTTCTATATATTTGAGAAATGAGACCTTTATCAGAGACATTGACTGAAAAAATGTTTCTCATCTTTCTGCTTCTCTTTTAGTCTTGGTTGCATTGCCTTGGTTTGTGCAAAACTTTTTAATTTAATGTAATCAAAATTATCCATTTTGCATATCATAATGTTCTCCCTCTCTTGTTTGGTCATGAATTCTTCTGTTCTCCATAGATCTGACAAGTAAAACTATTCTTTGCTCTCCTGATTTGCTTACAGTATCACTCTTTATGTCTAAATCATTGACCTGATTTTGGCATATAGTGTAACATGCTGGTCTACGCCTAATTTCTGCCATACTATTTTCTGGTTTTCCAAGTAGTTTTTGTCAAACAGTGAGTTCTTATCCCAGAAGTTGGAGTCTTTGAGTTTATCAAACAATAGATTACTATAGTCATTGGTTATAGGGTCTTTTATATCTAACCTATTCCACCAATCCACCACTCTATTTTCTTAGCCAGTACCAAGTAGTTTTGATGACTGTGCTTTACAATACAATTTTAGATCTGGCACAGCTTGGCCACCTTCTCTTACATTTATTTTTATTAATTCCCTTGATATTCTTGACCTTTTGTTCTTCCAGATGAATTTTGTTATTATTTTTTTTCTAGTTCTATAAAATAATTTTTTGGTAGTTTGATTGGTTTGGCAATGAATAAGCAAGTTAATTTAACTAGAATTGTAATTTTTATTATATTAGCTTGGCCTATCCATGAACAACTGATATTTCCCCAATTATTTAGATCTGACTATTTGTGTGAGAAGTGTTTTGTAATTGTGATCATATAGTTTCTGGGTTTGTCTTGAAAGGGAGACCTCCAAATATTTTTTATTGTCGACCATTACTTTAAACGTAATTTCCCTTTCTACCTCTTGCTACTGGGTTTTGTCGGTAATATATAGAAATGTTGATGATTTATGTTGGTTTATTTTATATCCTGTAATTTTATTGAAGTTATTTATTATTTCAAGTAGTTTTTTTAGTTGATTTTCAAGATTTTCTAAGTATATTATCGTATAATTTGCAAAGAATGATAGCTTTGTTTCTTTACTGCCTTTACTAATTCCTTCAATATCTTTTTTCTTCTCATATTGCTAAAGTTAACACTTCTTGTACAATATTGAATAACAGCAGTGATAATGGACATCCTTGTTTTACCCTTGATCTTATTGGAAATGCTTCCAGCTTACCCCCTGTACAAATAAAGCTTGCTGATGGTTTTAGATAGACACTACTTATCATTTTAAGGAAAACTGCATTTATTCCTATGCTCGCTAGTGTTTTTAGTAGGATTGTGTGTTCTACTTTGTCAACAGCTTTTTCTGCATCTCTTGAGATAATCATGTCATTCCTGTTAATTTTGTTATGGATATGTGTAATGGCAATCAAAGAAGTACTTAGTGCTTTGTTTCAACTACTTATGTAAAGCACCTTGTTTGAGTTCAAGTGTCTTTGAGCCTTGCTCTGATTCTATCAAATCTTTGTTAAGACACATAACTTGTGAACCCCACAACTTGTGAACCCCTGTTGCTAATGCAACAGGAAGTGGTGTGACAGGGAGGAGATTAATGACCATATATAAGAAGAAGTCCAAGCTGAGAAAGGGTAGAACTGAGAAGAGAACACCTGTGGTGGCAGAATTGAGAAGGAGAACTTTGTGGTGGCCAAGCACTCTATTTGTCTGTTCTGTTTGTGTTGAATTTTGTTTGTGGTACTTTGTACAGAAGCCCTGGGACCTTATTGGCAGCTCTGAAAGAGGATTTTCTTGTTGTCTGTTTACAGAAATCCTGGAGAGGGATTCGAAGGTCCCGGGAGTGTACTGATGATTTTTCTTGACCTCTTGGACCTTGTTGGTGGGTCTTTGTTGATTTCACAGGCAGATAGTGAATTGATGATGGTGCCAGTAATGTGTATGAATGTTGTTTTGGCTCTGTTATGTTTTGTCTTCCAGAAACAGAAATTATGAAGGACTTGAGGTGGACTAGACACTGTGAGCTCCAATGTGGAACAGGAATTGGATGAGGAGCTGGATGAGGAGTTGAGAGCTGCCTATCTTTGAACCTAGGTGACACTTCAGTAGATTCAGATAGGAGCTGGACCCATGGAAGAGGACCCATGGAATTTGGAAGCCAGCCTTGAGTCAAGATGAGAAAGACCTCTTCTTGGGTACTTAATGCTGACTGAGAAGATCATGATTTACTGTGACTTAGGAGTGGAGAACTTTGACCTTTGTACTCTGTGTTCCTTAAGGAGGCCTTCTTCTTAAGGATGATTGAGTTAAAGACTTACTAAACTCATATCTTTTGTTTAAAACTATGTGGTCACTTTGGTGAAAACTATGTGGCCACTTTAGTGATAACTTGTTATGTTATAACCTTGTGAATGCTGTACTTTGGTTTCTATGAGTGTTTTGCTTTCATTTACTGCTGAATAAATAGAGAGTTCACTGTACTGTGTAATCAGAACCTTAAAGCTGTTCACAGTAGCAGTTCTCTGGAAAACTTATCACACCGAGCTTTACAATATGTCAATTATACTGATAGTTTTCCTAATGTTGAACCAGCCCTGTATCCCATCCTCATGATAAGTTGCTATAATCTCTTTCCTACTATTTTATTTAAAATTTTTGCACCAAGATTCATTAGGTAAATTTGTCTATAATTTTCTTTCCCTGTTTTGGCTCTTCCTGGTTTAGGCATCAGCCCCATATATGAATTATAAAAAAGAATTTGGTAGAACTTCTTTTTCACCTATTTTTCCAAATGGTTTATGCAGTATTGGAATTAATTGTTCTATAAGCATTTGGTAGAATTCATTTATAAATGCATATTGTCTTGGAGATTTTTTTCGTAGGGAGTTCATTGATGGTTTGTTCCATTTCTATTTCTAAAATTGGTTTATTTAAGTATTTTATTTCCTTTTCTATTAATCTGGGCAATTCATATTTTTGTAAATATTCATACATTTCCCTTACATTGTCAGACTTATTGGCATATAATTGGGCAAAATAGCTCCTAATTCTTGTTTTAATTTCCTCTTCATTGGTGAAGAATTCTCCCTTTTCATTTTTGCCACTGATAATTTTGTTTTCTTCTTTTTTTAAAAAAATAAAATTAACCAAAGATTTATCTATTTTTTTCTCCTAAAACCAGCCCTTAGTTTTATTTATCAGTTCAACAATTTTCTTCATTTCTATTTTATTAATCTCACCTTTGATTTTTAAAATTTCTAATTAGGGATTTTAATTTGTTCTTTTTCTAGTTTTTTTAATTGCACACCCGATTCATTCATCTTCTCTTTCTCTATTTTCTACATGTGAGTATTAAGCAATATAAAATTTCCCCTAAAAACTGCTTTGGGGGGCAGTTAGGTATCCAAACTTCATTCACTACAGGCCCACTGTATCTAACTAGCCCCCCCTCCCCACCAGTGTCCTAACTTATATCCACTAGAACATCAAGGCAGACAAGCATGTCCCTGAACTCCTAGTAGCCACAGAAACAGCAGGCATGCCCATGTAATAGAAACTCAGCACCCCCCACCAGACCCTTTCCCATAAGAACAGGTGTGCAATCACAATTGCATCATCCATTTAGTCCAAGACAGGACCACAATAGCTAGCCAGTTGGAGAACAGAGTGACCAGAATGTTTAACCACTGGACCATAGATGGCACCCCTCCTCCCTTACCTAATCCCTCAACAAACCCCTCCTATCAATCATGTTCCCATAATTATATGTAAATCTTGATTATGTAATCAGCATCATATTCTCTATAAAACTGGGTGTCTTGCCTTACTGGGGGGCTGATTTCCTCAAAGGGACTTAGCCACCTGCCAGAGCATGAAACCTCAAAACTATAATAAATCTTTCCAACTGGCTTGGAGTCGGTCTGAGTCTTTGTAATTTTTTAGACACGACCCACCCCAAACCTACTGCAACCTCATCACTATAAGCTCCCTCCTTTTTTTCCCTTTCCCCTACTATTTCTTTCCTCCCTTTTCCCTTCCCTTCTATCCACCGTGCTCCCTTTTTGTTCCTTTTTCTCCTCCTACTTCTCTATAGACTAAGATAGATTTCTATTACCAATGAATGTGTGTGTTATTCCCTCTTTGAACAAAATCTGACTAGAGTATGGTTCAAACAATGCTTGCCTCCCTCCCTTATTTCTCTCTATAATAATAGATCTTTGTGCCTCTTCATGTAACCCTTTTCTGCCTCCTTCTTTCCTCTATTATCAGTACAATACTTTTTTTCATCCCTTAATTTTTTTTATCATCACATCAAAATCAACTTATACCCACATCTTCTGCCTATGGAAACCCCTTATAAATAAATGCTCTAATAAAGAGTTACAAGGATTGTCTTCCTATGTAGCAATGTAAACAGTTTAACCATATTGAATAACATGTCATTTTCCCCCTGTTTACCTTTTCATGTTTCTCTTGAGTCTTGTATTTGAAGATCAAATTTTCTGTTCAGCTCTGTTTTTTAAAAATCAGGAATGACTGAAAGTCCCCTATTTCACTGAATATCCATCTTTTCCCCTGAAAGATTATCCTCACTTTTGTCCTCACTCTTGATGGGTAGTCAATTCTTGGCTGTAATCTAAACTCCTTTGCCTTCTGGAATATCATATTCCAGACCCTCTGATCCTTTAATGTAGAAGTTGCTAAATCCTGTGTAATCCTGACTATGGTTCCATGACGTTTAAGTTTTTTTTTTCTTTCTGAATGCTTGCGGTATTTTCTCCTTGACCTGATAATTCTGGAAGTTGACTATAATATTCCTTGGAGTTTTCATTTTGGGACTTCTTTCAAGAGGTGATAGGTGGATTCTTGTGATGACTATTTTACTCTCTGATTCTAGGATATCAGGGCAATTTTAGTTGATAATTACTTGAAAGATGCTGTCCAGGCTCTTTATTTTGATCATGGCTTTTAAGTAGTGCAATAATTCTTAAATTATCTCTCCCAGATCTGTTTTCCAGGTCAGTTATTTCTCCAATGAGGTATTTTACATTTTCCTCTATTTTTTCCATTCTTTTGATTTTGTTTGACTGATTCATAAATTTATTAGCTTCTGGTTGTCCAATTCTAATTTTTAATGAATTAATTTCTTCAGTTAGCTTTTGTTCCTCCTTTTCCATTTGGCCAATTCTACTTTTTAAGGAATTGTTTTCTTTAGTGAATTTTTCTTTCCATTTGGCCAATTCTGTTTTTTAAGGAATTATATTCTTTAGTCACTTTTTGTCCTTTCTTTTCCAAGTTATTGACTCTGTTTTGCATACCTCTCATTTCTTTCCCCAGTTTTTCTTCTACCTCCCTTATTTGACTTTTAAAATCCTTCTCAAGCTCTTACAAGAAGACTATTTGAGCTTCAGACCAATTCATATTCCCCTTTGAGGTTTCACATGTGGGTACATTGACAACGTTATCCTCTTCTGAGTTTGTGTTTTGATTTTCCTTGGACCATAGTAACTTTCTGTGTTTAATGTTCATTTTTGCTTCTTGCTCATGTTGTTTGCCTATTTCCTAGCTTTTAAAGTTGAGTTCTCCTGCTGGAACATAGGGGGCACTCTTCCAAGCTTCTTGTGCTGGGGCCTCAGGTGAGGGCAGCTGGAGGCTACAGGAGTCTGGCAACTTGCATGATGCTGAACTGGAGTCCTAGTGGTGGTAACTAGTGGGTGCTTATGCCAGGGGGAGTTTTTCTGTGTTTCCTGGGACTACACTGAAACACATGGAGGTCTGGCCCCTGGAGGATGCCTATTTTACCTGGGCTGCACTCAAGCACCTGGAGGTTGGGCAGAAAGAAGGTGCCTGATTACCCCGGGCTGCACTGAAGCATGTGAAGATCTGTCACTGGAAGATGCCTTCCCAACCCTGGTTTCCTTAAGTATGTGGAAGTTCTACCACTCAAGGATGCCTGCGTGCCTGGAGCTGTGGCAAAGCATAGTGGAAAATTTAAATTTCTATGGCGTAATGGAAAGAATAATATATTCAGAATCAGAGGAACTGGACTCATGTCTTATCTCTGTTTTTTAGTCCCAAGTTATGTTACCCTGAGTAACTCACAAGGTGTCTCCCATGCCTGGAATGGTCTCCCTCTTCCCCATCTCTCTTAGAATGCAAATTTTTCCAAAAAACTAGCCATGTGGCCTTGGGAAAGTCACTTAACCCCAACTGCCCTACCTTGCCCCCTCCAAAAAGCAATAAAATAAAACAAAATTAGAAAATCAAACTTAAAAAAAAAAGAATCCAGGTCAAGGGGCTTCGGTTCCTGGTGCTATCTAGTCAGCTCTTCTTCCACCCCGCTAGACCCACCATGGCAGATGAAGACCTGGAGGCCCTGCGGAAGCAGAGACTGGCTGAGCTGCAGGCGAAACATGGAGACTCTTCTGGTGACCCAGCACAACAGGAGGCAAAACACAGGGAAGTGGAGATGAGAAACAATATTCTAGCTCAAGTTCTGGATCAGTCAGCACGGGCCAGGTTAAGTAATTTAGCACTTGTAAAGCCAGAAAAGGCCAAAGCAGTAGAAAACTACCTCATACAGATGGCAAGATATGGACAGCTGAGTGGAAAGGCATCAGGGGAAGGATTGATAGAAATTCTTGAAAAAGTAAGCCAGCAAACAGAAAAGAAAATAACAGTTAAGTTCAACAGAAGAAAAGTAACAGATTCTGATGAAGATGATGAATATTGAAATCTAATGTTAAAGATTCATAGACTTCTTGAAAAATTTCTAGGAAAAGATACTTGGCAGAAGTGAAGATCTAATTAAATGGTAACTTTGCTTTCTGTGTACATTTTGAGAAAGAGGCAAATAAAAAGGACTTGTTTATGTAAAAAAAAAAGAATCCAAAATTTTTCAGGAGTCAACTCAATGGCTGCCTTTTGCAGGAGATATCTGGGAAATGTTTCAGGCACAGTGAATAGAATGCTGGGCTTGGAGTTGGAATACTTCAGTTTGAATCTAGCTTCAGACACTTATTAGCTATATGACCATGGGCAAATCATTTAACCTCTGTTTGCCTCAGTTTCCTCATCTGTAAAATACAGATAATAATAACATCTACCTCCCAGGGTTGTTGTGAGGATTAAATGGGATAATAATTAGAAAGCACTTAGCATATAATAAGGTATCTAAGCCATATAAATATAAGCTTCTCCTCCTCCTTCTCCTCCCTCTTCCTCTTCCTCTTCCTCTTCTTCTTCTTCTTCTTCTTCTTCTTCTTCTTCTTCTTCTTCTCGTCTTCTTCTTCTTCATTGTAATTGTTTTCCCCATTCTCCCACCTGCTTGTGCCCTTCCCTTTAAGGTATGTTTCTTGTCCATACCTACGTAGAGAATTTTGCTGGAGACTCTTATGCAAATGACCTTTCAGCCAGAGGTTAGACAAATACAAGAACTTGAGGTCTCCCCTATCAGAAAATAAGATTTTGGGGGCAGAGCCAAGATGGTGGCATAGGAGCAGCAAAATTCCACAGTTCCCACACAGCCACCTCAAATACCCATAAAATATGACTCTAAACAAATTTTAGGGCTCTAAAACTCACAAAAAGACACCTCCTGCTGAAGGCAGCTCAGCAGGAAGGGACCATCACAGTGCTGGAAGCCAAAACCAGCCCAGCCTGAAACCTCGACTTGGCCTTGGAGGTGGCCAGGGTGAGCCACAGCTGGAGCCTTCAGGAGAGTGAATCAGCAGCAGCTATGGCAATTTCCAGAATTATCAAGCCATAAGAAACAAGGACTAAGTGAAAGGTCAGGGGATCTCAGCAAAACTTGGGGGAGAAAAGCAGTCTGGCCAAACTGCCTCCAGGGCAAGGAAGCAGGAGAAGCAGTGGCCCTGCAGCCACCTCCACATTGCTGCTTCAGAGCTCCCAGCCTGCAGACTGCAGGGGGGCCAAGTGATCATTCAGAGGCTAAGTGTTCTTGCATTGAGTGGCCTGGATTCAGATTGTAGTCTTGGGGAGTGGTCCTGGGGTGTGTTTTCAGTGAGCCAAAGCTGGTGGAGGCTGCAAAAAAAACAACAGCCCCCTAATAGCTCCAGCAGCTGCAAAAACCTCAGCAATTTGGAACAGAGCTTTCCCCTCTGGAAGCAGAGTTCCACAAAGCTAAAAAATCATTGACTGACCAACTGTGAGCAGGCAAAGGAAGCAAAGTAAG
>CM053582.1:226225737-226244586 GCA_028627135.1 Pseudochirops cupreus
TCATAGAAGAGGCAAGGGATAATTGTTGCAATGGAGGGGAAGAACAGGAAGGCAAAAGGGAAAGAGTCGACTTTACTCTCATTGAATTTGGCTTAGGGAAGGAATGACATAAACTCTAAACTGGGTAACTTGCCACAAAGGAGAGTAGGGGAGGGGGATGAGAGGTGGGGTGATGGAGGGGAGGGCAGTGTGGGGGGGAGGGTTGATGGAAGTGCACAGTTCTGTAAAGGGACAGGGTGGAGAATAGAACAAGGGGGGGAGTGGGATAGGAAGGAGGGACATGTAACCAGTCTTTCACAATATGACCACTGTGGAGATGTTCTGCGTAATTATACATGTACAGCCTGTACTGAATTGCTTGTCCTTCTAGTGGAGGGTGGGTGGTGAGGGAGGAAGGGAAAGAATCTAGAATTTAAATTTCTATAATCAAATGTTAAAAATATATGTGTATATATTATTGTTATTGTTATTATTATTATTATTATTATTATTATTATTATTTACTACATCCAACCAGGAATTAAGTTATATAGGCGCTGTGGTAGGGAGACCCATCCTGCCCTACCAGAAAGTCAGAGGAGCGAAGGGGAGGACATAGGAGAGAGCAGATTGGGGGAGGGGTTATACAGTAGGGTGGCTGTTTTCAGGTGTTGGGTAGGGGAAAGATGGGGAGAAATTTTATAACTCAAAATCTCGTAGAAATGAATGATGTAAACAAGACAATAAATAAATTAATTTATTTTAAAAAATAAAGCATATTCTCAAGGGTAAAAAAAAAGAAAATAAGATCTCTGAGAGCAAAGATAGTTTTGATTTTTTTCTTCATATGCTCAGAATTTAGCAGAATAATAAATACTTTAAAAATTCTTGTTGATTGATTTCTTGATCTCTAAAATTAAGGGGTTCAGATAGATGATTCCTAAGGTTTTTTTATAGCTCCAAATCCCATGAACCTATGAACTTAAAGGACCAATAGAATGGGAGAGGAAATGCAGGTTATTACTCCTTTGATTTTCTCCCCTCCAAATTGAAGAAACACATTGACTCTGGGTATTGCACATGTAACTTCTCTGATTTTAGTTTGTTCTCGTTTTGAAAAAATGGGTTTATGTACTCTTCACTACTTCTGAGTACCCCTGACACTCCATCTATCTTATGGGTGAAAGCTTCTGTCATGGTGAGGAAAAGTCAAAGAATAGAATCCTTGGTCTCTTCCAATTTCTTGTTCCCAAACAGCTCTTGGCATGAAATCTTCAGGAGTCTGAGGGCTAAGCTCTCAAATCATTGAATGCCCTTGTAACATGTCTCCTAGGTGCTCAGCCACTGTGCTCCATGGGGAAAATTCTCATTTTCTTGGCATATCCTTTCTATCATCCCTTCCTTTCCTTTTATTCCTCTCCCTACCCCTTTCCTTTCTTTTTTTCTTTTCTTTTTTTTCTTTTTTATTACTTTTTGGAGGGCAGAAGGCAGGGCAATTGGGATTAAGTGACTTGCCCAAGGTCACATGGCTAGTAAGTCCATCCTTCTTTTCTTTAAAAGAAAAAAAACAAACAAAAAAAACAAAACCAACACTCTCCAGCCTTTTCATGTCTTACCACAGGCTACCTGTTTTGTAATGCAAAGGAGTTCCAATGAAGAACAACAGAAATTTTGTCGTGACTCAGGGGAGGAGGAAGAGATTAGCAGCTAGTGGATATAATATCAATAATATTGCCTCCATTCCTTCAGTGAGCAACACACAGTAGCTGGGGGTATGTGGTCTTTGTACTATGGTTTAAGACCCAGACCCTCAGGGTTCAAACTTACGTAAAGTTTTGGACAAAGAGGCAGCCTGCTGCAAATGGGAGACTGCCCTGTTATTTAATGGTCTACTAAAATGAGGCTCTTATCTAATTTGCCTATTAAGGAGTGAGAAATGTGATGTTTAAAAAGTTCAAGAGACATAATTTCTGGGCGATTAATCATTTTATTAATAAACCTAGCATTTTATTAACAAAAGGAATGGTCATTTGGCCAGCTCTGTAAGAAGGAAGACACAGGGTGGTGAGCTTACAGTTTATATACCCTTGGAAGAGTGGGTATTCCTAAAGGTAGCAATCAACTCTGGTTACCTAGTAAAGCTAGGTGGACCTACTCTAATGAGGGGATGGGACAGTGACATCATCTTACTCCTGGATAAAGGTACTACCTCCACAATCAGACCGACCACAGCCCTGGGCAACCTAGACAAAGATCTGCCTCCACTCAAATCAGCTTGAGTGGAACACAAAGGACAGGAATTCATTTCAGAATAGAAAGTATGATCTAATTGGGTGGAGTAGCAATACTCAGAATGAGGAGAATGTTAATTCATATTCCATCAGCCCTGTCTGTGAGAGACTAAACTTAGAATGAAGAAATAAAACAGGGAAATAGCTTGGGTCTCCCCAGTATTAATAATTGACTATTAACATAAGAGAGAAACAATAATTTCTTTCAGAAATAAGAGATAGAGAAGCAAGGAAATTAACCCACATGGTACAATTCTAACAAGGGGCTAAAAAGGGAAGGGGAGTGCTAGAGCCATACCCGTCAAATCATTTTTTCATCTGCTCAAAAGTACATTTGAGACTTTGATATTAGAGTCTAAGTATAATAGATTTACAATCCTGGATGGTAAAAACAGTTCATTATAGTAATCTTTGCACGTCCTTTCCATTTTTCCCTCTATTTGTTGTCTTTCCATTGATATTCACTAATTCTCATATTTGACCCAGTCCTATTCATCTTTAGCAGTGATGGTGGCAGATTGTTGGAAAAGTGGCAGAGGGTATGAGAAATCATAGTTTTTAGAACATCTTTGAACTTTGACTTCACTGTTAGTACTTTAAATGTAAAATCTTTGGTGATCAAAGTGAGGAGATATTGCTGGAAGAGCTAAATCATATCAATATTTATACTCTTACTATTAACAAAACCAGAAAAAAAGAGAAAAAAGTTTTAGCTGAATGGAAGGAGAGCTCACAAGTGTTCCTTGGAGAGATCTTAAAAAATGGAATTTGCAGAGTTGGTTTTAGTGTCATAGAAAAGGCAACAAGAAACATTATTTCATAAGACTTTGTCATCTTATATTGTAGTCCTGATAAGTATTTGCAAAAATATCACCATGAAAATAATTGCAGTTTATGTATCAACACTGGTGAGAATAAAGAGGTAGGAAAATTCTATGAAGAGCTTGATAATGCATTCCAAATTAAATCAACCTACATGCTGATACTCAGTGACTTCAATGAAAAGATGAGAAAAGGTGAGGATGGAGAGAAATGTATAGGAAAGCGTAGTTCTGGAAGAAAGAACGGGAGAGATTTGTTTGCAATGTTTAAAAGCACTGGATTTGGACTCATCCTGAGTCCAAAACCTACTTTATCATAAGTTTATTATAAAGACCAAATGAAATAATATTTGTACATTGCTTTACAAACATTAAAGCACTTTTTAAATGCTAACTAAGGTATCTAGGTGGGCCAGTGGATAGAGTGCTAGACTGGGAGTCTGGAAGACATGGGTTCAAAACTAGTCTGGGTAGAAAGACTAGGGCTAGATATATGAAACTGGAAATTTTCTTTACAGAGAGGATAATTAAACCCATAGAAGCTGATGATCTCAGAAAGTGAAATAATATAGAATATTAAATATAAAAGAACAATAGCAAATTTATGACTTATCTCAAAATTGTTTGTCTGAATTAAATATTCAGATATTAAATATTACTTTAATTTGAGTTTAAATTAATTAATTTAAATGTTGATTCATATCATTAAATATTAATTAAGATATTCAATGTTAAAAATGAGAAAGATGATCGTAACAACAATAATAATAGTTACAAAATAATATCTCAACATCCCTAGCCTTTATTCAAACCCTTCTATTTTCAGTCTCTACGTTTGTGGTGGCCTTTTTCATCTTCAAATAGTTTTATTGGAAAAAAAATCTTTTTTATTTTAGCTAAAATCTGCTTCACTATAGATTATTCATATGTATTTCAGTTTTGTTCATGTTGCAATAGAAAATAAATCTCTTCCCCTGAAGACAGAAATCAGATCTATTTTATGTCTTCTCCCTCTACCCTATCCCAAGCTTACCATTCCTATGTCCTTCATTTGTTCCTTGTTCAACTTAAACCTCTGCTCCCCAGCTTCAAGACTGACTATATTCGGTAAAGCATGCTGACTCTCTTTGTATTTGAAAATTATGGTAATGCCAAAGGTAAAGTGACCAAAGTAGCAAATCTGTATCCCATTAGTTGGTTTTTCACCAGGCTGAGAAGCACTGATGGACAAGGCACCTGTTGTCTGGTTCACACAATGCTTTTTTTCATGTTCTTCTATGTTATTTCCATAATTAATATGAAAATAGTTTTATTAAAAGTAAACCATTTTCAACTTCTTTCATCTGCCTTAAAAATGAATTCCATTTTATAATTTCTATAATTTAAAAAATAAAACTTCATTGACTTCCCACTACTAAACAACCTTCAGTCACATTTCTTTTGCTTGAAAACCAGTATATTCCATAATCTACTCCTGACCTATTGATGAAAACTTACATCTTATCACTTTCCATCATAAAAATTGTGCTCCATCTAGATTACTGTTGTTTAGTCATTTCAATTGTGTCCACATCATCATGACCCCATTTTGAGGTTTTCTTGGCAATTATACTAGAGTGGTTTGCTATTTCTTTCTCTAGTTCATTTTACAGATGAGGAAACTGAGGCAAACAGGATTAAGAGACTTGCCCAGGGTCACACAGATAATAAGTATCTGAGACCAGATCTGAACTCAGGAGGAGGAGTCTTCCTGACTCTAGGCCCAGCACTACTTCCAGGGCTCTACCTAGTTGCCCACTCTCTCTAGCCAGGCCTCCTTAAGTAGACAGGTCTAGAATGTGAGTGCTATCCAAGAAGGACAGAAAAGATGGAATGTTTTAGGATTGGGGGAAGGGCAGTCAGGGAACAAAATAAGTGCAGCATAAGAGGATTTACATAACACTTCAAGGTTTGCAAAGTGCTTTACAAATAATGACGCCATTATTATTATACCTATTTTGTAGATAAGAAAATTGAAGCAAAGAGAAATTAAATGATTTATCTAGGTCACACAACTAGCAAGTATCTGAAGTTGGATTTGAACACAGATCTTTCTGATTCCCAGCAGAGCAACACTTTGTGTCAGTGATTGAGAGGGATACAGAAAGAAAGATGTCTTAAGACCTAGGCCAAAAGCTTCATTGTCAGAATTCAAATCTCAGCCATAGACAGTTATTGGGCTCCAGAAGACTCTAATGAAGGGGAATTCAGTGATCCAAGGAAGCAGGCTCCATCAGGTCTTCCTCATATAACTTCCTTCATTCTTTCCTCATATAACTTGAATGGACTCCAACCTGCATTGGAGGCCTTGATCAAAGGAGATATGACTTCCTCAGAGATCATACAGATTTGCCTAGAGGACATGGCATTACACTGTGAAAGACACTGAGGGGCACTAGGTAGAACTAAACCAAGTGTTTGATGTTAATAGATCTAGCCAAGTCAGGACTAGGGTGAGAGTATTGGGAGAACTGGGACTTTACCCTGGGGCACTAAATTTATACTAACAAGGGTGATGATGATGGTGATGTGCTGGTAATAATGATGATGGGAGTCATCATGGTGAAGTGGGAAATGAATAGTTTTCAGCTGTTAATACAGTAAGAAATTTTTTCATTTTCAGAAATTAAGGAAGACAAGAAATAATGAGCAGCACGGTTTTAGAAAAATTTGGCAAGTTTTATATGAACTGATGCAAAATGAAGCAAGCAGAACCAAGAGAACAGTGACAACACTGTAATGATGATCATTTGTGAAAGACTTAGCTACTCTGGTCAAGGCAATGACCTAAAACATTTCTAACGAACCTGTGGTGAAAAAGCTATCCACCTCCAGAAAGAGAAGTGACAAACTAAATGCATATTGAAATATACTTTTTTCATGTTATTTTTCTTGGCTTTTTCCCTCATTTTTGGTGTGTTTTTTTACACCACTGCTAATGCTAATGGTTTGCATTACTTCAAAAGTATAATTAATATCATATTGCTTGCTTTCTTAAGAGGTGGGGAAGTGGATGTAGTGAGAGAGAAATTGGAATGCATTTTTTAAAAATAAATAATAAAATATTTAAAATATATAATTGGGAAATAATGAAATAAGTAAAAACATATTAAGTTGAGAAAACAGAAATCAAGGAAGGCAAATAATTGGAATGTTATTTACTATTCTTTGTTGTCCTGAACTAATATAGTTTAAAGGATGAAACTACATTATCAATTTAGTGCTGTATTAGTTAAATATACCAGAGAAAAGAGAAGGAAACATACCTCCCTCCTGTCTTTCATGAAATAGGAAGAACATCAAGTTGTTGAATGATGCATATCTTGTCTAGAATAAGTTCAATTTTGCTTATTGTTTTCTTTGTTGTAAAGGAAGATTTGATATTGGCTGTATATTTTGGGGAATTGTTTCTGTTTTTAAAAAAATTAAGTTATGAGTAAAAGTATTAATTGGAGATAGATGTGCTGTATTTGGAGTTGTACCTTGGGTTTGAATTCTGCTTTTAACATTGAACAAATTACTGAATCTCTTCGAGCCTCATTTTCTTCATCTATAAAATGGGGAGAATAATGCTTGTACTACTTATGTTGCAAGCTCATAGTGAAAAAAAAGTACTTCAAACCCCTCTAAGGTGCTAGAAATGTGATATGCTTCTTCTTCAAGTGGGAGAAAAGTATAAAAAGCTCTGGCAGTATACAATGATCAGAGGTACAGGCAGCAGGTAGTGTCAGAGTTTCAAACCCAGGAAGGACCTAGTCATAGGAACTGTAGTTTAAGGCAAAATCCCAGTCCCTAGAATAGGATTTGGATGGGTAAGGTAGGCACAGTGTTGATGTGCAGAGAAACAAGGTAGTAACTTAGGGATGGAGACACAAGGCAGTGACCTCGATCCTAAAACTGGGGCACAAGTGCAGCTCAGTACTAGCTGTAAGGATGATAAAAATGCCAAGTTTCTTTACTCTTAGCCTTTCCTAGGCCCAAGAATAGGTTTCGTTCTGAGTTCTCTAAAAAGACTGGGTATGGAGAAGGGAATTAAGTGGCCTCAGTTGCCGAGGTTTGATGTATTTAGGGACAGAGTGCCACCCAGCTTTTTTCAAGGTGTACTTCCCTATTTTGACAAAGGCTGGCCTTGGTTATCAACACTAACATAATTTAGAAGGGAGATGCTCCAGTCTCCTCTCTGATGAAAATAATATTGAGGTCCTCTTGAATGAATGACTGGACACATAGCCAGAAATGGAAGTAGACAAGTAGGTGTAGTCAAATTATATTTTTGTTCTGTTGCATAGAACAAGGATTTCTCCTCTAGGGTGAATCCCACTTTGGGTTATAGATTTCCAATTCAGTTTTTCCTCTGCTCTAAGTATCTAATGGGGACATTAAGCTTCCTCAGGTACCTCCTCTGCCAACCAGCCTGGTTATTCAGCTTGGTGGTGCATATACTTCAAAAGGAGATGAAGGAGGATGATTCTGTATATTTTACAAAGGGAAAAGTAACAGAATGTGAAACTTCTTAGGCAAAAGGGGAAAGGGAGAGATAGGACACCAAACATTATTTCACAGATCAAGGCAAGGTGGCCAGAATGGGAAGCAATGTGTCTGAACTTTGGGTAAAGGGGTAAACTTTGGAAAGAAAAGAAGGAATTCATCTTCTGCTTTTGAAGGCCTGGCTTTTCATAGGCTACCTCTTCATTGGTACTAAACAAGCTGGATGATTTCCTATGGAATTCAACCAAAGCATTTTTGTGTGTGTGCAAATCTTGCTGCATGACATTTTAGATCCAGAACTATGATTTCATTGGTGTTGGGAACTCCTCAGGAAGGGGAGGAAGAAAAGGGCATGAGCATTAATATGGGGTTTACTATGTGTCAGGCACTAGTGCTAAGTGCTTTACAAATACTATTTCATTTGATTCTCACAGCAACCCTGTGAGATAGGTACTGTTATTATCCCCATTTTTCAGGTTGGGAAATTGAGGCAAAAATAGGCTGTGACTTGCCCAGGGTAAAACAGTCAATAAGTGTCAGGGGGTGGGATTTAAGAGAATACTATCACCTAGGATGCCATTCTCTCTTATAGATCTGATCTAATTGCTCATTTGGAGCTGAGCCCCTAGATTTCTTATTCATAGAGTTTAAAGATAGAAGAAACCTTTTTGTTGTTGTACAGTTGTTTCAGTCATAACTGACTCTTCATGATCCCGTTTAGGTTTTTCTTGGCAAAGGAACTGGAGTGATTTACCACTTTTTTCTCCAGCTCATCTTACAGATGAGGAAACTGAGGCAAACAGGGTTAAGTGTCTTGCCCAAGGTCACACAGCTAGTAAGTGTCAGAGGCCAGTTTCAGGACTCTAAGACTGGCGCTCTCTACACAGTGCCACTAGCTGTCCCAGAAGAAACCTTAGAGATCATCGAGGCCACCTCTCTCATTGTAAAGATGAAGCACTGGAGGCTCAAGTAGATTAGATGATTTATCCAAAGTATCGTACAGCAGCAGAACAAGGATTCAAACTCAGATCCTCTGACTTTGAACTGCATTATACAAAAGGATGCATGTGTGTGCGCATGCACACACGCACACTCGCAATGTGTTTACATTCTTAGAGAGTTGCCTGAGGCACTTAGAGGTTAAGCAACTTTGCTAAAGTCACATAGTCTGTAACATAACCTCTCTGTCTCTCTCTGTCTCTGTCTCCGTCTTTGTCTCTCTGTCTCTCTTCCCCTCTCCCCTTTCCCCCTCTCCCCCTCTTTCTCTCCCTGTCTCTCTTTATATACACCTGTTTGTGTGCATATATATAAATACCACACACCCCCAGTCATCCACCATATATCAAGAGAAAAGCAACCTGGCACATACATAGAGAATTGATCTTGGAGTCAGGAAGACCTCAGGACTTGTCCTGCTTCCTTTACCTGTCTCACTCAGGCAAGACATATAGACAAGCTAATTAAACTTTAAATGCTTCAGGTTACTACTCTCTGAGACCACAAATTGCAGGCAAGGAGGTGCAACTCTGTATTGGTAGAAGATGTTCCTTCCTGAGAGTTCCTTATACCAAAGAAATCACAGGTCTTTCTCCCTCCAGAGCCCTTCCCCTCTTTCCCCATCCACTGTCCAAATATGGGTGACATATTGCCCAACTGTGGGTGTATAAGAGGCAGCATGGTATGGTGATCTAGCTTCAAAATTAGGAAGACCAGTCCTCAGACACAAATTTATTGTGCAACCCAGGGGAAGTCACTTAGCCTATCAGTTCCTGAGGCAACTCTCTAATATAGTAAATTGGATAATAGTTGTTGATGTGAAAGGCTAGAAGGGAGTTTTTGTGCATTCACACAAAAAACATATAGACAGATGTAAACATATAGGCATATATGGATATATCCTTCAAGCATTTTAAGAAAAACTTCTGTATCTGGCAATCCTTACTGTCCTGGGACTGGAATATTAGAGTTCTAAAGTAGAGTCAGACAATGCAGGCTCTGTAAGTGGTAAAAAGAAGAATATATTCAGTCTTCTTTCTCCACTAAGGACCAAACAAGAAGAAATAGGCTTATATCAAAAATAGAAGGTTTTAGGTCACTTATGGAACTCTCAAGATTAAAGGCCATTAAGCCCAGATGAGTTATTGAGAAAGGTCATAGATTCTCTTTCCCTGAAGGTTTTAAAAACTAAGGCAGATTGCCATTTGACTAAGTTGCTTGAGGGAAAGTAATTCTAAGCAGTCCCTGCTGTCTATGATTTTCTGATGTTAGTGTCCCATAGTACCAACTGGAGGATGAGTCTTTAAAGCCTTTGGTTCCATGCCTTGACTGGATTTGTGTATATAATTCTCTAGAAAACCTCTCCTTAATCCCAACTTGCAGAGTATGCTTACCAAAAGGAGTGGATAAAGGTGCCACTGCCATTAACAAAACCTGTCTCCCATTCCTAGCCTCCACAACTATGGACAGTAGTTTCAATCAATTTCACCAACTGCTATTTATTGGAAAATCCAAAGTAGGCTAGATACTATAAAGGACCTACTGAATCTGCAGAAACCCATGGTTCCTGGTCTTTAGAAAGCTCAGACTCACAGACTCAATTACTTAGAAAGAGTTTCTGACAGTGGCAATTAAGAAGCACACATGTGTGGGTTACCAATATATAGCCAGAATATCCTTGTGCATGGTAAAGACTTGCTTATTGGGACCCTGTTCCCACTTCAGTCTCTGTGGGCCATGGGCACAAGAAGATTCATTCTGAACTGGCTTTGAGTAAAGCATTTCTTATTCACACTTTGGATCTGGACACATTGACCACAAATAGATTTTCACACATGCACACACAGTAGTCAGGGTAAGCACGTGCACACACAAGTGGATTTGCACTTACATACACACATCTCAAAAAGCAATTTTTTCCCCCTTAGCATCAAGAAAGTTCCTTTTTCCACTTAAATGCTTTTCCAAATAGTCTTATTTTATTTTATTTTTTTTAAATTTATTTCTCTGCCATATCCTTTTCAATCTGGAAAGTGACTTGGCCTCTTTTCCCCCATCTATTTTCTTCCTTGCCGCTATTCAGTTTAGGCATGAAACACAGAACTAGATTGAAAGCATTCAATGGCTATTCAATCGGAGAAGAAAAGAGCCCCTCAGAGCTTTATTAGATATGAAGATCCACAATAAAAATCAATTTCTGCCTCTTTATGCAGTTTAAATGACAAAGTACCCACCCATTCTGCAGCCATTGTGCTGGGGAAATGTAATTCAGTCCCGGAGCTGGGCCCAGAGCACTGTGGACTCTCTGACCTGCACTGACAGATTCCAATATGATACAGACCTTCGGAGATAATGACAGCCACTTCATCTCACAGCAAGAAAAAAGTTATCTGATATCTTTGAGGGTTAAAAGGCTATGTGGGCAGCATTTTCAATAACCCACTAAATCAGCATCTTAAAAAATACCTTGGCTTTGTTCCTTTCAAAAAAAATTAGCCCCTCACTCCCAACTCAATTCCTGAGGCCCCAGCTGATAGTGTCACAAGTGCCTCCTTCCAAACCTATTCAGTCTCCTGTGGTACAGCAAGGGAACCCTCCTAAGCAATTAGTTGGAAGGCAAGAGAGGTGAGAGAAATGACTCTATCCCCCAAGGAATACAGATCTTGGAGGCTCTGTGTTCTGACAATCTAAATACAGTGAAACCACTTTAAATCTGATCAAAAACTTGCTTTAGAATGTTGTTTTAAAAAGTTATGTTCTGCAGGAAAGGACACATTCCACTTAACAAAAAGCAGTTCGTTGCTAAACCAAGTTTGTGAAAGAGCTATTGCTAAGGGAACTAATAGAAAATTATTAATTTGCAAACCTTACAATTGTATGCAAATTTTAATGTACAAAATTTATATCTTTAGTATATGTGTGTATATGTGTATATACACACACACACGGACCTAAATGTTTTCTTCTATAACTAGCATGGGGTGGCTCTTCCTGTGTGTATGCATACATGTGCACATACACATACATATCTTATTCCTTTTCCAAAGATGTCAGTTGTCATGGAAATCTGTGACTGAGAAAAATGTCATAGTCAAGGGTTATACCTATAAAACTTTCATCTCTCTTTTACCCAATGTGGAGGTAAGAGAATAACAAGGAAGACAAAAAATGTAAATTAAAGTATTTTTTCTGCTTAATTTGAAGCTCTCATAGAAGGGTTTTCTCACTGGGAAGGGAAGTTACCATAGAATAAGGAAAAGCTGCTTAGAAGGGCTTTTGATGCCAAGTTGATCTGAAGTCATGTACCTTTTACATTCCTCAGGAAAGGTTTTTGATTTGATGTTAATAGAAGTAGCATGAGTTACAAAAGAATACCTTACTCAAGGTATGTGAACAAGATCTAGGCTGGAAGTAATTTAATAGCACAAACATATGCCTTAAGACTTTCAAAGTATACGTAATTAGTAAAAAATGTCCTTTTAATCCTTAACATAACATGTTTAATAAAATGAGATAATATCAAAAAGTACTTTATAAACTACAAAATGTTAAATAAATGCTTGCTATTAATATGATTATTGTACTTATATTCAATTGTTTTAACAAGTTATATTTTTATAACTGAGGGGAAAAGTGTGATTATCTCCATCTCTAGCAAGAAACACATATGACCGTGACTACCTTACTGTTACTTTGGTCCCATCCATTATCAAGAGTTTCTCTTACACCAGCTTTAGTTCTTTTGCATTATGAAAACATTTTGGGTAGGATTTGTAAACTTTATAGTATGATGAATGAAAATGTCACAGAGTGAAATAGAAGAGTTCATGGACATGAGTGCCCCTGGTTTAAGGGATTTCCTTCCATCAAGGTTTCCATTGTTATATAAGTATCTAATGGGTTTCCAAGGCACTATTTTATTATAACGGACCCTTAGAATTCCTAGCCAGGAAGATGCTTAGGCCTTTTCATTTCTTGTCTCTACTTTTTGATGTTGTTTGTGGGTTGGGTCCCTCCCCACCCCCCGTGTTGTTAATCACATCTGGCCTTTCCTTTCCTCATCTTGTTATTCTCTATATCTCAATAAAGCAAGGACAATGTTCTGGTCATGTAAACTGGAAATAGGGACTTTTATTTGACTTGCAGAAACTTCAAGGAATATAGTTCTATCTACCTTGTGGAAGTTCTATACCTAAGGTCACAAAAGATTTTATCTCTGTATGATTTCTTCCTACATGGGAATGATTATTTTCACAGCAATATATTGATAATCTCAGTTTTCAAAGAGGAAAGAAGGAGAAGAAAATAGTAATTATATAAGCATCTAAGTCATTGTCTAGTGCTTCTTTCCTGATGGCTAAGAAAGATACAAAGGAAGAAAGGAGGGAAAGAAAGAAGAAAGGAAGAAAGGAAGAAAATAAGGAAGGAAAGAAAGAAGGAAAGAAGGGAAGGAGGGAAGGAAAGAAGGAAGGAAAGAAGAAGGAAATGAGGAAGTTAGGAAGGAAAGATGGAAGAAAAGAAGGAAAGAAGGAAGAAAGGGAAAGAGGGAAGGAAGAAAGGAAAGAAAGAAACAAGAAAGGAAGGTAATAAGGAAGGAAAGGAAGGAGGGAAGGAAGGAGAAAGGAAAAAAGAAAGAGAGAGGGGGAGGGAGAGAGGGAAAAAGAAAGAAGGAGACAAAAGAAGAGGGAGGAAAGAAGAAGGGGAGGGAGAGGTGGGAGAGAAGGAAGGAAGAATGAAGGTAAGGAGGAAGAAAGGAAAAAAGGAAAGAATCAAAGAAGGAAGGAAGAAAAGAAGGGAAGGATGGAAGGAAGAAGGGAGGCAAGGAGGAAGGAAGGAAGAGAGGAAAGAAGAAAGAAAGGAAAAGAGGCAGGAAGGGAAGGAGGAAAGTAAGGAAGAAAAGAGGGAAGGAAGGAAGGAAGGAAGGAGGGAGAGAGGGAAGGAAAAAAGGAGGAAGGAAGGTAGAAAGAAAGGAAGTAAAGGAAGAAGTGAGAGAGGGGAGAAGAAAGGAAGGAAAAGTCTGGTGGTAGCCAAGCTTCAGATAACTCTGGAAGGTGAAATAGAACAAAATATTTTATATTTACATATAATTCTAACTTGTTAAATTCCAGGGATTTTACTTAAGATTTTACTCCATTTAGGTTTATTTTATCATTTTAATGGTTATAGTTTATATTTAAAATCTTTTTAGAAGAGAAAAGGATATTATATTTGCAGTCAGATTTAGATTTCATCTTCTATACCAGTTAGAGTTCAAGCAACTTTAACCCTGGGGAAGAAGAACGAGATAGATGCCACATCTTCATCTTACTGTTTCTGTGTTCTGCATGGTGCTGAAGCGTTCTGGTTACATGCTAGCTGTGCTCCTTGAGAAAGCATGGAGCAAGTAAAAAGGAGCACTGAAGAATTTCTGCTGACAGCCCCATTTACAATGCCAAAGAACCCTGTACTGCCAGGATCTGCCCCATCTTCCAATAATCACCTCAGTGTAAAGCTGTGCATCCATTCAATATGTCAGCCTGGACAGAGTAGCTAACTTGCCATTATGTTCAAGACACTATGCCAGGTTGGGTGGGATATATTAAAAAATATATAAATCTGAAGTCTAACCACAACTAACTCATGAACTAGTTAGGGACACAAGACATATACACGTGAAAAATTAAATACAAGACAACCAATTTTATTGGATTCAGAGCAGGAAGGATCACAGAATTTAAAGCTGAAAGTGATCTTAAAGATTATTTAATCTAAGAACTTTGTTTTACAAAAGAAACTAAATCTAAAGCAGTAAAGTGACTTACCTAAGGTCGCACAGAAACTATTTCTCCAACTCTGACTCTTTTGTTCTTCCAACTATACTGTAAAGCCTACTACTAGATGAGCTATATATAGAAAGCACCAAGTGAGAGATACAGGCAGTAAATAAGTGCCAGGGGAGCTCAGAGGATGAAATCATCACTGTGGGCTAGTGTGGTCAGGGTAGGTTCCATGGAGAAAGAGAATGTCCAAGAATAGTTAAGATCTTGTTAGATTCAGGTTAGATAGCAAGGTGGCATGGTGGATAGAGTATTGAGTCTGGAGTCAAGGAGACCTGAGTTCAAATCTACCCTAAAATGTTTATTGGCTGTGTGACCCTGGGTAAGTCATTTAACCTCTTTCTGTAAAATGGGGATAATAATAGCACTTACTTCCCAGGGTTGTTGTGAGGATCTAATGAGATAATATTTGTTAAGTGTTTAGAACAGTGCCTGGCATGTAGCAAGAATTGTTATTATTATTATCAGAGAAAGCTGGAGGACATTCTGTTGGGTGGCATGCAATATCCTTTACCTAGAAGGCTTCCTACATACTTTACAGACATCAGTAGGTAAGAAGACCACAGGGGAAGATGCATAAGGGTGAAAGGCTCTGATCAGTGAGGAATTGTTAGTAATGCCAAAAATGGCAGAGTAAAATACTAAGTTAGTATTATAATTAGCTTTTGCTGATATCTGTATCCCCAGTGCTTTGCACAGTGCCTGCACATAGTTAGCATTTAATAAATTGTCTGTTTACAGCTGGAGTCAGGAAGAACTGTGTTCCAACAGTAACTGTGATGTTAGTTGCATGACTGTAGGCAAATCACTTACCTTTTCAGTGCCCTAAGCCAGTCTCTAAGACTCTAAGTTGCATATGAGTTGTTGACCTGAATCAACAGAGTCAATTTTCACACTAGTAGTTCCCCACATAGAGATGACATCATAGACCTGGGCAAAGAATAAGAGATAAGTGTGTGGGGGTGGGGAGAGTAACACCCAAAGCTCAATACTCATCATGGATGCAAAACTGTTTTGGGCAGAGTCCTAAAAGGGACCTTTATATGGCAGAGTAAAAGGCAGTGGGCAAACTCTAGTTTTAGCTCTACTACTAACTTGTCATGTGACCTTTGCATGAACTGTTTTAAGATCTTTGGGGCCTCAGTATTGGAATCCTACTTTTCCTCCAAAACCCAACTCAAAGGTCATTTCTTCCATGAAGAAACCATGAAGAACCCTGGTCCTGACCCCACCCCCATCATAAATTGTCTTTCCTTTGTTTAAGATGATTGTACATGTATAGCCTATATATGTGTGCCATCTGGAGGGGAGGGAAGGGGGAAATTCAGAACTCAAAATCTTATAAAAGTGAATGTTGGAAACTAAAGATAAATAAACAAATAAATAAAAGAAATTGTCTTTCCTTCCTTGGATCTCTTTTGTTCTGAAGCCATTTGTACATGTCTCATACCCTCCTCCTAGATTATAAGCACCAAAAGGGCAGGGACCAGGCATTGTATCGAAATGAAAAAATTACAGTGCTTGGAATCTAGGGGACCTGGGTTTGAATGCTGGCTCCACCATCTGTCACCTGTGTGACCTTGAGGAAACCATTTAACCTTTCTGGTCCTCAGTTCTGTTAACTGTAAAATATGGGAGTTGGAAACAAGACCTTTGAGGTTGCTTCTTGGTCTAAATTCCATTAGTCTATTCACCTTTGTAACTTAATCTTGTCACATCTAGCTCAGTTCACTCATATAGTAAGAACTTGGTAAAAGTTCAAAACATTCACACCTCCCATGATTTAGTGAAGCATGTATCATCTATGCAATTTCTGAAGGATGTGGTCAATCAAAAGGTATTGATCAATCATGTACTATGTGCCATTCATGATGCTACCCACTGGAGATACAAAGACAAACATGAAACAATACCTGCCATCAAGGAACTTGCATTCTCTTTATTTTATTCCTCTTGCTAATGGAAGTTTTAGCAAAGAAGTTTTTAAGTTATCTCATAGGTTCCATAAGCTTTCTACATGTGATGCAAATTAGAAATGTCCTTTATTTGTTCTAAATATGCCTTTTTCAGAGGATGAAATCCTGTAAGCAAATTCATGTTTACTCTGTATGACTTTTAGATCTTTCTCCTCCCCAAGGTAATTTTTAAACCCAGGGCTTCTGGAGCCCAAGTCACATACTCTCACAACTATGCTGGGCTGGCTCTAAAAGGCAGCTAAGAGCAACTCCTTCTTCTGTGCCCAGCATGCTGCCTTGTTCATAACTGGTGCTCAATGAATATTTGTTCAAATGAAATGAATCTACTATTTTAGAGGACAATAATTAGGGCACATGTAGTTTTTCTCCAGTAAACCACTTGTAGACAGCTAGGTGGTACAATAGATTGACAAACTTGGAGACAGGAAGACTCTTCTTCCTGAGTTCAAATCTGACCTCAGACACTTACCAGCTATGTGACCGTCGGCAAGTCACTTAACCCTGTTTGCCTCAGTTCCTCATCTGTAAAATGAACTGGAGAAAGAAATGCCAAACCACCCAGTATCTTTGCCAAAAATAAAACCCCAAAGGGGGTCATGAAGAGTTGGACGTGACTTAAATGACTAAATAATAACAAGTACCTATTATATGCCAAGCACAGTGCCCAGCATTGGAGATAGAGACAAAAATAAAAGCAATATGAGTCATCAAGAGCCTAATAGCCTAATGAAGAGAAAAAATATATACACAGATAAGTAATCCCAAAATTTTTACAAAGTAAATACAAAGTAATTTCAAGGGACAAGGAGAACACGAGTAACAGGAGGGATCCCAAAAGGCTTTCTACAGGAGGTAGCACTTGAGTTGAACCTGGAAAATGGCTAAGCATTGCAAGAGGTTGTGGTGAGGAGTGAGAGCATTCCAGGCATGGAAGGAAGCCTGTTTTTTTTTTTTACCTTTTTTTTAAAATTTAAAATAATTTATTTATTTTCTTGTTTATATCACTAATTTCCATGAGATTTTGAGTTACAAATTTTCTCCCCATCTTTCCCCTACCCACCACCTAAAAACAGTGATCACACTGTCCCCAATCTGCTCTCTCCTATGTCCTCCCCCACTACCCCTCTGACTTTCTGGTAGAGCAGGATGGGTCTCCCTACCCCAGTGCCCGTATATCTTAATTCCCAGTTGCATGTAGTTAATAATAATAATAATAATATATACATATATGTTTTTAACATTTGATTATAGAAATTTAAATTCTAGATTCTTTCCCTTCCTTCCTCATCACCCACCCATACTGGAAGGACAAGCAATTCAATACAGGCTTTTCATGTGTAATTACGCAGAATATCTCCACAGTGGACAAATTGTGAGAAACTGATTATATGTCCCTCCTTCCTATCCCGCTCCACCCTTGTTCTATTCTCTACCCCTGTCCCTGTCCCTTTACAGAAGTGTGTACTTCCAGCAACCCTGCCCCCCCTGCCCTCCCCTTCATCATCCCACCTCTCATTCCCATCCCCCCTACTCTCCTGTGTGGTAAGATACCCAGTTTAGAGTTTATGTCATTCCTTACCTAAGCCAAGTAAGGTTGACTCTTTCCCTTTTGGCTTCCTGTTCTTCCCCTCCATTGTAACAATTATCCCTAGCCTCTTCTATATGAGATGATTAACCCCATTGTGTCTCTCCCCGTCTCCTCTCATTCTAAACCTCTCCCACCTAAGAATTCCACCTTTTAAAGTATCATCCCCTCCTGTTCAATTGATCCTGTGCCCTCTATGTACACATACTTACACATACTAGGATATGTGTTCATACACATATACAAACCCTCCTACATAAACATATGTGTATGTATATGTATATATACATTTGTATTCCCTTCACTTATTCTCATACTGAGAAAAGTTTCATAAGTAACAATTATCATTTTTCCATGTTGGCATGTAAATAGTTCAACTTTGATAAGTTCTTTATGATTTCTTTTCCATGTTTACCTTCTCATGCTTCTTGTGTTTGAGCGTCAAATTTTCTTTTCAGTTCTGGTTTTTTCAGCAAGAATGCTTGAAAGTTCTCCACCTCACTGAATAACCATGTTTTCTCCTGGCATGTTAAACTCAATTTTTCTGGGTAGGTGATTCTTGATTTCAATCCTTGCTCCCTTGATCTCTGGAATGTCATATTCCAGGCCCTTCAATCCCTCAGTGCAGAAGCTGCCAGATCCTGGGTTATCCTAATTGCGTTTCCACAATTGCTTCCTCTTGGCAGCCTGTAATATTTTCTCTTTGATCTGGGTACTCTGGAACCTGGCTATAACATTCCTAGGAGTTTTCTTTTGTGGATCTTTTTCAAGAGTTGATTGGTGAATTCTTTCAAGTTCTATTTTGCCCTCTGGTTCTAAAATATCAGGGCAATTTTCCTTGAGAATTTCTTGAAGGAT
>CM053582.1:226245086-226266005 GCA_028627135.1 Pseudochirops cupreus
TTTTTTCTAGACTACTCTCAAACCACTCCTGTTTATATGAACTGTCGTTATTACAGTTTCACTCTTATTTCAATAGAAAAGAATGAGACTATCTTTTTATTTTTGCAAAAATATGCTAACACTTTAGCAAATTGATTATCTTATGCCAATGACAGCTGACAAGTATGCAATATTTGAAGGTTTTAGAGTGCACATCACTCTCATTTGACTTATAAAAACCTTGTGAAACGAATGCTATTTTTATCATCACTTTATGGGTGAAGAAAAAGAAAATCAAACTGTTTAAGTGACTTGCCCAGAGTCACACTACTACTCAAAATCTGAGTCAGGGTCTGAACTCAGATCATCCTGACTCTAAGGGCAAGGTTGTATGAAGAAAAAGTCATACTGCAGATCCATTATATAAATAGGTTCTGCCCTTCAATCACTCTGAAAAGCTATATATTTACTGCCACAGTGTTGTCCTTGATTAAAGTATTTTTAGAGTCTCAAGTTTTGAATTGTGTTCAGCTATAGGACAAAGTGAGGAAAATGGTCTCCATAATTTATAGTCAAATCTAATACAATTTTCAAATTTAAAGATATTTTTCCAGGGATTGGTTTAGGATAGCCATTTCATACTGAGGGAGAGAAAAATATTGCTTTTAATTTGTAAAATATTATATATTTGTAAAGTGTTTGGCATAGTACCTGGTACATAGTAGGTGTTGTGCAAATATAAGCTATGATGATTATTATTAATTGTTCCATCTATACTTTATTAGACTTGCTTTCATTTGCTGGTACTTCCTGACAATGTCTCTGAGTTAAAGCTCATACTAGCAATTTGGAAACCTAGGTCAATTCATTTGAGATAGCAGAAAAAGATGACTATACCAGAAGACCAATACCTGGAGGAGTGACCCAAGAGGTAGGTCAAGGAAATGTCACCTGGAGTCGGCACCCTATTTTACCAATTGTTGTGGCTAACAAGGTGCTAAGCTCAGTTGTTTCTCTTAAGCAAGAGGACGGGTGCTGTCATCATCTTCAGAAATCCTCTGCAACACAGCCCCCAGTTGTCCTCCTCTAAGACTGGCTCTGCTCTAAATTTGAAAGCTCTTTAAACTTACCACTGATTACAACTTTGTCATTGCTGGCAGTTAGTATAGATATTAATTATTTAAAAAATCTTTTCTAAGCTTATATAAGTACATACTCATCAAATTTAAGTTAAATCTGTACTTGAAGATCAATTAAGAACATTTCTTTTGTACTTTTCCTCCCAAACTCTCAAACTTTATTTATAGATTTCATATTCTATATGTATTTATATGTATTGGGGTTACAAATAACATTTTTCCCTAGACACCCACACATAGGCAAATAAGAAAACTATTCTATTTTCCCCTTCTAGTAGTATGAACAACTCCATCCCTTTGGTCCACCCTCTTCATTTTTTTCTTCTTCCTCCTTCCCCACCTTGATCTCCCAAGTCTCTGTATCTGCAATAGGCCCATTAGAAGAAATAATATATTTTTTTTCCAACAGCGCTGCACACCTTGTAATAAATAATGTGAGCATTGCCTAACAGGCACTCTAAAGAGACTGGTGATAAATAAAGAAACTTCCCATCTCTCTGCAAGCACTAGACAGAGGGCTAGAAAGAGGAGAGTTAGCTATTAAAGATCCCACATAGCCACGGGCAAATTCTCTCATCGGCATCTCCTTGCGGAGACCTTTTCTTAAAAGCAGAGATTGCTCTGATGGTTCAAGGTGCTATTGAGCTCTAACCAGGGACAATTACAAGACTCCAGTCACAGCATCTGAGGCGATGCTTGTGTCTGATAAGGTTGAAGGAAAATAATGGGAAGGAGGGTAGCGATAATGGGTTGCTGAATGGATGGGATGAGGTATCATCGCACAGTGCCTGGAGACAGAAGCAGCTGCTAATGCAAGAAGGGCTCCCCTCCCCACCTTCTTTCCATTTTCATTGCATAAAAAAACCTCTCTCTAAACATGCACTTCAAAAATAATTTTTTTTTCTAGCTCCAAGCTACTAATACTCCTCACCAACAGATTTTTATGCCACAGGAGGTTTCAGAATCATTCTGCTTCTTTCAGTCACTTTTTCTGTCTTGTAGTTTGGAATCCAGAAGGATAATAGCTTGTCTCATTTTCTTATCCTTTCTCTTTCTCATTCTATCCTTTCTTCTATTCTATTTTCCACTTGTTCTGTAATGTGGTGATTTTGGAACCTTATGCATTTTAAAACAACTTTTAAATTAGAACAATTTATATAATTTTGTCATCTTTTCCTTGATTTTGATTTCTTTTTCTTGTCTTTGGAACAATCATTGCTTTTACTGTATAATCTAACTGGATGGGCATCTGAGCAGTTTAGCAAAAGTTCAAGGTTCACTTGCATGCATATGCTGCTTTGAAAAGAGAAAATAGTAGAATTTGGATGAAAAATAGTCTATATTTAAAACAATCATAAGAGAAACATTTACCTGTTGTGATGGAGCAAACAGCTGTGTTCTGAATTGGGGAGGGAAGTAGGGGAAAGGAAAATTTAGTAGGTTCAGTCAAGACTAACATTGAACCTTTGTAGTATATTAGTCATGGAAGTATTTGAATGCCAGAGTAAGAAGGGATTATTAATCCTTTTTAAAAGCCAATTCATTCATTTTGGAGATAGGGAAACTGAAACCCAGAAAGGGGAGATGACTTGCCCAATTTCACATAGGAAGTTAGTGTCTGAGTTGGTGCTGCAATCCAGATTCCTTACTTCTCGTATTTTCATTCATTCCATCTGTATCTTATCTCTGCACCACTTTGGAACTGGTCTGAGGATGTTGTTGTTCATCCTTCATTTTTTTTAGAAGGTAGGATTTTATTTTATTTGCATAAAAGTATTTTTATTAATTAATTTAGTTTTAGTTTTCAACATTCACTTCCACAAGATTTTGAGTTTCAAATTTTCTCCCCATCTCCCCTCACTCAAGATAGCCTGCATTCTAATTACCCCTTCCCCCAATATGCCCTCCCTTCTATCACACACCCCCTTCTCCTATCCCCTGCCACTATTTTCTTATTGAACAAGATAGATTTCTATACCCCTTTGCCTGTGTATCTTATTTCCCAGTTGCATGTAAAAACAGTTTTTAACATTCATTTTTAAAGCTTTGAGTTCCACATTCTATCCCTTCCTCCCTCCCCTCCCACTCTCATTGAGAAGGCAAGCAATTTGACAAAGGTTATATATGTGTAGTCGTGTAAAACACCTCCATAATAGTCATGTTATGAAAGACTAATTATATTTTCCTCCATCCTATCCCACCCCCCCAATTTATTCTATTCTCTCCTTTTTCCCTGTCCCTCCTCAAGTATTTGCTTCTGATAATCCCCTCTCCCAATCTGTCCTTCCTTCTACCCCCTTTCTTCTCTCCTTCCCCCCTGTTTTTTTTGTAGGGTAAGATAGATTTCCACACCCAATTGAGTGTGTTTGTTATTCCCTCCTTAAGTCAAATCTGATAAGAGTGAGGTTCACTCATTCCTTCTCACTTCCTCCCTTCCCCTCCACTGTAAAGCTTTTTCTTGCCTCTTTTATGTGAGATAATTTGCCCCATTCTACCTCTCCTTTTCTCCTTCTCCCAGTACATTCCTCTCTCATCCCTTAATTTTATTTTTTAGCTATCCTCCCTTCATATTCAATTCACCCTGTGCCATCTATCTATCTACTCCAACTACCCTAATACTGAGAAAAGTCTCATGAGTTACAAATTTCATCTTTCCTTGTAGGAATGTAAGCAGTTCAACTTTAATAAGTCCCTTATTATTTTTCCTTCCTGTTTACCTTTTCATGCTTCTTTTGAGTTTTGTATTTGAAAATCAAATTTTCTATTCAGCTCTGATCTTCTCATCAAAAAGGCTGTAAAGTCCTCCATTTCATTGAATTCCCATTTTCCTTCCTGAAAGATTATATTCAGTTTTGCTGGATAGGTGATTCTTGATTTTAATCCTAGCTCCTTTGACCCCTGGATATCACATTCCAAGTCCTCTGATCTCTTAGGTAGAAGCTGCTAAATCTTATGTTACAGTGATTGTGGTTCCACAGTACTTGAATTGTTTCTTTCTGGCTGCTTGCAATATTTTCTCCTTGATCCGAGAACTCTGGAATTTGGCTGTAATGTTCCTTGTAGGTTTTCTTTTGGGTGTCTTTAAGAAAGTGATTGGTGGATTCTTTCAATTTCTATTTTGCCTTGTGGTTCTAGAATGTCAGGGCAATTTTTCTTGATAATTTCTTGAAAGATGATGTCTAGATTCTTTTATTATTATTATTATTATTATTATTATTATTATTATTATGGCTTTCAGGTAGTCCAATTATTTTAAAATTATCTCTCCTGGATCTATTTTCCAGGTTAGTTGTTTTTCCAATGAGATGTTTCACATTGTCTTTTATCTTTTCATTCTTTTGGTTTTGTTTTATAATTTCTTGATTTCTCACAGAGTCATTAGCTTCCATGTACTCCATTCTAATTTTTTAAGGAATTATTTTCTTCATTGGGCTTTTGGACCTCTTTTTCCACTTGGTCAATTATACTTTTTAAGGCATTCTTCTCCTCATTGGCTTTTTGGACCTCTGTTGCCATTTTGTCTAGTCTATTTTTTTAAGGTGTTATTTTCTCCAGTATTTTTTTGGGTCTCCTTTAGCAAGCTGTTGACTCACTTTTCATGATTTTCTTGCATCACTCTCATTTCTCTTACCAATTTTTCCTCTGCTTCTCTAATTTGATTTTCAAAATCCTTTTTGACCTCTTCCATGATCTGCAACCAATTCATATTTTTCTTGGAGGCTTTGGATGTAGGAGCTTTGACTTTATTGTTTTCTTCTGGTTGTGTGTTTTGATCTTCTTTGTTACCAGAGTAAGATTCTATAGTCTGAGGTTTTCCCCCCAACTGTTTGCTCATTTCTCAGCCATTTACTTGAGTTTTTAACTCCAGCTTTACTGTGTCTTATCTGTACCGGCGCATTTTGAACTAGACTGTACCTCTCTCCCAGCCTAGTGCAATAGACCTTTCCTGTAAACTTTCCAGGTTGTCTTGGGCTGGAAACTTGTTTTACTCTGTCATTTTGTGGGTTTTGCTTTTCTAGAATTTGTTTAGAGTCATTTTTACATGTATTTGGAGGGGCTTGAGGGAGAACTCAAGCAAGTCCCTGTTTTTACTCCACGATCTTGATTTGACCCCTCATTCATCCTTCATTTTCAAAGAGGACCATTAACATCATGGGTGATGACTTGCACATAAATTGGATTTAAATGAGGCAAGTTGCACAAAGTTGTCAACCATGCTCTCTCTTCTAGAGTCATCAATCCAGTGGAAAGACAAAAGTCAATATGACTGGCGATGGCCCAGGATGCAGCAGATGACTTTGGCATGTCCAATGTCTGACCAGTCTCTAAGCACTCCACAGAGCCTGCTTCATCTACCTTCATGATCATTGGAACAAACTGTTCTCATCTGCCATTCTTCTGGGGTATGGTTTCACATGTTTGAAGTTGACATCCCCTTAACTCACTGATGGATTTGAGGTCTGTTGGTTACCCTCAATCTAGTTTAGCCTATCTGCCAAAATGATAGCTTCTTGATAGACACCAAAGGTGGATGAACAGAAAAGAGCTTGGCAAGCCCTCACAGAGGTGCTAGTCCTCCCTTTGAGTATGTAATATAGACACGTCTGTCAATCTTCTGAGCCTGATTTTTAAAAAAATCTGCGTAATTTTTTAGTCTGTATAGTAAATTAATCTATTTGCTGTTGTTTCCCAGCTATTACATTTATGCCATATTGTTTGAACCTGTGCTTCAATGAATGAATAAAGTCATCAAGTACTACTAAGGGGCTGTCTTCTCAGGGAATAGTGATCTGAGCTTAGAATAAAGAAGTATAAGGAACAAACCTGCTTGAAAAGAGCATAAACACAGGATTTTTAGGATTGAGAGTCAGATGGACCTTTGGAGACCATCTAGTCCAATCTCTATACTTTACAGGTAAGGAAAGTGACCCCCAGAGAAAGGAAGTGACTATGGAAGAGTTGCTAATTAAACAGATCTTCTGATTCCAAATTCAGTGTTTTCCCCACTAAATTGTTACTATATGCCCCCTCTTCCCTAAAAAAACCCAAAACAATAACAAACAAAAAAACCCAACAAAAACCTGGAAACAACACTAACACACATGAAATAAGAAGTGGAAGGATTATATCCAAAATTAAGTCATGGTGACCCTAAATTTATAGGAAAAAAGGCACATGGTATGATGTTGAACTTTATTTGCTTGTGTATTTCAGGAGAGTTGTTGAGGTTTAAACTATCCAAAATTACCTTGGTCTGAATTATTTCCTCTATGGCTATTATATAATCAGAGGATCACAGATTTATAATTAGAAGAAACTTTAAAAGCCATATAATTCATCTAGTTTAATCTTTTCATTTTGTGAATGAAGAAATTGAGGCTCAGAGTTACATGACTTGCCCAAGGTCACATGGGTAATAATAGGTTCAGTATTTAAACAAAGGTCCTTTATGTCCAAATCCAGAACTCTTTTAATTGTATTATATTAATTCTTGTACCTTGTTGAATTGGAAGAGTTTTCTTAATATTCAAAAGAAGTTTGTAATTCTACAAGTTTTCTGCTATCTCCCTAAACATACATGCACAAAATAAACTAAATAAGACTACACGTCACTACAAAACTTTATTCTATATCACTGCTGGCAGTGAATGAGTATGACAAGGCTCTAGTTATTCCTAAGCCACCAGCTAAGGAACAGTTAAATTCTCCCATAAATACATTGTTCATGAGGAGAGTGAACTCAAACTTAAAGTACAATGGTAGTGAGACACATATGTAGTAAAACACATGTGGCAAAGGATAACTTGGTTTACCAGGATAAACCTGGTTTACTGTATCCTGGAAATCCTTTTACATGTCACAAAATACTCATACAACTACTCTTGGATGTGGCATCTCTCTTGAGCAAGCCATTCAGCTAGAATCTTAGCATCTGTACCATTCTTGGATCCACAGGACTCAGTTCTCTTCTTTGGTGGGAAATAACTTTGATATAGTTCCTTTTTCCCTTGAGGGTCTGTCCTTGATTATTTGTCTCTGCTTCCAAATGGTTGTATTCTCTTTAACTGGTCCAGTCATTCAGATAATAGGGCCAGTGAAGGCAGAGAGAAGAGAAAGCCCCTTAAGCCCCTTCCCTGTACTTGTTGCTCTCATGTCAGGGTAAAGGAGACTGCCTCTATAAATTGCCCCCAAGCTTGGGGTTACCCTTGGCCTCCATGTTGTTCCTCTAAAAGGACACTCTGTCTCTTGGCTCCATTTTCATTGGCTATCCCTCCTGCATGAAGCTTTCTTCCTCTTCATCTCTCCTAGCTTCCCTGGTTTCCTTCAAGTCTTGTCAAAAATCTCATATTATTCTGTTGAGTCCTTCTTAATGTTCCCAGTCATTCTTAATGTTGGGGCTTTCCTTCTGAGACTACCCTCAATCTAGACTGTATGAGTCTTATTTGTATGATATCTTCCCCACTAGATTGAAAGCTCCTTAAGAGCAGGGACTGATTTTTGTTTGTTTGTTTTTTTCCTTCCTATGTTTCTTGCTTAGTCCAATGTCTGGAACATAGTAACTCCTTAATAGATTCTATTTATTTGTAACCAAATAAATTGGCTAGAAAGTATATAATTAATCTGATTTCTATATTTACCATCTAGTGATGGACTGACTGACTACAATGGGAATCAGAGAGTAAGTACTTAGTGTGACTGTGAATCAGTACTACAAAGATGGATAAAGAAGAGTTATTAAACAAGTGAGGGATGTGGCAGGATTTGAATCCAGCTCTTCTGTCTCCAAAGAATAGGATTTTTCCTATAGCACTATTCTTCCCTGACATCACAATCTATCCCAAAATGAATGACTATAGAATAAGGGGTTTGCACCTGGTTTGAAGGAGTGTAGAAAAACGCCAGTCTCTCCTCCCTTGCTTGCCTACATCATTCTCCATGTATCAGTACACTTTGGGGATGAGTCAAATAGGTCTTTGAAGGTTCAGCTACTTGCTGACTCACATGTACTGTAGTTTCTAGACCCATAATACACTCTGATCCTTTCATTAAAGTTCACAAAGTCCCAGTCTAGGAGATGGATGTCTCCCATAATTATTCTTCAAAGACAGAAAAAATATCCAGAAGCAACAGTCAGGCCTATGCTCATAGTTTCAAGTTGACCTCAGTGTAGGCAGTAGACTCGTAGCGCTCTCCACACCTAGAGGTTTATAACAATTATTGCCTCCTTAATTGAATGTAGCCAGACAAGAGAAAGAGTGAGCAGTTGAGTTGTTGGGACCATTTGGGGCTCAGTATTGGCTTAGAAACCAATCAAAAAGTCTTTTCTTATCATATAGTCAGCAGACCAGAAGCACAGTATTCCAGCACATACTTAAGCATCCACTTGTGGGTGTTGCATTTGGCTAAGCACCCTGTGCACATCCATAAGGGTTGGCCTTTCATTGGCCAGCCTCCCACTGCACCTACTTTTTATAATGGATTTTCAGAATGAGTCAGTCCATCGGTACTTAGAGGATTCATGCATTAATCCATGATGATATTACTTCCTGCCATAGATCACAATGCAGAGGTGATGTGGTTTGGTGGGAAAAGTATTAAGTTTGTAGTCAGAGTTGTTCAGTCATTCAGTCAGGTGTGATTCAAACCTCGATGGTTTTCTCTGCTTTCTTCAATTTAAGTCTGAATTTTGCAATAAAAGGCTCATTATCTGATCCACAGCCAGCTCCAGGTCTTATTTTAACTAACTGAGCAGAGTTTCTCTACTTTTGACTACAAAGTATATCATTAATCTGATTTCTGGATCTACCTTCTATCTGGTGATGTCTATATGTCGAGTTGTACTTTGGATTGTTGGAAAGAGTGCTGTGGCCAGCAAGTTATCTTGACAAAATTCTATTACTCTGGTCTGTTTCATTTTTTACTCCAAGGCCAATTATTCCAATTATCTTTTGATTTCCTACATTAGCATTCTAGTACCCTATGATGAATGTGATGGCTTTTGTGATGTTATTTCTAGAAGATGTTGTAGGTCTTCATAGAACGGATCAACTTTTGCCTCTTCCACATCGGTGATTGGAACACAGACTTATATTGCTGTGATGTTGAAGGGTTAGCCTTGTATTTGAAAAGATATCATTCAGTTATTTTTGAGATCATATTCCAGTACTGCTTTTCTCAATTTTTTTTAATCAAGTATGAATGTTACTCCATTTTCTTCTAAGAGTTTTTTTTTCCCACAGTAATACATGTAGTGATCATCGGTTTAAATTCACCCATTCCTGTCCATTCCTGTTCACTGAAACCCAATATGTTTATATTTAATATTTCCATCTCCTATTTGACCACATCCAGCTTACCTTGGTTCACAGATTCCAATTTCCTATGCAATATTGATCTTTATAGCATCGGACTTCCCTTTCATCCCCAGAAACATTTGCAGTTGAACTTCCTTTTAGCATTGGCCCAACCACTTCATTAGTACTGGAGCAACTTGTAGCTGTCCTTTACTCTCCCCCAGTAGCATATTGCACACTTTCTGACCCTAGGGCCTCATCATCCAGTGTCATATCTTTTATCATTTTAGTATGGTTTGCATTTCCTTCTCCAGCTCATTTTACAGTTAAGGAAATTGAGGTAAGCAAGGTTAAGTGACTTGCCCAGGGTCACACAGCTAGTAAGTGGCTGAAGCCAGATTTGAACTCAAAATCAGTCTTCTTGACTCCTGGCCCAGCACTCCATTCACTGTGCCACCTAGCTGCCCTTGTAGTCAGAGAGCCTTGATTAGAATTTCAGTTCTGTCACTTACCCCATATAAGACTTTGGTTAAATTATTTCATTTCTTCAGGTCTTAGTTTGCTCATCTGTAAAAATGAGGTTATTGGACTTGATGACCCCTAAGATCTCTTTTAGCTCTAAATCTATGATGGTAACAAGACTTAGCACAGTGCTGAGCACATATTGGGTGGTGAATAAATTCTCACTGACTGGCTGTCTAACATCCTTCACACTTCAGTAAATGGTCTTTGTGAGTTGGTGTGGTTGAAGGGGTAAAACAAGACATGATTACCAGCTTTTTGGTATGAGCCTAAAGTTTAGCTAGGCTGGTCCTTAGACCCATACTCAAACCTTCAGGAACCCAAGTTTACTTCCTTTTTGTGAGGAGTACTTTAGTGGAAGTGAGCCTTTAATATAACGGAAAATTCCTCGGAGTGGACATAGTCAGACAACACAAAGCAGAATCAGTAACTAAATTTCTAATTGAAATATTTTCATTCTTTCTTTTTCAGAACTAAGTACCAATAGCTCTCTACTCCCCCTTCTTGCCCCCTATAGCATCACAGACATGAGAAAACTTGCTCAGAGATACATAGCTTCTATCAAAAGATTGCAACCTCAGAATGTGTGTTTAAAGTCCTTGCTGCCTTAATAACTGAGCAATTTAAAAGTGTCTTATGTTCTGAAAAAAAGAAAAATCCTCAATTTTCTCCAGTTCTAAAACTTATTTTTAAAAAAATTTAAATTTTATAGCTGAGGATTTATAAATCAACTCTTAAAGTTTAAGCATTTCATTAGAGTTTTTAAAAATCCTAATTACTTGAGGTAGGGGAGGGGGATAGGTCTACTTTATTCCTAGTAGAAACTCTCCACATGTATAAAGTATCTACATAGAAAACTGGAACTATGCTTAGATTAATACTGTCCAACTGATATTCAATAACTCACCCTCCCTTATTCCTATTGTCCATATTTAAATACTTCAAAAAGAATTCTAATCAAGTGGAAATTAATAGGGAAGGAAAGGATGGGGCTAGCAGGAGAGGGTTCTAATCCCACTATCTCTTAATATTTCAAAGTCTCTTTTATTTTCTTAATAAAAGAGAGAGAGAAAGAGAGGAGGGAGAGGAAGGGGGGTGGGGAAAGGAATTAATCCAGTGCTCTGAACTGTCCTCTCATCTTATTGCTTTAAATAAAATCCAAGAGAATATTACACATGAGAAGGCTATTCTTGGCCAGTTGCCAAGCTTTACTTTTAGTTCTCAACTTTTTTCTTCTCATTTCCTCTTTTCCTTCCAAATTTACTTGTCTTCTGTCATATCTTCCTTCCTTCTACTTCCTTCTACTTCCTTCCTTATTTCTACAATATTTTTAAGAGGCATAATGGTATGGGGTGATGAGATGAATGTAGAATTTGTGCCTATTTCTACATGCCATAAATACAAGCATCTGATAAATGAGGAGAAATCATCATTACATCATGGAATAATAGAATCTTAGGATCATAGTAGGAAGGAACCTCAGGCATCATCTAAACTAACCACTCCCAAACTCATGATTCCTATCTATAAAATCCCCCGTTAGTTGTTATTCTACTTCCACTCGATGACCTTCAGTAAGGGAAATTTTTGCCCTTTCTCTGTTGCCCAAGGTAATTATGCCATTTTAGGAAAAGTTAGGCTATTAGGGAAATGGCATGATATTGGGGAAATACCACTCTTTAGAATCATATGATCGGGATTCATATCCTGCCTCTGATGCTTACTCTGTGACCTTGGGTAAGTGACTTTACCCCTCTGTACCTCACTTTCTTCATCTGTAGAAAATGGGAGTGAGACTATATAGCCTTTGAAGTGGCATTTTTAGACTGCTCATCTTAATTGTTAGGAACTTTTAAAGTATATTGAGCAGGAAGCTTCTACCCTGTAACATTCACCCATTACTCCAAGTCCTGCTAAGACCAAGCAGAGCCATTTGAATTTCTCTTTCCCATCGCCTCCCTTCAAATACTTGAAAATTGCTATTGTCTCCCCTTAAGTCATCTCATCTCTAAGCTCAATTGTTCAGCCAGTTCTCATATGGTATGGTTTTGGGTCCCCTTATCATTCTAGCAATTCTTTCTGAAAAAAGAGTATTAATATTCATAATGTCAAGGTCATTTAAAAAACTTAATACTTGGAACTGACCATGATATACTAAGTGTGATGTATTTTCACTTTACTCTTTGGGGAAGCTGTATTTCTACTAATGCAGCCCAAGACAACATAGAGAGGTAGTATGATGTTGTAGATTGTGAGCTGACAGAGGCAGCCACACAGAATCAGACTATGTTCAAGTCCCGCCTATGATACACATTGACTCTGTGACCCTGGATAAGTCACTCAACCTCTCACTGCAGTATCTAAGATGATAAGTTGCAGAAAAGATGCTGATTTTCATTAGTAGCATTTCTCCAATAAAGATCAAAACACAGGCCTGTTTTAAAATAATATATTGGCTCTTTTGGCTAAGATACATGACTGATTTGTAATTGAATTCTTAGTCCTTTAGAGCTATTAAGCATTTTTCACATGAGATTGTTTTGTAGCCAAATCTCCCACCACATTCATACACACATATTATATATACACATGTATATACACATAAACATACATACATATGTACATGTGTATATGCATATAGATAAACATAGATAAATATGCAAGGGGGATTGCCCTACATCTGCTCTGATCACCTCATGGGGAGACAATTAGCTTTCTTTGATTGGCTACATAGCTGGAATATGCTGCATCTTTAAAACTGACCATACTAGAACAATTTTTCTCTTTCTTATGTGCCTTTTTCTTGCTGAATCCAGACAGTGAAGATTACAGTTCACATATAATATAAGTACCATGAACTGAATAGGGGTGAGGGGTACCTTCCCTCCCTGCTTTTAGATTCTGTGGGTGGGATGTTTGTCTTGTTCTGTTCATCTTCAGTTTCAAATGCCAATGGTTATCCCCATCAGAATTCAAGTCATATATGCGTGTGTGCATATATTATAATATTATAGTATATTATGCTATTTTGTATTGTGTTTTATCATGTATCATATCATATCATATCATATATTATTGTGTTATATTATATGTGTGCATGTATATAGGTATAGGTAATGGTAGCACTAAATATAAAGTTCTGCACATGGATTCAGAAGGATACACATACATATACATATACATATACATATACATATACATATACATACAGATACACACATTAATAACATAATAGATACTCTGCTTTTACAAAGTAGAATCTCCAGAAGATATGTATTTGATGTATGGGTAGTTGAAGTCTTAAATCACAACTATGTCCCACTGCTGCTCATCATATGTGTCAGAAACTGATCATTTAATTTCTCCATAAGCCCATCATATATTCCATTTGCTACTTTGTCCTGGTTTCTCCCAACTTTGATCTTCTCACAAGTACTTTCTATCAGGTGTCCCTACTTAGGATCTAAGATTCCCTCTTTGTGTAACACCCTTGATACAATGCCCTGCTGCCTCTTTACATCCTCCACTTCAGTTAAAGTAACCTCAGTGCTTCCCATACAAGCCACATAAATTCATGCCTTTTTTTTCTGCCATTCTCCCTTCCTTTAGTGTCATATTCATTCCTCTGTAAAGTCCAAATCTCCTCTTTCCTTTGAGGTTCATTTCATGCTGCACTTCCTCTATGAAGTTTTCCCCAACCAATCAAACCTACACTGATTTCTCTGTATAAGGAATTTCTGGTGAAGCTTTTTTTTTCTTCTTCTTTTGTTTGCTCATAGTTTCAGCCTACTTCTTGACTTTGGACTTTATGTCCGTATTGGGTTCTACCCACCTCTGTTGTTTTGACTGCCCTCCTTGTCTGTGCTCTGCAAATTCCTGACCTGATTTAGATCTCCTGGTTTGTATGTATTGAGTTTCCATAGATTTTTCTTGGACTCAGTCACAGTTAGCCGACTGGTAAGTTTTGTAGGTTCAGAGTACCCAAATTGCTGACTTTCCCTTGGTTTTGGTTTCCTGCCCTGGTTTATTCTACTGCAGAATTATGTGCAGAACTAAAGGTTAGAACTGAGTCCTCATGTTTTGGGACTCAGAGCCACACTGCTATATTTCTAGAACTTGTTTCGTACATAGGTAGGGGTCCTTGCTCCCTGACAACCTTTACTATTCCTTTCTGTTGTTATTGTTCAGTCATTTTCAGTTGTATCCAACATTTCATTGACCCCATTTGGAGTTTTCTTGGCAAAGCATTGGAATGGTTTGCCGTTTTCTTTTCCAGTTCCTCTCTACCTTGGAACTATGACCCCAAACTGGGTAGTAATTGGTGACAAAATTTTCTAGATGGCACCCATTTCTCTTTCCAGTGCTAGTACAGGTGTCTCCTGGGATTTCTTTCTGCCCACATGTTCAGTCCCTTCATATCCCTGGGCACTGGGCTTCTCTCTAACACTGTTGCTCCTACCTGCTACCACTTCTGTCTATTTTCCCACTGCTGCTGCTGCATTGTGTTCCTGGCCAGCCATAACCCCAGGGTCTGCAGAGCTCACTGTCATTCTTCCTATGCTGCCCAGAACTAAAAAAAAAAAAATGACTGTGACTTTTTCTTTGCTTTCCTGCTCCGGATTCAGTTTGGGATGTTTTCTGTATCATTTTGAAGGAGATTATAGGGTTGCTAAGACAAAATTGCTAGCTTTTACTCTGACATCTTGACTCCATCCCCCCCATACAAGGAATTTCTGCAATCCCTAGAGTTAGAATCAAATAAATGAGCATTTAATTGTTCTTCAGATGTTTCCTGTGCTTCATCTATTCTCAACTATGTTGTAGACTCAGTTTTGCTATAGTTCTTATAGAACTCTAACACTGTGCTGGATACCTAATAGGTACTCAATATTTATTTGTTGGGTTTTTTTTTTGCCTATATGATCAAACAGTCAACAAACATTTATTTATTAAATGCTGACTTAATAAGTGTTCCAAGCAATGTGCTAGGTCCTGTAAATGTTTACACAAAAAATAAAATGATCTCTACTCATCACAGGATTGATTGATTATTTTTAATTAACTGAGTTTTTAAAATTAATTTACCAATTTGACATCATATAAACCCAATTTAGCTATTCAATTAATATTTTACGAATGAAAAGGAGAAATAAAAATCACCTTAATATTGTTCATAAAAATTGACAAATTAGACAATACTGGGTCACTAGAAGTCAATATATGATCTCATACTTTGGAGTTATTTTGGAAGATGTTAAAAATCACACAATACTTAGGCTATTTACTAACAATAGTTTAATTGTCAGAACTCTTAATGTGAAATCTTTTTTGAATAGCTAATGAGTTAACATGTTGCTGGGAGAATAGAATTATATCCAAATTGGCAACCTCAACAGAAATTAAGCCAGAAGACATAAAGAAATTGCAGTTAAATGGAAGACTGACTTTCAGATTATACTCAGAGAACCAAATAAGGATTTGGAGAAGTCGATTTCATTATGTATCTGAAATACAAGAACCATTAGTTGACTGCATGCTTGATTGTCTTGTCTTGCAGTGTCCATAATGGGAATAATTAATTAAACAATCAACAAGTATTTATTAATTGACTGCTATATTCCAAGAACAATGCTAGACATTGGAATTACAAAAAGCAAAAAAATGAAACAGTTCCTATGTTCAAGAACGTTGCATTCTTTTTGGGAAAAAACCATAAACACATGAAAATAAATACAAAGCAAACAAAATACAAAATAACTCTATGCACCAAGTTCTACAATAAAATGCCAAGTGAAGGAATTACATAAAGAACTTGAAAAAACCCTCCAAATTAAGTCAATATGCATTTGTTTAAAATAAATTGTGGTAACAAGAAAGGACAATGAAGAACACATTAGAAAATGTGAATTGGAAACAAGTAAGTAAAGGCTCGTTGATTATTTACATCTTTCACAACAGTACATCATGAATATTTTCTTTAAGAAGAAGATAGGAAGTCATTGGACCTGGTGAGTACCTAATGACATTACCAAAACTGAGATTGATTATGATTTAGTAAATAGAAAACTAAGGTTTATAGACACAACAGTTATTTCTGAATTAGCTTTCTGTCTACCATCAGAAAAGTAAATGGTTAGGGCAAAGAGAACACTAAATATCAAATTAAAAAATGAATAACTATGAGAAGAAACTATGTGATTATAACTCCAACCTGACCTGTTAACTCTGGAAAATGTGATATTAATAATAATCAAAGACAATGACATGTTGAACCAATGTAAAACAATCATCTTGAATGGATGTAAATACGTAAGAACAGACTAAGCATGTGATCTTCTTTCCAGGCAAAGAGATATGGTGGCCAAGGACAGTCCTGTTTGAGATCACAAGCTAATGTGTAAAACATTATAGAAATTCATGATAGAAAATTATAAACAGAATTGCCTCACAAATGTAAAACCTTTGATGAGAAAATGAGACTGTAGAGGGCTTTATGAGGCACCAATTTAACCAGACAATTTTGAGATGATTTGTAGATGAAATCGGGTGAGTAAGCAATAGTAAAATGGAATATCTTCTCTGGTATTTCTGTACTTACCTTTTTTTGTTGTCAGTAACTAGTTTGGAGTTTACCACCTCAGTACTCTACATATAATAGGAGGAAGTAGAAATGATAATTAAGAAGATAAAGTCAGGATTAATAACTAAGCATTAACAGGGACATGCAGAAAAAAATCCTTGCTTAAATTGAAACTATTTAAAAAACATACTGGAATTAATATTTAAGATTTATCAGTTACCTCCTCTCCATCAACTCTCACATAGATTACCAAATCCTTTTGATTCCACCTGTATGATATCTCACATTTATCCACTACCCCCCACCATTCTCACTGTACTACCATGCTTGTATGTCCTTACTACAACCCAAATGGAATATGGCAGTCACCTCCTAACAAGTCTTCTTTCTCATTTCTACTTCTTTTCCTCTTATAATCTGTCCTCCATGCTAAATCCAGAATCATCCCTAATATTAATTTATGTGGTCATGTCATACCAGTAGATTACCTACCAAGTAGATTTGAAATTTCTTTACCTGGAGTTTGAGTTCTTACTATCCAGTGGCATCCCAGCTATTTAGATTTATCTTGTATAATCCCCCTCCAAAAACACTACATTTGGAACTAGAACACTAGTAACTTTTTCAACATACCAAACACTTTTTCTATCTCTCTTTCCTTTTTCACACTGTTGTCTGGGTCCTTCCTAGTACCTGGTGAATTCCTACCCATGCTGTAAATGTCACCTCCTCATTAAGATCTTGCTAATAACATCTATGAGAAATAATAGCCAAACTTTTGTCTCCTTTAATATCTAGCAGAGGGGTTTGCATATAGGAGACATTTAGTAGGTATTTAGCAAGTCAATGAATAGGGAATATTCCAAAAGAATTTAAAACATTATAGATAATGCTTTTATTTTTAAAGGTGAAGTCAATAAGATATAAAAAGCTACTGACATAACTTTCTCACTCTTATAACAAATTTATATAATAGACAATTAATTCATTGGTGTATCCTTGATGAAAATGTGTGAAGAAAACAATATTGTACAGATATTTTCTACAGTAAACCATATCTGATAGTCACATAAGTGAGAGGTGTAGAAAGTATAGTAGAGAAGCTAAAACATTTCCATAAGAAGTCCAGAGAAAACTGTTACAAAGCTGTTTTGCAGCCATCTCCCTTCAAAATGTTGAATTCTACTTCATCTCTTAAAGAGAGGAGGTTATTAAATTCTCCAATCCCCATTATGTAAATAGGTGAAAATAAATGGCAATGGATGGAGGCTTCATTAATGAAGTGTCTGATATGTTTTCTGTAAGAGAAGGGAAGCAGCATCAGCAAGAAGACTGAAAAATAAATTTGAGCTTGCAAGCTCATACTCAACTCAGAGAAACCAGCAATGATATTAAAATGAGCCATCTAGAAAAGGATATGGTACAATGAATAAGTACAAACAGTAGACCTGTACTTATGAGCAATCCCCAATACAAGGAAAAATAAGACAACTTAATAGGACTACCCAAAACAATAGAACTATAACAAGAAATCCCAGAATAGTTAAAAAGAAATATAAAATATTTTTAAAATAAGAATTAAGGATAGACATTAGAGCAGTAATCATAGTTCAAAAAAGAAAGAAAATAAAACAAAAAGAAAGTAAACAATTTAGAACTTGCAGTGAAGAATCTGTCCAAAATGTAGAGCTTCTGAGACTAAAGAGATAGATGGAAAATTTTTAAAAATCCAGGTATTGAATAAAATTATATAACAGAACAAAAAGAAAATAGCATTGAAGGAAACAAGGTTTCTATAATGCTAAAGTTATTGACCTTAAAAATAAGATGTACAGAGATAATTACTAGATCATAGATCTCTCAGAAAATGTGAACCAAATTTACTGAGTAACATAACTGAGAATTTTTTTTAAAAATCCTCTAACTATCAAGAACAGGGGAAAAATAAAGATTGATAGAACTCATAAGATGCCAGCAAAAGAAACCTTGAATAAAATTCACCAAGAAATATAAGGTTCTCTATATTTAATTGCATGTTGTCATGGTAGGAGAGGGGGAAGGGAACAGGGGATGTAGGGGGAGAAAATTTGGAACTCAAGGAATTGTGGAACTGAATGTTGTAAACTAAAAGTAAATAAATAAATTTTTTAAAAAAGAAAAAGTAATATAAGGTTCTAGCTTAGGAACTTCAACACCAAATAACAAATATTGCAGGATGTGCCCTTGGGTGTTCAGTGCCAAAGCTGAGGAAGGCCTGGTCCTGATTTGTTATGCAATTGGCAGGTGTTGCTTAAAAAATTGATATGCTTGGAAGCTCAAAACTTTGTTACCTTAGACATTTCATCTTTCACCTGCCACAAGGAGGCCAAACTCAAATTCTTCACCAATAAGAAAAATTAGTTTGAATTGTGCAATACCACTCCTAATTATTAGAAGTCAAAGAAGAAATTCTGAAAAACTGTGTCAATTTTTTAAATTTTATTTTTAGTTCCAAATTCTTTCCCTTTCCCCCCCTCCCTTGTTCGTTGAGAAGATATGAAAAACAAAACCAATTATAAATATGTATGGTCATGCAAAACAACTTTCCATATTAGTCATGTTAAAAACAAACAAGGAAAAGAAAGAAATAGAAGACAATGTTCCAATCTGCATGCTGAGTCCATCAGTTCTCTAATTAGACATGTATGGCATTTTTCGTCATGAGTCCTTCAGAATTGTGGTGGGTCATTGTATTGATCAGAATTGCTAAGTTTTTCAAAGTTGATTATCTTTAAAATATTGCTGTTACTATTAAAATTATTCTCCTGGTATTACTCACATTACTTTGTTCATACAAGTCTTCTCAGTTTTTTTTCTGAAATGATCCCTTTCATCATTTCTTATAGGACAATTGTATTCCTTCACATTCATATACCATCACTCGTTCAGCAATTCCCCAATTAATGAGGCTCCCCTCAGTTTCCAATTCTTTGCCACTACAAAAATTGTGGCTATAAATATTTTTGTGCATGAACTTTTTCCCTTTTTCTTTGATCTCTTTGGTGCGTAGACCTAGTGATATGTAAAAGGATATGTACAATTTTATAGCTTTTGGGGCATAGTTCCAAGTTGCTTTCCAGAATAGTTGGACTAGTTCATAGCCCTACCAAGAGTACCATAATGTGTCTACTTCCCCATATCCCCTATGGCATTAGTCATTTTCCATTTTGTCATTTTAGTCAATCTGATGTGAGGTAGTTGTGAATATCAATTTGAATATTAAAATAACATCCTTAAAAGTCTGATTTTAGGTATCAAGGAAAAAGACAACCTCTCAGAAAAAGAAAACATTAGAATGATCCCTTCAAAAGAGTCCAATGTTATAAACAATATTTGATATACAAACACTTCATCAAAGAGAAGCTATAACAATAATGACATCATTTTTATAGCATTTTAAAGTTTGAAAAACATTTAAAAGTTATTTTATTTAATCTTCACAACAATCTAGTGAGTTAGGTGTTATTATTATTCCTTTTTATAGATGAAGGAATTGAAATAGACAGACTTGCCTACTGTCACATAGCTAGAAAATTTATGAGGCTAGATTTTAATTAAAGTCTTCTCAACTCCAAGAGGAGCACTCTACTGAAATGAAAAGATTATTGGAAACACTAGATTTGGAAGATGTATGACAGCTTCTGAATGAGAATACTAAAGAATATATTGTACTCACTTCTGAGCATGAAACATTATTTTATTGGTTTGTTTATCAAAGATGATTTTGTCATGTCTTGGTGGCTAAAAGTACAGCAGCCACTGAAGCCAATTCCACTACTGATCAGCAAAGAAGCTTTGTCCTATTCCATTTCCTACCTGGACTGATTTACCTCACCTAGGCACCTCTTTCTTCTTTCCTATGAGCTCATCAAAGTGCTGCAAACATCTGAAAGGTTTTAATCCTACTATAGCTCAGCACTCCCAAGCTCAAGTGATCAGTTTCCCTGGTAGCAAGAATTACAGGTAAATGCCACCATGCCCTGCCCTAAGACATTACTTTTTACAAAACTGTGAATTAAGGCATGAAGAAATCACAATAGATTCTAAAAAGTAATAAATATTAAACATAAACAGTAGTAATTACTGGAGTAAATATAAGTAATACATAGACTTAAATAAATTCAGACTAAGATACTACTGAAATAATGAGATCAAAGACCAAATTGTAGAAACAATGAATAGTTATGCAAAATTGGTAGATAACACGGGGACCATATTCCAAAATTCAAGAGATTCAGCTAAAATATTCCTTTGTGGAAAAAAAATAATATCCCTGAAAATATACATTAACAAAACAGGAAAGAAATGATTAATGAATTGAGCATTCAAGAACGAATTGAAAAAACAAAGACTAGATACAACTAAT
>CM053582.1:226266505-226300475 GCA_028627135.1 Pseudochirops cupreus
TGAGGTAGGAGAGGATTAGAATGAGAGGAGACAGGGAGAGACAGAATAGGGTTAATCATCTCATATAGAAGAGGCAAAGGATAATTGTTACAATGGAGGGGAAGAACAGGAAGGAAAAAGGGAAAGAGTCAACCTTACTCTCATTGAACTTGGCTTAGGGAAGGAATGACATAAACTCTAAACTGGGTATCTTGCCACACAGGAGAGTAGAGGGGATGGGGATGAGAGGTGGGATGATGGAGGGGAGGGCAAGATGGGGTGGGAGGGTTGATGGAAGTACACAGGTCTATAAAGGGACAGGGACAGGGTAGAGAATAGAATAAGGGGGGCGGACGGGATAGGAAGGAGGGACATATAATCAGTCTCTCACAATATGCCCACTGTGGAGAGGTTCTGCGTAATTACACATGTACAGCCTGTATTTAATTGCTTGTCCTTCCAGTGGGGGTGGGTGATAAGGGAAGAAGAGAAAGAATCTAGAATTTAAAGTTCTATAATCAAATGTTAAAAATACATATGTATATATGTATACAATTATTATTATTATTATTATCATTATTATTATTATTATTATTAACTGCATCCAACTGGGACTTAAGATACACAGGCACTGTGGTAGGGAGATCCATCCTGCCCTACCAGAAAGTCAGAGGGGTGATGGGGGAGGACATAGGAGAGAATAGATTGGGGGAGGAGTTATACAATGGGATGGCTGTTTTGGGGTGGTAGGTAGGGGAAAGATGGGGAGAAAATTTGTAACTCAAAATCTTGTGGAAATGAATGGTATAAACTAAAATAAATAAAAGTTAAAATTTAAACAAAAAAACAAAAAAAAGACAAAGGACAGTCAAGAAATTATTTAATTCAATGACTCAATTACTATAAATTCCAATACATAAATTACCTAGGAATGTAATCACCATTGTACAAGAATTTCTGGGTAAACTGAAAAGCATCTGGCTGAAATTACCTTTAGAATAGCATTTCACACTATATACCACAGTAAGCTCAAAATGGACAGATGATTTTAATATTAAAATTCATCATAAAAATCAGAAGAGAACCAGATCAAATACTTTTCACAGGGTGACTTCATAACCAAACAAGGGATAGTGATAATTATGCAAAAGTAAAAAAAATATTGATAACCTGACATTGGAAAGGTTTTTGAAGAAACAAAATCAATGCAATCAGGGTTAGAATGGAAATTATTAGTGAGGAAAGCATCTTTTTTGAAAAAATAAAATGTCTGATGAGTTTATGATAGAAAAAAATATAGGCAAGTAACAGAAATATTTAAGAACAAAGTCATTCATCAGTACAGATTAATGATCAAAAGCTATAAACAAATAGTTCTCAAAAAATTGTAAAATATTAAACACATATAAAAGAATGCTTCAAATTGCTACTAAAGAAATGCAAATGAAAGTAACTAAGGTTTTAACTTACACCCCCAAAATCAACGAAGACAAACAAATAGGAGAATAATCAGTGATGGAGGGGTCATGTGGAGCTGGGAATTGGTCCAACCATTTTGGAAAGAACTTGGAATTAAGTGAAGAAAATTGCTAAAATGTCCATACCTTTGATTCCAGGGACTCCCCTGGTAGGTATATAATCAAATGACATCAATCATTAAAAAAAAAAAAGAAAGGTCCCATACATACCAAAATATTTATAGTAGCGTCATCTTTTGCAGCAACAAAGAAAAAAAAAAGTATCCCTTCAAAAGTCTGCAACATGCTCTTCTACAAGTACATAGAAAGTGTAAGGTAGAATAGAGTCACCCTAGAGAGCATTTGTCAAAGGAATAACTCACAGATGCTTTTTTCCTAGAAGTCTTTCACCCTTTTATGGGTTTCTTAAGTGTTCCCCTTAAGCATGATGCAATTTCATTGCTAGGTTCCATGGCCATTCATGAAGGTATGTCTAACCTGTCCCAATGCCAACTGTCAGCTGAACCAGGGATGTTCTAGGATGTCAATGAGAGTATGAGAATTCCAATATTTCTTGAATACTGTGAAATTTTCAAGGTCCTCTTCTACCCAAAGGTAGTGGTGGGGAGGGGAGGAAAGGAAGCAGATCAAGGACAAAAGTTAAGGTCTCTACTTCTCCAGCTTCACCAGGTGATTTCTTCATGACTAGAATTCTCTGATTCCAGCTAAATTGATGCCAATTTACAAGACCCATTAGGTGTGACAAGATCTATTAACTAATTGGAATAGACTTCCGATTTGGCATAATTCCATTTTTTTCAATGACTTTGTTGATTACTTTAAGTGAGGTGGGTGACCTTTTTTTTTTAATACATCAGACAGCACCCTCACCCTAAACACTTCAACCACTTTCACAGTTCCTTGTTCCTTGTTTTTCAGTTTCATAACTTATATGCATAGTTCCTGATTTTGGTTTATTTGCCCCAACATTCTGAACCCTTCCTAACCAGGAATATCTCAGTTTCATCTCAAATCCCAGCCACAACAATAACCACAAAGAACACCCAATTTGTCCTCCAAACCAGTAAACAACACGGATCTTGCAAAGAAGAAGATTCATTCTCTTTGTATCCCTCTGAGCCCAAATTTTTAACATTTTACTTTTGCACTAGATACTGGGTATGGTAAAAACACGTTCACTGAATCACTATTAAGGAGAAAAATCTCAGAAATGCGCAGCTGACATCTACATTAGTTTTTTTTACTACAGTAATAGTCTTTTCTTCATCCTCCCAATACTCTAAAGACCAGAGGAGAACTATCAGGGATTTTTCCCTTTGCATGTGGTTCCTTCATACAGCCACCCATTTCAACTAAAAAAATAAGAAGTGTGGCCTTCCTGAGTTCCTCTCCCAACTCTGATTTTTACTATCTAGACTTCACGACCATATGTCAGCTGCCTTTTCTGCCTGGAACTATCCTTAGTACCCTATCACACTGGAACACCTCTCTGCCCCTGCAGCCATATTGCTCCACTGGCATGTTCAGGGTGGCTTACCTTCATTCTTCCCCTTGTTTTGATTCTGACTCTCAGAACTTTGACATCGTATCTTGGCTGTATTTTCATCCTGGTACATCCCTCAGCACCTGCGTCCTTCCCAACCCAGAACAACAGTCTCACTCAGTACCCCTTCTGACACTGGGGCCTAGAGGCCTAGGGCCTCTTTTCTGAGAAGGGACCTGGGCCAGTTTTCCTTTCTTCCTCTCTCAGCTCTGTTTTTGATTCTCCGAACTTTGTCACCACGCGTAGGTACCACCCCACTCTCCTTGATCCCCTGAGTGTTTCACTTGGTTTTTCTGTGTGTCATCCCCCCATTAGAGTGTAAGCTTCATGAGGGCAGGGTCTGGCTTTCTTTTTTGTACTTATTTGCATCCCCACAACTTAGTATTGTCCAGCATACAGCAAAAGCTTAATAAATGCTTGTTGCCTGAATGAATGAATACAGTATATCAACCAATTGTTTTATTGATAAAGGCAACTGGCTGAGTCACTTATTTCTTATCATATTTTTTTCCCTTTTTGGTAGCTGTTTGAGTATTTTGTAGAGCCATTCTAAAGACCTAGATTTCCAAGCAGTCTCTGTAGAAAAAGGACAAAAGGAAAAGCATTAACTTTACTATAGTGCTTTTGCTTCAATTACTTTCCATTCTATTTCAAATAATCTATCCAGCACAGACTAACTTACTTCAGGCTACAGTCATACGAGCTAGCCTGGGCAAGTCACTTCTTTCTGGGCCTCAGTTTCTTCATCTGCAAAAGGAGGTGGTTGAACCCAATGATCTTAAAAGTCCTTCTAGTTCTGACACTATTTAACAATTACCTTTATTTACGTGGCATTTTATGGTTACTCTGTTCTTCACATGCATTATCTTATTTTATCCAACAGTAGGAAGTTCAGTTTATTAAAAAGAGAGTTGATCAGCTCTCTTGACTTTGTATCGAGGAGTGGTACTCCTGATGCAGGAGTTGTTGCATTCAGATGAATTTCAAAGACATCCCCTAGAAGTGAAAATTACAGTAGTCAGTCATTGAGGTGATAAAGGCCTGAATCACTGGGCTGAACAGCATGTTTGGAGGACATGGAATCAGTAATGTAGAAAGTACAGTTTGTACTCTATTCCACTCTATTCCAGAGAGTCCATATATTGTGTCCATTATGCTACTGACAGCTAAATTACATAATGCTATAAGGCTTATATATCATTTTATATATTATCACATTAAATCATCACAACAACCCAGTGATACAGGTACCATTATAATCTCCAGTTCATAGATTAAGTAACTGAATCAAGTAGAGGTTAAGTGACTTACCCAGGGTCACACAGCTAGTATGTGCCTAAGGCAGGATCTGACCTTGGGTCTTCCTCACTTCAAGAATAGTGTGCCACCTGTCAGTTTAAGTTAGGTTACCTGACTAGTAAGTGAAAAGTTGAAATTCAAACTCTTTTTATGCCATACGGTGTCTCTGACTTTACATTTATAATCTTTCCCGCTATTGATCATCTAAACAGGCCTTCCCTATTGATCATAAGCATCTTAAAACTGCTATTTTGAAAAATGTTCCCTAAACTATTATCATTGCTACTCTTGTGTTCTTTCTTTAATAGCTAGCATTTAATAATAACAGCTAGGCTTATATACTAATATAAGATATATAAGATAATATAAAATTATAAATTATAATAAAATATAAATAAAATAAGGTTTTATAAGGGACTTGACAAATATCTCATTCATCTTTATTATCCCAGATAGCTTTGTTTTAGCTGAGATTTTCATTCTTTTACTAGGTTTGTATCATGGCAAACACATTATTTTCAAAAAATAACCTATCTCTTCTGCACTGGGTATTCAACATCATCCTCACCCTACAGATGAGAAAATTAAGAGTCAAGAGGCTAAAAAGCTTTTGTAACATTGCCCCATGGGTGAGTACAAACTGTACTTTCTACATTACTGATTCCATGTCCTCCAAACATGCTGTTCAGCCCAGTGATTCAGGCCTTTATCACCTCAATGACTGACTACTGTAATTTTCACTTCTAGGGGATGTCTTTGAAATTCATCTGAATGCAACAACTCCTGCACAGTGCAGGAGTACCACTCCTTGATACAAAGTCAAGAGAGCTGATCAACTCTCTTTTTAATAGACTGAACTTCCTACTGTTGGTTGAGTAGGTTAAGGGTTCCATGCCTTTGTTCTGGCATTCAGAGCTCTAAGCCAGTCAATGGATTCCATAATAAGATAGAAACTGGTTTGAGATATTTTCCTTGAACTGGAACTTAAAACGTATTTTGTTTTCCTCATCTCTCTTTTTGAATGACAGGCATTCCATCTAAGAACTGGTGAAGTACATCAAACAATTTCACTCTTTGAAACCTTTTGTAAGGCTTCATTCCTGGAATTATGACCTTACTAAATTGTTTTTTTTCTCTATTATGAGATGATAGCCAGGCCTTCAAAACTTTCAGAAATCTTTAGGATCCCCAGACCACAAATTTGCTTCAGAACTATTCCCATTTACCAGTTTCCAGGCAGAGAGGTGATATCAGATGACTGAGAAAAATCATTTAGTATTTCAAGAGGGATCCTGGGGTGTTTTGGGTTTTTTTGGCCTATCCAAAGGATGAGTGATGATTATGCCACTAAATATGCCATTTTCAGGATCGTAGTCAATGGAAAATAAATTTGGTTTAAAAAGGTATCCTTCACTCCACTCCTTCTCACAAACATATACATGGTATCTTGGGCAGCTGCCCGATTTACCTACCCCTTCATGACTCTGACAAAATGATCAACCACAATATATATTCATAACTGAATCAGTATCCAGGATAAGGAAGGAAAGGTTAAGAACACCTGAGGTTTTTAATAGTTGGCTCTCACTAGCAGGCCATCTGTTAAGTTGTTTTGTTTTTTTTTTTTCTTAAATCAGGATAGGATGATAAGGCTGTAGCTTGAGGCACAATAGTTCTAAGTTGATGCTCAGTAGAGACATTTGATCAATAGGAAACAAAGATACGAAGAACTAATATGTTAAAGGAGATTAAGACAGTGATCAAGAATGGGGAAGAACAATGTGAGTCCAGAAATCTCATAATGATATTATACAAAATGAAGCATTTTCTTTAATACACTGTCAATCACCATACATTTGCTAGTCATTAAAATAGCATTTGTATAATTCTATTACCTGGAATTAAAAAAAAAACTAAAGAGATGTTTGATTCTCTCAATTCTAAGACAGAAAATAGTTAAATAAAAAAATTACCCAAAGGCTTCATCCACTGAGCTGCAAAGTTTCCCCTGTGATATGATAATCTTTTCCAGTGATAGTGTTGAGTAGTATTATATAGTAAAAGGTTTTTCTTAGACTCTGAGGGGGACAAGCGTGGAAAAAAAAATAAAGTAAGTAATATTTGTCATTGATACCTTTCCACATTTCTTTTTAATTTATTCCACAAATATCTATTACCCACATGCTATAAGCTAGGCATTGGGCTGGGAATACAAAAACAAAAGTGAGACATGTACTGCCCTCAAGGAGCTTACATTCTATTGGGAGGAATAAACATATATACAAATAAGCGAATATAAAATATTTACAACACAAATTTAAAAAGTAATTCAGGGACACTAGTAACTATGGAGGTCATCCATACAGGCCTCATCTCAGTGTGGCACTTGAAATAAACTTTCTGCAAGATGCTAGTGGGTGGGTGTATTCCAGACATTAGGGAAGGCTAGGTTCAGAGAGTGAGATAACATATTGTTTCAATGCCTCTTTTCTTCATCTTAGATATCTTGTACCTCCCTCCTCACCCCACCCTATCTCCCAGTCTGAATTCCATGCTTAAAAGATCCTGCTCTCAGATTTTGAAAGGATGTGATAAAATAAACTCTGTGAAACGGTCCTGTGAAAATTTATATTGTTAACCTTCCAGGGTAACATCTAAAGTTATTAGAGAGCTCTTGACTAAAAAGTTCTTTGACTCAGCATAGAGCCTGGCACATAGGAGATAATCAACCAATTGATTGAATGATTCAAAAGCTTTCAGGATATAGCAGATGAATGCTATTGCAACACTTGGAGACACTCTCCAATTCACTATGCACCCCTAACAATGTGACTCTTGACTCTAAACATTCTGGGAGTCCATATATACTCAAAATTATAGCTCACAAGCTCCCACCAATGTTTTCTGTTTTACCTTTTTTAGTCAGGCAAAACACATAATTAGTTCAAATCAAAGGGATTTTGTGAAGTAACATGGCAAGAAATGTAGCAAGAAAAGATTTCCATCAAAATCTGTGTAAATCATTCCATAAACATAGACACCAGCAATGGGAAGTGTGAACCTGTAGAGAGACCATGCACAGGAAGGCACAAACATAGGAAAAACATATGGCCAAGGTACACATGTGGAGGGACACATGACATGTGGCATCACTGAGCAGCTCCCATTGAGCATGCCCCTGCTAGATGCACATGAGCCTCTAGAAATAAAATCTCTGGGGCAGAGCCAAGATGGTGGAGTAGAAGCACAAACTTGGAATGGGCTCCAGCTCCAAACAATTCCAATACCTGTAAAAAAAATGACTCTAAACAAAATTTAAAGCTACAGAACCCACAAAGTGACAGAGAGAAACAAATCTCCCACTGAAGACAGCCCGGCAGGCCAACAGGAAAGGTCTATCACAGCATTTGGGAGATAAGAACAGTCCCACAGGAGCTGTGCAGTTCCAGCCCCAGGGTGGCCCTGACCAGCAGTGGCCAGAGCAGAGTTCAAGAGAGTGAATCACCAGCAGCTGTGGTGGCTTCCAGACTTCTCAACCCATAAATGCCAAGACAAAGTAAAAGGTCAGTGTGGAACTCTGTTGGAATGGGTTTGAGGGGACAGAAAAGCCCAGTCCAGCCCCTGCCCCTGAGGTGAGAAGCAGCAGAGGCACAGCAACTGTGCAGTCACCACTACATGGCTGCCTCAGGAGCTCCCAGCCTGCAGATTGTAAGGGGACCAAGGGACCATTCAGTGGGTAATCGCTCTTGCTTTAACCTGTTTGGATCTGGATAACGGTCTTGGGTGGTGGTCCTGGAGTATGTGGCCAGTGAGCCAGAGCTTATGGGGGCTGTAGAGACGGCACCCCCCTAATAACTCCAGAAGCTGTGAAAACCCCAGTGATTTAGGACAAAGTTTTCTCCATTCTGAAAGCAGAGTTCTACTATGGCAAAGAATTCAAAAGTCAAGTAATTGGTTGGCAATATGAGCAAGTAGAGGAAGCACAAACAGACCACAGAATCCTTTCTTGGGGACAAAAAGGATCAAGACATGGAGAAGGAGGAAGACAGCAAAGTCAGAACTCCTGCATCAAAATCCTCCAAGAAAAATATGAATTGGTTACAGGCCAGGTAGGAGCTCAAGAAGGATTTTGAAAATCAAATAAGAGAAGTGAAGGAAAAATTGGGAAGAGAAATGAGAATGATGCAAGAAAATTACGAAAAGCAAGTCAACAGCCTGCTAAAGGAGACCCAAAAATACACTGAAGAAAATAACACCTTAAAAAACAGACTAAGCCAAACGGTAACAGAAATAAAAGTTCTGTCAGGCCTTGCTCCCTGTGGGTCTTCTGTGCTCAGCATTGCTCAGCTGTTTCCATGGTTATTGCTAATCAATGCCGGGAAGAGCTCTATTAAGCATAAAGTTATTATGCTTCTGTTTTCACATTCTGTATTCATTTGGAGTCCTTAGATGAAATTTTATTATTTCTTCATAGGTAACCAAATGGACTTCACCATTGCTTTTTTAGTCCAATTATTTTTAAATTTTCTACTCTTGATCTATTCTCCAAATCTGTTGTTTTCCTTACAACATGTTTTACTTTCTCTTCTGTTTCTTCATTATTCATATTTTGCTTAATCATTTCTTAATCTCTTATAATTTCATTGACTTCAATTTGCCCAATTCTAATTTTCAAGGTGTCCTTTTCTTCCTTAAGATTCAGGATCTCCTTTTCTAGTTGGTTGACTTTCCTTTCGTACCCTTCTTATTTTTCTTGGATTATTCTTATTTTCTTTTTTAGTTTTTCCTCCATCTCTGTCATTTGATTTTTAAAGTCTTTTTAAAGATCTTCTATATTCTTTTTGGGCAGGTGACTATTTGGAGGTCTACTCTTGGGGGTTTTACTTCAACATTCTTCTCTGATGATGAATCCCAGTCATCTCTATTCCTATAATAGTTTTCTATGATTGAATTCTTTTTCTTTTGCCTGTGCATTTTTTTGAGGATTTTTTTCTTTTTTTTTAATTTTTTAAATTTACTCATTTACTTTTAATTTACAAGATTCAGTTCCAATGTGCATTTTTTTTGTAGTAATAGCTTAATTATTTGTAGTTGCCTCTAGCCCTGGGGTGTGGGAAATGGTGCCTCTTGCCCCAGATCTTCAGTTCAGCCCTCTGGCCTGAAACCCAAGCCAAACCTTCAACCTCCTGTAAGTGCCCACAGCCAGGGGTGTCCTGCCGCATTGCTTCTGCACTCACAGGGCATGTACTGGTTCCTTCCTGCCTTTGCAGCACAGCTGGGTCTGACGTTTCTGGTCATCAGAGGTTCCCTTGGTCTTCCAGGGCTCAAATGCCCAAGTCCCCTCACTATCCCAGGTGTAAAAGTTCTGGTGGCTGGGCCTGAGGCAGCTTCTCAATACAACTAACCCAAGGGCTTGTCACTTATTGTTGAAACAGAACCTAGCCTGGAGGTGTTTACTCTCACAGGGACCAAATCTCATCCTGGGATTTTTCTTTTGATTTTCTCAACTTGTCCCTAAGGACCCTGGTTATGCCCCATTCTTATTTATCTCTACCCCTACTTTGTTTGCCTTAAGGAAGGTCACTCAGCCTCTCTGTGCCTATTACCTGTAATGTTAATGAGATTTAAGATCTTCCCCACCTCACATGGAGCCCATTAAGGGAAGCTTGCTTAAGGGAGGCTTGCTTGTAGGAAGGCTTTCACACCTTTTGCTAATCTCTAATTAGGCAGTGAGTCAGGAGGGTTGTAATGCCTCTTGGCTCTGAGAAGTGTATATAATACTCTTAGTTGGTATCTTGCTTTGGGGGCTTGCCTATGAGAAGGTTCTTGTGATTCCAAGGTGGAGATTCTGAGTGGCCAGCATATTCAGAGCTCAACACCTGCTCAGATATAAAGGCTCTCTTGATTCAGGGATGTATGTGAAGTGTATAGTTGATTTGGGCAGTCAGAGTCTTGTCGGTTGGTCTTTATTTCTCTGCTTGTGTTTTCTCTGTGTTTTCTTTGTATTTTCTCTGAAGTTCAGGGTACTGACTTTTCCCCTGAACTAGTGAATGTAATTTAAAAAGATTGTTGACTCCTTAAACAGCTATCTTTCCTAGTAAAGCAGATCTAAGAACCTGTGCTAGCAGCCATCCTGGGTATGCCAGTGCAATTGCCACTATATTACCTCATCTGTGAAATGAAGAACTGGACTAGATGACCTCTAAGGTAAGACCCAGACTTTGAGTCATAAGCATAGGAAGAAATGTGTAGGGCATTGATCTGAGTTCATTGTTTCCTGCCTGCATATATTTTTAGATGAGGAAACAGAGCCAGAGAAGTTAGTCATGTGACCCACATCCTACAGGGAGTTGGTATAATATATTCTTTTCCTTCAAGAAGATTTTGTTGTTAAGTGGGAAGAGAACAGGGAAGGAGATGATGTGCCATGGTGGTAGCATAGTGCACTATTTGTGGGGCAGCTAGGTGGCACAATGGATACAGTGCCAGGCCTGGAGTCAGGAAGACCTGAGTTTAAATCTGACCTCAGACACTTAGTAGCTGTGTGATCAGGGCAAGTCATTTAAACCCTGTTTGCCTCAGTTTTCTTGCCCTTTAAAATGAGTGAGATGAAGGAAATGGCAAACTACTATAATATCTTTGCCAAGAAAACCTGAAATGTGGCCACCAAGAGCTGGAAATGACGAAAATGACTAACCAACAACAAAGTACACAGTTTAATGTTCTTCATTATTGGAGGAACAAGTAAACCCCTTTGGATTTCCATCGTCTCTCCTTTCCTCCCCCACCACAACATAGAACATGTAGAATCCTCCCACCAAATTTTTGACCCCAAAATTCTTGTGACAGTTAGGAAGATAAAATTCATATTGAAACCATTATAAACCAGTACAATGGAAATCATATTTATTCTGTCTTTTGCTCATTCAACTAATATTTACAGTTAGTTATCCTTTCTACATTGAGACTTTCCCTATTGCAGTTTTCATAAAAAATAGTCAGCATAAGAAATTAATTGGGGAGTTTTTGGGAAATTTTCAGAAGCGATGACATGCTAAGACCAGCAGATGAAATAGGAAAAGTTCTTTTTTTTTATACAGTATTTTTACTAAACATTGACCTACATCTAGCCTGTAACCAAATACTTAACCAAAATCTTACAATAAGGTACTATAAGCACCCCATAAAAGAAAAAAGAAAAACTTCAGACTTCTTCTCTGGTATGTGGTTAGTCCTTCATTGTCAAAGAAGACCATGACATCAGGAAGATGAGGCCATGACTTGCAAGTGAGTTGGTTTTAAGTGAGAGAGGGTGGTGAAAAGTCACCAGCCTCACTCTCTCCTCCAGAGCCATCTGGTCCAGTGGCCAGATATAGATCAGGACAACTGGAGATGGCCCAGTGAGCAAGTTAGTGAATCAATGAGACTATAGCAATCTTTTCCACCCAATTAGGCATATTCTATAAAAATAGAGTTCTATGAATGCAATTAAATTCAGTGGTTGTGTTAAGGGTTCAGAGCAATCCTTTCCTATGTCTTGTAGAAGTTATAAATTCCTTGAACAAGGTATGATGTCTCCTGGTTTCTCATTACTCCTACTGAATGGCCTTTGTTCAAGCAGCAGCAATAAAGATAGTCAGCTTGACATAACATTGACAATAGAATTTACAAACCTTAAATAACTATGCACACTGAAGTAGGAGACAGAAAGATTCTGGAAGCAATAAAATGAGCACCTACTATATAGAAGGCTTAATGCCATGCATTGGGAAAACAAATATAGAAAGGAAAGAATCCCTGTTTTCATAGAGTTTATATTCTGTTGGGTTGGGGTGAATAAAGTATGTATTCAAATAAGTATAGTACAAGGAAAACTGAAGTGAGACAGAACACGTGTGACTTGAAGACTTCATTGAGACCAACCTCAAAGGAGATGAAGATTCCAAAGGCCCTGAGATGGAAGTATGAGACATAGCTTGTATAGATATACAGAGGCAGAAAAGAAAATGTTGAATTCAGACAACACAGACACAAATGTACACAGAGGCATACACACACATAGGTGTGACAAGCACAGGAGTCCTGGTAGTGGCCACATTCCCCAGATCACTTGTTTTATTTCCAGCCTAGCCTTCGTAGCCATTATATGGAGAAAGAGCTTCAGTGGAGAAGGCCAGCCATCCCTGCCAGACTGCCACTCAGGGAGCAGGCCAGCCAGCCTAGCTGAAGCAACAAGGCATACTGAAGGAAATATAGGAGGCGGTATGTATCAGCTGGTCAAGCCATCATCATCACCTTGACTACCATCTGCCCTTTGATCTCAATTGAAATAGCTCAGGAACCTGGACTGAAGTGCCTTCAGAATAGCAATGCTTCTTGCATATGGCCCTTAGCCATCATGCTGGGAAGCAAAACCCCTTGTAGCATGGCAACTCTTCCTACAGGTGCTACACTCAGAAGTACTGCAGATTGAAGAAAAAAAGTTCTTGTCCTTGGCTCTGTCAAATGGTTCAACATAAAAAAAATTGATATGATTTTCACTAGTGGAAGTGACATTATAGAAGAGGCAATACCTTCAGCTTTGATGCAGCACTTTAATGACCACGAGACCTTTCCACAGAACTTGCAATTGAAGTCTATGTTTTAGCCATTAGAATGTGAGCTCCTTGAGAATAGGAACTATATCACTTTTCTATTAGTATCCTCAGCACTTAGCATGGTATATTGAACATAGTGCTTAATTTATTCATTCATTTCTATAGTAGATAGATACAGACTCTAAGATGACAATCTGTATGCAGGCATAAAGACTTGCACATCTATGGAATCTCAGGGACCATGTCTCCCTAGGGACCAATACCAGAAAGAAATACAGAAAGAAGAAGGGAACTTTAACTAAACAAAGAGAAAAGGTAGAAAGAAGGTGAATGCATTAACTTAACTCAAACCTAGAAGGAGGCCCATAGATTGCACTGTCTGTACAGAGGAATCTCTGTGATGGTGACTTAGTTTACATGCAAATATGCTAAATGTTGGAGGGTCAATGAAAGGCAAAAAACAATTCTTGCTCTTAAAGAACTCATAGACTAATACATAGGTCCCCAAAGGGGGCAATACTACCCCCAGGGTTGGTGATGGTCCTGGAACTATCCAGGGGAGTGGTAGTAGCTTCAGATGCAATTGGGGCAGGGTGTTGAATAAAAATAATAGGGTGGTGGAAGCACAAGGAAAGAAAAAAAGAAAATTTTGAAAAACTGTACTGTTTCATTTGTTATATTGCAGAGTTAGTTACAGGGATTACATTATTTTACAAATAAATACATAAAATGCAAGTTATAGCCAATCAATGGACAAGTCCACTGACAGTTCTTAACAAGCAAGTGCTGGCAAGCAAGCGTGTGGTGCTTTGTTGGGAAGTCCAGCATGCATTGGAGGGAATATGTACATGTGATGACTTGTTTACAATATGATACTATACAGTTACATGATGCAATGTTGCATCATCAAAATTTCAATGCAGGCCTTCCCCCAATTTATAACAAATTATTAAATTTAAGATGCATTGTTTAAAAAAATTAAATTTTTTTGAAATGATGCAAATTGTTTTTTAAAAACTGTCAAAGGGTTAAAGAATGTAGATTTGCAGGGGGGCATTGAATAATATATATATTTTTAAAGGGGACAGTAGGCCAAATACGTTTGGGAACCTCTGGTCTAGTGGGAGAGACAACATGCAGCCAAGAAATAGAAAGGAGGGCAGTATCTCTCGATTGCAGAATGCTATGGGCAGCTGGGTGGTACAGTGGATAGAGTACTGGACCCAGAGTCAAGAAGATCTGAATTTAAATCCAAACTCAGACATTTACTATCAATGTGACGCGGGCAAATCTCTTAATCTGTTTGTCTCAGTTTCCTCATTTGTAAAATGGAGGTGATAATAGCACCTCCCAGGGCTGTTGTGAGAATTAAAAGAGATAATATCTGTGAAGTTCTTAGCACAGTTCTTAGTGCATTGTAAGGACTATATAAATGTTAGTTATGATTATTGTTATTACTAGAGGGGATTAAAATAAGAGAAGACTAAAAAGGTAGCAGGAGGCCAAATTACAAAGGACTTTGAATGCTAGATTATTTTATATTTTATCTTGGAGATGAGAGGGAACTGCTGAAGTTGATTGAATGGGAGCGTGGGGGGTGGTAACTAATTGACCTGCTTTTCAGGAAATGTTTTACATAATTGCTTGCACATAACCTATATCTGATTGTTTGCCATCTTAGGGAGATTGGAGGGAAGGAGAGATAGAATTGAGAACTAATTAAATAAAAAAATTAAATAAAAATGTTTAAAAAAATAAAACAAGAGGGATCGGACATGAGAGATGTTGCAAAGATAAAAATGATAGGTCATGGAAATAGTTTGGATATAGGAGATGAGAGAAAATGAAAAGATGAGAATGACACATACCTTGTGGGTCTGGAGGACTGGAAGATGGTGAGATCCTGGATAGTAATAGGGAAGTTATGAAGAGGGGAGACCTTTGGTGGAAAGGATAATGAGTTCAATTTTTGACATGTTGTTTAAGATGTCTATGGGAAATCCAGTTTGAAATGTCCAGGAGGCAATTAGAGATGGCTGATTTTTTAATCAGAAAGTAGTTGTTTTCCGTTTTAAAAATAGAGAATCTCCTCGTTCCCATCAGAAATCTAGTAAGTGGACATATATTGATTAATAATTTATACTTGTTAATTTACACTTGTATACATAGCTAATTCATTGGGTGTGTGTGCATATATATATTTAAATGGACTTTGTCTTTCTTTTCTAAAGACTATCATTTTAGACACATTGTAATGGGAAAAGATGCATTGTAATGAGAATACTCAGTTTGTAGTCCAAATAGTGCTGTCCTCAAGGCATTTTAAACATTAGGCATCGATTTCTTTAGGATAAAATGGTCTATTTGTTTCTGATGAGGACCAAAATGGATGTATTTTAAAAACCTTATAAACTATAAAACACATTAAAAAGTTAGCTTTTTAAATTATACATAACAAAAACATTTTGACTGAACATGAGGTTTTAAACAAGAGATAGAAAAAGGCTTCTTCCCAGTATATATGATTATAAAAACAACATTGTATAGGGAGAAAGCAGTAACCATAAATCATATTTGTCTACTTTCTCCCTTCCCCTACCCTGATCCAAGGTTGAGAATTGAATGAAGCTAGATCCAAGATACAATCCCATCACTTCATTACTTTGTACAATAAAGTGCTAGTGAGTACATATGTATTGGAATACTAACACATACAATCCATTTTTGGGTTCTGTATAGCTATTCCACAGGCAAGGTTATCTCTTCTAGGCTTCTGCCTTTGTTTCTCCTTTCTCTACCCTTGTGAGCACTATCACCCTCATGATGCAGGATTTGTAGGAACCTCAATGGATAAAAGACAAATAAAATGTGTACAATGGCCCACAAACCCTAGCAAATCCCTGGGTTCAGTAATTGGGAAAAAACAGCCTTTTTGCCAAAGAAAAGATGACTTGAAATTAATATTCATTAAAGATGGTTAGCTGACACATTTTTGTATTTTTGGAGAAAGTATATCTGTTTAATATAATGCACTGTCCAATTAAAAAGTAGTGGTCCCTTATTAGAGATATGATTTCTTCTTAGATAAATCACTGATTTATGGCTCACTAGGGCATATATTTAATACTGTCACAAAAATGAAAGGGCACCCCAAACTATCTGCCGTGCCACAGCCACTCACTCTGAAAAGGATCTGAGGCTGCAAAGACCCCTGGGTGTTAAATGTAATCTTTGCCTAGGATAAAAGCACAGAGAATTGCTGATCTTTTATAAAAGGATCTGTCTCTACCCACCTCCTTCCTCCTCACTCTTTTCCCTACACAGTACAGTCCATCATTAAGAAGTACAAATTTGAAAATTAAGGGAAAATTCATGGTGATTGCAGTGGGTGTAAATCTTGATATGCAACACTTTTAAAAGATAATTGTGGGAGTGATCTCAGAACCATAATACTTTAAAAATTATAGCATTTTAGAGCTGGAAGATACCTTTAAACCCCTCTCATTTTACAGATTAAGAAACTGAGTCTCAAAGGGAGGGAAATACCTTAACCAGTTAGTGGCAGAGCTAAGCACAGAACTTAGGTCTTCTGACACCCAGGTCAATGCAGGTTTCATTGTACCTAATTTTAATTGGATGCTAGTTTACCTTTTAAAACTAAAGCCCACTGCAAAGTCTCAGCATTTGCCTCCTGAGAGAAATGATTATTAATAACTGACGATTTGGGGAGATCCAGAACTCCCCCTCTTTCTCTAAAGTCCTGATTTATGAAGTTCAGTCTCTAGGAAGACATTGCTCGTAAGATTGGACTTTCTTGTTCAGCCCCTGCCCAGGTGGGGTAGCTATTGTGTTCTGCTCTGGCTTGGGTGGGCATATATTCTTGGACTAGATCACCCAAGGCTGGAGTGAACTTAAGCAATAAATAACTCAATCAAACTTCAGGGTCAGCATTGTAATATTCATTCTCTCATTGATTGTTAACCAATCAGGATTGATTCCCACTCTGGGAAACACCTATTTTTCAGAGTATATAAATTGTGAACCTGCCCCTTGATTGTCTTTGGTCTAAGAAATGTAGACAAATGACCATCCTTTTACTAATATGCTGGCATTATTTAATACAGTTATTAAATTATGCAGAAATCATACCTCTTAAACCTTTTTAAATGCCACATCATAGCTCACATAGTACTTAGTAATTTTTACGTAAGCATTGTGTGCATTGGAATAGCTGTGTTTCAACTATATGTTTTGGTATCTTATCTTCTACCAAATGATAAGATTTTTGAGGACAGGGTTCACACTTTTTCTAAATTTCATATATTTCCAATAACTAGTATGATCCTGTACCAAAGTCCATTGGTATGGGACCTTCTCCTTATTGGTGGTGATGAAGGCTCTGCTCTATTTAAGTAGGGCAGAGTTGGTTGAGAGACATCTTCAGTTCTCAGCAGTTCGCTCTTTGAGAACTCCTCAATTAGAAGTCCTCCTCACTACCCAAGTCATCTTTGAGTGTCTACCATCTCCAATGCGAGAGCTCTTTCATTCTGTATTCTTCTCCCTTAAATATTATTAGTTTGGGAGATATCTAACTTTTCATCACCTTGCCTCATCTGAGGAAAGGGGTCTCCAAGCTCTATATCCAAGGCTTGACCCCTTTCTTACCTACCTAACAGCAATCATAATAAACACACATCATGAATAGCAAAAAATCCATTTATCCAAATCACAGAAATCAGAGGAAGTATATATAGGAGAATATATCCCAGACAATACAAAATGAAGAAGCTATCTCATTTGAAGCTAGATAACTTAGCTCAATCAAGAGTGTTGTGGATCTCACTCAAAGGAAAATCCCTGAAGTCTCAAGCGTAGCAAATCATGAATGACAGTACCTGCTTCTCTCATGACTTCCTAGAGTCTTTTCCTTCAGCAATGTTGGTGGGGTTGGGGAGTTGGCTTCTTCCATCTTCTCTCTTAAAGCCGGAAGCTTATTCAATGTTAGATTCAAAGAAGACTTTCATTTGGAGAATCCTAAAGGGGAATTCCCCATTGAAGAGTCTCCAAAAGGGGGACTGTGGAGAACTGACGCCCTCTGTCTTTCACCATTCCACTCATGTAAGGCCGACCTCTATCTCCCCTGATAAGGAGAGAGGCACCTACCAATGCTCTTTGGGACAGGGGTTACACTAGTATGCAGTACATTTTGTACATAGTAGAAGCTTTACAAAGGCTCGTTGCACTTGTGTTGTATCATATCCCACCATTTCAACTCCCTTACCCTGAAAGAAAATAGTTGTACCATTCTCAAATGCAAGAGGAAAATGTATTATTGTTTCCAGGGGACAGTATGATTTTCATAAGCCAAAGAATTCTGCTTCAGTGATTTACTTCTGCTGAATTTTTATCTAGAGGTTTTTAGAGAAATTCTCATCTTCCTGACTAGACTCAAAAGCCTGGGGATGATAAAATAAGCACTAATGGTGACATCTTTTTATTCCCATGCAAGTACAGAAGAAAGTAAGGGGGAAAGCAGTAAGAAAGAAATGGCAAGCATTTTGATGTCAGTTTATTCAAGCTGCTATAGATATCTTGGAGTCAAAATTCAATAGCAAAAAATGTGAGATAGCATTGTGATTGCTTTTGACTAGATGCCAAACTGAAAAGCACATCTGGGAGTTTATGGTGGAAAAGTACCTTAATAAACCACAAAAGTAAAGAGCTTTGGCAGATGTCTGGTTCACGAACACAGATTGTGATTCTGCCAAGTGTAACTCTGTTGCAACACCATGGCAGACAATACCATAGACTCTAAATTCTCTTGCTTCTTCTCCTGCTCCTGAGTCTCCCATCTTTTTCAGTGTATGAAAGAAAATGGTTTATGTTAGAAATACGTCAAATAAAAAATAAACTAATATATGGAAGCATAAAGGAGACTGTACCAATCAAAGCATTTTTTTAAAGTCCATGACAATTTTTAAGGGTTTTAGATCAAGCAGAAACTATGGGAAAAAGAGTCCAGAAAATGAGACCAATTCAGCAAAGTTCCATGGAGCAGAAGCAGAATTCAGTGAAGTTTACTTTACTTACTCCTTTAAAAAATAATTCTTAGTTCCTTTTCTGAAAATAGACATGAAGTCCAAATGCCGCAATCACAATTTTTGTTTTCTTATGTCAGTGATTTCTTGTACTCCAGCTTTGCCTGCTTTTTTCTTAAAAACTGATTTAGAAAAAGAAAAAAAAATCAGATTTCTTGAAGTTCAACAGTTTGTTACCTGCTTTGTAAAAATAAAGAACAAAAAAAGGCAAATCATATGAGGCAGCTAGATGGTGCAGTGGTGGATACAGTTCTGGACCCAGAATCAATAAGACATGGGTTCAAATCTGGCTTCACACTTACTAATAATGTGACTTAACCTCTGTCTGTCTCAGTCCCCTCATTTATAAAAAGGGGACAATAATAACACCCGTATCCCAAGGTAGTACTGAGAATTAAATGAAATAACATTTGTAAAGTTCTTGCAAATCTTAAAGTGCTATATGAGCTATTATATATTATTTTTAGCAAGTTAGTGAAATTTTAATTATTGTTTCAATAAAATACACTTCATGGTTTCATATGGCAAGGAGGAGAAAGTTTGAGGAGAAAGTCAATCCATATAGAAAAGTCTTGTATTCTTAATATAAGAAAGTTATTTTAACTTTTTAAGAGTAACCAAAACAAATACTAAAAAAGGAGGAATGAATTCTGTTACAGCTTTCTTAGATTCTGTTGATATAATCATGTGAACTTTTATTATTTTTCTTATTGATATGGTCTATTTTGTTAACAGTTTTTGTCATCAAACCAAATCTGTATTGCTGGTTTAAATATGACCTTAATTATTTTTGTCTGGGTTAATTTGTATCCTTTCTTCACAGATCATTTGTTAAATACAATTTTATTGCATTGTGCTAAATTAAGAATATATTTAATATTTTTGCTCTTCTATATGTTTGTGGACTTTGCTTGCCCTGATAAATGTTGAATTATTTTTAAAACACCATTAACAGTTAAGTACATATACATATATATATATATATATATTATATATATATATATGTATATACATACACTTCTTTCTGTTCCCATTTAATAATTCACTAGTGATCTATCATATAGAATTTTTCTAAAGTTTTATTCAGCCTATTAAATTCTTTCTTGATTATCTTTTAGTTAACTTTTGTTTATTTTTAGTTTACATCATTGAGTTCCACAAGATTTCGAGTTACAAATTTTCTCCCCATCTTTCCCCTACCCACCCTCCCAAAACAGCCATCCCATTGTATAACCCCTCCCCCAATCTGCTCTCTCCTATGTCCTCCCCCTCACCCCTCTGACTTTCTGGTAGAGCAAGATGGATCTCCCTACCCAGTGCCTGTATATCTTATTTCCCAGTTGCATGTAAATTATATATAGATATATATAGATATAGATATAGATATATAGATATAGATATATATGTGTGTATATATATATATATATATATATATATATATATATATATATATATTAGATTTGCCAAATTCTTAAATGGATATGGTTAGATCCCTTACTGTTATAGTTTTAACATTTATTTCTCATGTAATTTAACTTTTGCCTTAAGCATTAAACTGCAATTCCATTCAGTGAATACATGCATTTTGATATTGTTTAATTATTTATGATATATTGTAGTTTCCTTGTTTGTCTCTTTTAATCATATCATATTTTTAATTATATTAAACTTAATAATATCACTTTTTTTACTGTTATCCTGAGATCATGATTGCCATTCCTACTTTTTTGAGTTTATTTGAAGCACTTATTGATTTTGCTTGGGCCCCATATATTATTTTTTTAATTTCCTATTTAAAGTGTGTTCCTTATAAACTGTATTTTGTTTAATTATGATTTCTAATTCACTCCAATTCTTTCTCTTTGATTTTATGGGTAAGTTCATCCCATTTTCTTCCATTCTATATTCTTATACTTTTTCTCTTTATCCCCTACCTCTCTCCCTTTGGAAAGAAGAGAATGGTGGGAGAGAAGACGTGTACTTAATACCAATCATCTACAGTTAAGTTGAGGTGTTTCCATTTTGTTGACTCTCTTCCCTCATCACTCCCTTGATCACAGGATTTCAGTATTTTAGTCTTTTCTTTTTATCTCCCTTTCATGATCTATCCCTCCAGTAAAAAGTAACCTCAGTCAAGATGCAACCTAGCAACTTCTCTTGTTGATGCTTTTGAGGCAGGTAGGTGATGTAGTGGATAAAGCATTGGTCTGATTGAATGACTGAGATGATTGAATGCTTGAGTTACTAAATGATCTTTCTTAGTTAAAAACGTTGTGACCACTGTGGTGAAAACTGTGACCATCTTAATGATAACTTGTTTGAATGCTATATTTTGATTTTCTGTGATAAGTTGTAACATTGTGAATGCTGTACCTTGACTTGCTGTAAATGTTTTACTCTGATTTATTATGGAATAAATAGAGTGTTCTCTATATAGTGTAATCAGAACCTTAAAAGCTGTTCACAGTAGGATTCTTCTGGAAAGCTGCTTGTGCATGGCATTACACTTCTCTAGATCATTTTGCAGATAGGGAACTGAGGCAGATAGGATTATATGACTTGCCCAGGGTCACATAGCTACTAAGGTCTGAGGCTGGATTTGAACTCATGAAGATGAATCCTCTTGATTCCAAACCAAGTGCACTCTATCCACTACACCACTTAGCTGCCCTATGCCTTCTGAAATATGTTCCAAAATTTCCTCTTTTTGTTGTAGCTTTCAAAACTTAACGATCCTAAATGTGGTTTCTAGGTACTTGAATTCTTTCTTTCAGGCTTTTTCAGCACATTTTTCTTTAACCTTGAAGTTCTAAACTTTGACTGTGATGAACTTTCCATTTGAGGGTTTCTTTCAGGAGGTTAACTGGTAGATGTGTTGAAGTTGGATTTAGTAGTTCTAAAGACTCAAAAATACTGACATGTCAGGTCCTGCCCAATGAATTTGACTCAAGTCTTCTCTCAGCCAAAGTAAAACAAAGTTTATTAAAGATTCACCATAATGGGTAGACTCTTAAGGAGCCTAAATATTTGTGATGGTTGTATTGACAAGTGGGCCAGAATAATCTGACACAGAGTGAGTCTGAACTAGATTGGATCTGAGCCCCTTCATGGAGGCAAGATGGATCTTATATACAGAGAGATTGTGGAGGGGATCTAGAGGTGGTCTAGAGGAGGGGTTTGGGAAGGGTCTTGAGGAGGAGTCTAAGTAGGATCTTGATGGGACTGAAGTCAGACTCCAAGAACCAAGAGAATGGGATTTTGGTGGGATCAAGGGTGCAAAACAGTCCTAGGCAATCCAGAGGTAACAGACAATGGATGGTTAGGCTTGTTTAAGGGTAATGGATTTGGTCATAAATATTTTGATAGGATCAAGGGTGGGAGGTAGCTGAAGGCTACCTGGAGATAACAGACCATGAAGGTCTCTAGGTTAAGGGTAACAGAGGTACACTCATATTGGTATTGGATGACTTTTGGCCTCTGAGGAATTAAGGGGGAAGAGTAAGGGGGAAGATTCAAGGGGGTTCCCAGAACTTAAACCCCATCAGATGCAGTCTATTTTCATTCTGCCCTTAACCCCCACCCAATAGACCTAAGCAGATTTTGTTGTTTAAGGGGAAAGATTCAAGGGGGTTCCCAGAACTTAAACCCCATCAGATGCAGTCTATTTTCATTCTGCCCCTAACCCCCACCCAATAGACCTAAGCAGATTTTGTTGTTTCTCAAAATATAGTATTGAAACATTTTTAATCAATATTTTCAGATAGTCAGATGGTCCTTAGATTAATTCTCTTTAAATTATTTTTCAGGTCAATTGGATTGGATAGCATGTATCTTATATTTTATACTGTTTTTTAAAAAAATCTATTTGTTTTGTTTTCATATATCTTCTTGTCTCATGCAGCCACTACTATCTGTTTTTTTTTAATTAAATTTTTAAATTGATTTTTTTAAATTTTTAAATGTTTTTAAATTAAATTTCATCTTATTTTCAACTGAAAATCTATTTGCTCTTCCTTGTACCACTACCCCAGTCCCTATTGAAAAATAAAAGAAAAAACAAAACCTCTGTTAAAACATATATAAATCAAGCAAAACAAATTCTCACATTGACCATGTGAAAAAAAAAAATGTTTCAATCTGTTTTCAGAGTCAATCACCTCTTTATCAAGAGGTGTTGTAGCATTTCATCATAAGTCCTCTGAAATTGTGATTGGTCTTGTGTTAATCAGAGTTCTTTAGTCTTTTGAAGTTGTTTGTTTTTGCAATATTGTTGCTACTGTATAAATTGTTTTGTTTATGCCTATTCCAATCTTATTTAATTCATTGAATTTTTTTCAGGTTTCTCTAAAACAATCCCTTTCATTATTTTTTTAAATATTGCTATAGTCCATTATATTAATATACCATAACTTATTCAGCCATTCCAAAAGGAAAGGGCACCTTCTCAGTTTCCCATTCTTTGCCACCATGGAAAGAACTGCTATAAACCTTTTTGTACTTATGGATCATTTTCCTTTCTTTGATTACTTTGGGCTATGCACCTAGTAGTGGTAGCACTGGGTCAAAGAGTATGAACAGTTTAATAGCTTTTAGGGCATAGTTCTAAGTTGCTTTCCATAATGTCAGTCCATTCTAATTTTTATGAAATCCATTGGGGAAGATTTATCATGTTCTATTGTCAGCTATTAATTTCCTTCCCATCCTTCCTGGGTGGGCTTTCATGGCTCTCATTTCATTTAACATTACTTTTTTTTTTTACACCTTGTCTTATTTTCTCCAGTTACTCATGTAGTTGTAGGCAAGCTATTTTTCTCTGAGCCTCTGCTTTTACTTTTGGAGTGATTCATTTTGGATATTATCTCTTAGGCTTCTCTCCTTCCATGGTATTTCCACATTGTGCTCAGCATTTTGTTTTTTTATTCATATCTCTCATCCCAGTTTCTGGATTAGGATTTTGTGTTTAAGTCAAACTCTGCTCTTCTCATAAGCTAGTATGGAGTGGGCTGGCCCTGCTTGGTCCTTGAGGAGGTGACTAAAACTGGACCCTGCCTTCTGTAAGAATGTCTGGATTTTGGCTCAGACTTCTTGAGGCTCAATCTAGATTTATGGTCTCAGTTTCTTCTGGCCCACCCTCATCATATAGTTGCAAACTTGCAGTTGGTTCCGTTCCTTTTGTCCCTGATAAGCCTGAACTGTATATTTTTAATTACTGCACAATCAGGCCTTTTGCAAGACTGCAGGTGTTTTTCTTCTTAGATGTTGCCCTGGCACTTTTTTTTTTGCTATAGGTCATGCCTGGGTGCTATGCTGCCTGGTCATTGCTCTGGCCCTATATCCTGCTATGGTTCTCACCTGTTCTCCCTCTTTAACATCTATCTAACGTGGCTTATGTCAGCCCTGAGTCCCTGCAAGTTTCTGAGTCAGCTCAGGGAGCCTTAGATCAATGGGTGGAGGAGTTTGTAAGTGTTTCTTTTTGTTTTGTTTTAAACATTTTTCCTTCTGGCATATTGTTAGAGTTTTAATGAGGGTATCTGTGGGAGTTCTAGGATCTATCATTTTGCCATTTTTACTGGAAGTCCTGAAAACTTGCTAGCAAGCAGTGAACTCAACTTCAGCTAAAAAAACAAAAACAAAACCCATATTGAATAAATAAATAACACACATATGCATATACCCATGCATGTATGTAAGTGCATATATACAAATGCTCATGTGCACATAGACATGCAGAAACATACAAATACACATATACATGGGCACATAAATGTGCCCACATATATACAATGCATTTATATGTATAGCTATCATATATATGTATACATATATGTGCGTATACATATATAAGTGATATGTACCATTCCAACAGCAAAGGACACTGTTTGGATTCTGCAAACTCCCTGTACCTCATTCAGGTTCTCACAGTAGCTGGTTGTCATTGATCCCTTGACTCTCCTTCATGGGTGGTGTCACATTCTCACTTCAGTCTCGGAGTTTTGTCTATATCCTCTAAACAAATCTCACTGTTCAAGCACCCATCCCATCAACCATTCTTTTCTTTCTCTTCTCTTACATTTGTTTCTTTTAAGGTCACTTACAAGTATATATTATTCAAAAATTTAATTAGAATGGGAGAAATGTCATACAGGTGAATATTAATATACTTCCAATGCATATAACTGACCTGTGAGTCTTCTAGTCACCAACCCCCGAAGAAGAACACAGATAAGAGTCTGGAATTCTGTTTCCCATCATTCCCAACTGAGAATAGGCAAGATTTTTTTACTCAAGGTGTTTAACTCACAAAACCATTACCTATACTGATGCCATACAGGAACTTGACATGCTTGGCAAATCTCTTCCATTGGTGGCATGGATTAAGTAAGGTAGCACCATTCATTGGTTTTTGCTTCTTTGCTTCTTTACACTTCCACCTTGCTATCTCTAGTTCTCCTTTTTGTCTTGCTATCTCATATGTTCACTTAATTGAATCTTTGTCCCTTTGATACTGGACGAGTACATCTTGGGGAGGAATTCCTGAATATCAGTCCTGCTAAGGCAGATGGTGAGAGGGACTCTTGGACTATTGCGAGCCAAACATCAACTCTCTCCACTTCCCCTAATTGCTTTCTTTACATTCAAACTCAATCTCCAGTATCTCTTTAAATCTGCTATTTCTGTTTCTCTGTCATTTGATAGTGCAATGTGGGCCCTTGGATTTGTATGAGAGAAACAGTTACATACATTAAGTAGATAAGTAGATAAAATTATTTCTTTTTACCTGACCCCAAACTGAAGTGACTATCTTGTGTGATTTTTCCATCTATGAGTCCTCTAAGTAGACTCTTCTGCACAAAGCAGTAAACTTGAATTCTGCTAAACAATTGTTTTTAAGAAAAAAATCATTTAAAATTAGAAAATTTAACAAACTTACTTGGCTAATTTTAAAATGATTTATGTTTAACTGTATTCAAATTTTTCCCCCCAGACAGTTTTTGTTTATAGAAATGGATCCTAAATGTTTAAATATATTTTCTTTTGACTGAATAAGAATGGTATTATATATGTATATATATGCATGCATAAACACATGCATACATATACATAATTTTGTATTAGATCATTTATTTCAGTGGTATAGGGAAATCTCAGTGAAGAAATTACTTCTAAGCAGGTCATTCCTTGTTCTTTAAGTAATAATCTTAGAAAGCTCCCAGTAGAATTGAGAAGTTAACTGATTTGCTCAAAGTCACATAGCCAGTACATACCACGAAAGAAGGATTTGAATTCAGATCATTCTGATTTCTAGGCCATTTCATTATTCTTTGGACCACATTGCCTGTTTCATTATGTTGTTACAATTACAAAACTGTTGTTCTTGGTATGTTCATTCATTCAATGAACATTATTGAGAGTCTACATTATGTAAGGTATTGTACTAGGAAATATGAAGGACAGTAGATGATTAAGGCACAGTAATTCCCTTCAAGGAGTTCACAGTCTTAAAGAGGAGAAAAGTCATAAATACAAGGTGTTACCACATGAGGCAGGCTGTAGCAGGTAATATCAGAGTAATAAAGGTAGAGTTACAGGGGTTCAGAAGTCGAGTATAGGAACTTTCTGTGAGGCTGAGTACATTCTGTTAACTGTGAGTATAGAGACTACATGCTGAGTAAGTGGGTTGAGAAGGTAAAGAAACTGAAAGGGATTAAATGCAAAGAAGCATTGCCCTGCTTCCTCACAGATAATCTGCTTTTGGACAACAGAGAGGTGACTGTAGGAGAGATTCTCATTTGTTGGTGCTGGTTTAATTTAAGTGATTATTCCAGAAGATTGGGGAAGAACTCAATGACCTCTCCAAGTCCCTTCTACTCTGAGATTAAGGCTAATTCTATCCATTGAATATCTGTACCAAAAGCTCAATATGTATGCATAATTAGGATAAATTTGTACTAAACAGATTAGTATTTCAGCTAACTATAACATATTTGATATATGGGTTTTAAATCTTGCATACCTTAGAGACAGATCACCATATCTCTAAAACTTTATTTCCTCCCCTTCTGATTGCTTGAATGATGTCTTTGAAGGTTCTAAATTATCCAGACTATAAAACAATTTAGTGAAAAAAATTTCCATATTAGGTAAAATTATTTTCTAGCCAAGTATCTTCACTGAAATTAAATATTAATTTAGTGTAACTCTCATCAGACTTTTAATTTACAAAATAAATAGCTTACAGTTGTCATCTAGATAGATATTGAACTGAATGCTTTGCCAAAATACACCATTTTAGAAGATATTAAATGTATGAAAATGGAAAGAGAAGGAAGTGGGAACTAGAAGAAATAAATGGAACATTCATGGGTTTTTTTTAATTGATGACAAAATAAGTAAATTTGACTTTGTTAACTTAATGGCTCTGCTTACTGACTCTCAATGCACTTAAAATTCACAAATTTAGGTAGAAAGGCAATCTGAACCAATGAAAACTATTACAAAATATCCCTCAAAACAAGATCTTGGGGCGGCTAGGTGGTACAGTGAATAGAGTACCAGCCCTGGAGTTGGGAGGACCTGAATTCAAATCCGACCTCAGACACTTAACACAAAACTAGCCATGTGACCTTGAGCAAGTCACTTAACCCCAATTGCCCTAAAAAAAAAATGAGATCTTATTATTTTCAAATGCACACAGATGCACAAACAGGGAAACGTTTTGTCTTTTCCCTATCTTCAAATCAGCTTTAATGAACAGATATGAACAATTTGCAAAAGTGGATGCTCATTGGCTTGGGAATTGTGCAAATTGTGGTACATAAATGCATTGAAATATTATGCCATAAGCAATGGCAAATTTAAAGAGTTCAGAGATTCAAGGGAAGTGTTCTACAAATTGATGGAGTATTAAGCAAAACCAGGAGAACAATATGCATAATGACAGTTATGTAAATGAGAACAGTTAAAATAAAAGTCCAGAGCTTTACAGTATTTCCTTTAATGGGGGAAGGGGCGTGCTATGGAAATGGAATGGTTCATATGTCACCACAGGGGTTGTTCTGTTGGCTAATTTTACTTATCCTTTTCTTTGTTACCAAGACAGGCTCATTGTAAGGGTTCTAGCAGAGCACACTGGTATATCTAAAAATGACTTTACTGTGAAAACAAAAGAAATAAATGTTTTTCAAAATACAGATAATTTGAAAAGGTTTAATTTTCTCTTTTAGGTCTCTAGCTCCCCAGATACATGATTCTGTTCTTCTCTTGGCCCTAGGACAATATCTTTGGACTTTCTAAGCAAGAAGATACTCTGAACAAGCTTCAGTTGTGGGCAGCACCCAATCTCAAATGATATTTGTCATATAGGAAACAACTGTTTTTGAGCATTAGTTAACAGATGAAGCAAATCAGAATTTTATGAAATCACACAATCTCTGTATTGAAAGATACCCCAAGGACCATCTAGTTCAGTGGTCTCAATCTGTGGGTCACAACCCCTTTGGGGGTCAAATGACCCTTTCACAGGGGCCACAGGGGTCACCTAAGACCATCGGAAAACACATATTTCCAATGGTCTTAGGAACCGAGACGCCGCTCCTCTATCCGTTTCCAGGCGGGTCCGCCCACATGCAGATACGCCCACATACAAGTATTAAAGGGTTGCGGTATTAGGAAGGTTGAGAACCACTGATCTAGTCCAAACCCTACCTGAAAAAGATTCTCTCCTCTAACACATAGCTAGTGCTAATCAGCCTTTGCTTGAAGACCTCAAGTGAGGGTTAATAGACTATCTCTCAAAACCAATATTCTGCCTTTGGACAGCTCTAAATGCTAAAGAAGTTTTCTTTAGCTCAAGCCTACATTTGTCTCTTTACAACTTCTACCCATCACTCCTAGTTCTGCCCCTTAGGGTTACCAAAAGTCCGGTCACTCCTCCCCATAATAGCTCTTCAAATACTTGAAAATAGCTCTATCACCTGCCCCTGTTGTGTCTTTTCTTCAGACTAAAGATCTCCAATTAATTCAACCAGTCTTTATATGACGTAATCTTGGGACTCTCCTCCATTCTAACACAAAAGCCAAGAACCTCTCTACCGCGCCAAAGCTGTACGGTAAGTCGAAGGGATTTAAGATTACTTCTGCTTAGAAATCAAGGACAAGGAAAAGCCATAGAAAGAGGCAACAGTATTGAGCTGGGCCTTGAAGGAGGGGAGGAATTGGGTAGGTGGAGGTGAAAGGGTGTGGCATTCTAAGTGGATCCTAAGCTTGAGGAAAGGTAGAAAATTAGAGGGTACATGTAAAATAGCAAGTAATTCTATTTAGCTGGAGTATAATATACATGAAGAGAAAAACAGAATACAAGCATAAAAAAAGTAGAATAAAAGGAATATGGTATTTGGTATGTTGTAGTCAAGTTATGGAATCTCTAGAATGTTCTTTGATAATCTTTGCATTTAACCATATTAGAATCCCTTCAGTATATTTCCAGTGTCGTGGCTATTCCAAACTTTATTTGTTCTCCTCAACCAATCTACTTTCAGTACCTTCACGCTTAGCAAATGACCTCACCTCCAAGACCTCTATAGAGAAAACTGAGATTGTTAGCCATGACCTCCTTCCACTTAGTTTCTCCTGTCAAAATCCCTCTTTTTTTTCTTTACCTTATCTTTCTCCACCCTCCATCTCTAAAGGATCCTCTTCTTCACCATGCAGCTTAACTATAGTTGTCCAATCTCATTCCCTCCCATTTTCTCTTGGACTTGATCCATCAATTATCTTCTTTTCAAATGTATCTTTAATCTTTCCCTCTGCACTTTCTGTAATTCTTAAGGCAAGGTTGATGATCCAAGGTAAATAAAAGAGGTGTTTATAGCCAACTGGAGGTTCTGTCTACAAGAACTATTTTTAAATATTTTTTCTACTCTCATTTCTTCTTTGTTTTTCTTTCTTCCCTTCCCTTTCTTTCTTTGTCTTCCTCCTTCCTTTCCTTCTTCTTCCTCTTCTTCCTTTCCATCCTTCCTCCTTCCTTTCCTCCTTCCCTCTCTTTCTTTTACTTCTTTCCTCCCTCCCTCCTTCCCTCCTTGCCTTCTTTCCTTCCTTCCTTCCTTCCTTCCTTCCTTCCTTCCTCCTTCTCTTTCTCTGATTTGACCAACTCCTTTACTATTTGATTGACTATAGCTTGGTGATAAAGGTCACAGTGTTGTGTCTGTACGATGCCAAATGTCTACATTTTTGATGTCATGTAAAACAAAATCAAAGCAATGGACTTGGTCTCACAATTAGATTGTAGCTTTTCTATAGAAAAACTGTACTAGGGCACATGGGAAGTAAGTGTTAGAAGTGGTTGAATATTTGTTTTACCTGCTACCAAAGAACCAAAAGCCCAGAGTCAAGCTGGACAGCCAAATCAGAAATTTGGAAAAGAATTTCTTTTTTCCTTCCAACCCCCTGACAAGAGGGCTTGGAAAAGGAATCAAAAAGCAACCCAAAACTTTGAAGCCAAACCTTCAGTCTATTCCTTTCTCTCTCTGACATGGAAGAAGACCAAATCCTGCTGTACAACAAATAGAGATTAGCATTTCCTCAGCTCAAATCTTGCCTCAGATGCTTATTCACTGTAAGACACTGGAACAGTCAGTTAAACTCTCTGTGTCTCAGTTTTCTCATCTGTAAATTAAAGGAATTGGATTCAGTGGCCTCTAAGTTGTCTTTTAGCTCTAAATCTATGACCCTTTGAAAAATAATGTTAGATCTCAGCACTATAATAGACAAATTTATGTTTTGTTAATCTCTTCAACACCCAATACCTATCCCCACCCTTCATGCTCTTTAATTTATAAATGAACTATAGTCTCTTTCATAAAGTTAATATCATCATTATGTTTTTATCTAAGTGGTTACTGGCTGTTTAAAAACAACAACCAAAAACAAAGATGAGAATAAAGTCCACACGGTGACCTGGAAAGAGTTAACTGGATTACCAGATACCATCAAATATATTTAAACATGATGCTTGAGTGCTCTTTGCAGCTGGTAGGTTATACATAAAATATGTTCAGCCAGTGATAGCATCCTTATCTAAAGACAGAAGCTAGCAAAATTTCATCCAGTATGCTCTGTCAAATTGTTCCCTTCAACAGACAGAAGACTCCCTATGACAAGTGTGAGATGGTATTCATATGTCAGGGAGGGAGTATTCCCATTCTTCCCTGTCCACTTTGTCCATCTGGACGCTCTCTTCATTTGGAGCTCACACATAAATAGGGATCCAAAGTACAGGCGAGTAACAAGTATATGTATTTGTAATCTTAACAGATTGGGGTAGGTCTTTTTTGAAACCCTAAATGTCCTTTTGCAAAAAGCTGACTCATTGCTTAACATTTTTGCTTTTTCATATTTTGCTCACCTTCTCACACATTCTTGTATGTGATTTTTCTCAAGGAAGAGATAAGAAATGACAAAACTTATACTGTGTTGGTAAATGCACCAAACTTCAACCCTGCCACCTGCTTCATCAGTTAGCTGAGACAAAAGACCAGGGGAAACCTGATTCTCTTTCTCTGCCTTCAACTCGACCTTCATTGCTATGAGAAAATAGCATCATAGAATTAGAGCTGAAAAAGACATTAGCCATCATCTCTTATCATTTCACTTGGTAAATTGGGAAACTGAGGTTCAGAGAGGTTCAAGGACTTGCCCAAGGTCATGCAGGTAGTAGCTGGAATTCCACTTCAGGTCCTCCACTTCCAAATACAGAACTTTTGCCACTGTATTTATTACTACATATTGACTCATGAATGAGTGAACAAAAGTCCCTGTTTTATAATCTAACTGTCCCTTTAAAGCCTCATTCTTTCCATCTCTCAAAATCCAAAATCAAAAGCATTTAATGTTATTTATTTACACATGTTCCCCTTAAATCACAGATCAAGGCTATATCCCTCAGTAAGTTTTAAGAGATTAACCAAACCTATTTAATAAACTCACTAGTCCTAACCTAACTAATCAATCTTTTTCAATTCACTTTTGAAATGACTGTAATTTTATATATATATATATATATATGCAAACAAACATACATACATTTTTATGACATATTATCACCATATATACCATATTTATACATATAAAATTTTGGAATGACCATAATTATAAATATTAATTATGATAATTCCAAAAGTGAATTGAAAAGGAAAGAACATATATGTATACGTGTGTATGTATATATGTGCGTGTGCACACACACACATATATATACATACACACAGAGAAAAAGAGAGGAAGAAAGAGAGAAAGACTGAGAGATGGAGACAGACAGAGAATACCAAAGTTGGGGGACCTAAGTTTAAATCTCAGTTTTGCTATTATCTATCTTTGTGACCTTGGGCAAGTCACAACTTACCTGAGTCAAGAATCTAAATAGAAAGGGTGGGTAGGTGGCACAGTGAATAGAGCACTGGCCCTGGAGTCAGGAGTACCTGAGTTCAAATCTGACCTCAGATGCTTAACACTTAACTTAGCCATGTGACCTTGAACAAGTCACTTAACCCCAATTGCCCTGCCCTCTCCCCTCAAAAAAAAAAAAAGAATCTAAATAAAATATTGCGAATAGGTGGGGGTTGGGGAGAACAGCATATGAGAGATTATAATGGACCTTTGGTGTTTATTGAATAGATATCTTAAATGTTTTAACTATTTGAAACACTCCATGGCATTTAAAAATAATTACTTTTTGGTGCAAAGGGATTTCATAAATGTGTGCAGAAATGGAGATATATTAAAGATATCCTTTAAAGTTTAAAGATCACAGAGACAGGAGATAGGACTGGACCTATAATTTCATTGACATAAGAAACTTCCCATATCAGTTCAGATGAGCACCTTCTCAGCAATTTATGTTCTTAAAGTATTGTTCAGAGAATTGACAGGCTTAGTGACTCATCTAGGATCACAGATATATTTATCAAAGGCAGGATCATAAACTCAATAAATATGTTAAAATAAATATGGTTCAAATAAATAAGAACAAAAATAAGAACACCATAAATTGTGGAATCAATAAAGGAAATGCAAACAAAGGATACTTCACTGTCAAAATGATTTAATAGGGGTTAAATGGTTTAAAAAATGGAGAAAAGAACAACTAAATAATGATACTAAAGAAAATGATAATGAGACAGCCTGCCAAAATTTCTAGAATGAAGCTAAAATTAACTTTAAGGGAAAATTAATAACTCTAAACATATACCAACAAAACAGAAGAAACAATCAATTAACTGAGTATGTAAGTTAAAAGAGATATGTAGAAAATCCATTTAGTAGTAAGTCCTTCAAAGCACAAAAGTAGGAATCCTAAAAATTAAAAAGATAAAATTGAAAACAGAAAGACTATCAAATTCATAAATAAAATAATGATTTTTTAAAAGACAAATAAGATAGGCAAACCAGGAGATAGTCTGATGAAAAAGAGCAAAAATAATCACTATAAAAATGAGAAAATTCACAATGAATGGAGAGTAAATAAAGACAGTTATTAGAAGTTACTACATCATTTTACCTAAGATCAAAACTGAAAAAATTGAAAGCAATGGATTAATATTTACAAAGTATAGAATTTACAGATTAATGGATAGGAAACAGAGAATATAAGCAATCTTTTTCAAAAGAATTTTATCATCATAAATGTGTTTCCAAAGGAGGGGGAGCTTTTATGATCAGGTAGATGTATAAGTTTTTCTATAAAAACTTTATAGAATAATTAATTCATATACTACATCATGTTTTTAAAGATAGTAAATACCTTACTAAGTTCCTTGTATGAGGGTTCTGAGTCCCAAGTTGGGAAAAGAAAAAACAGAGAAGGAATATTATAAATCTCAATAAAGGATATAGGTACAAAAATATTAGGAAAGAATCTACAGAAATATATGTATGTATATGTATATTTTACTGTGATAAGTTTAAACTTGTACCAGAAGT
>CM053582.1:226300575-226313606 GCA_028627135.1 Pseudochirops cupreus
ATAAATAGTATCTATCTAAAAGTAAGTAGTATTTACAATGTAAGGACACTGTTTTCCTAGTAAAATCAAGGGAAAAGCAATTATGTCCATTCTCTCCATCATAATTATTTGATATAATTTTAGAAATGCTAACAATTAGATAAGCAGAAATAATTCATGGAATAAGCATAGGCAAGAAAGAGGAGAAATCATCTCTATTCAGTGATTTACTTAGAGAATTCAAGAGATTCAATGAAAATAATTCACCAAAGCAATCAATAGCTTCCAGAAAGTAGAAGGATGCAAAATAAACTGATGGTGCATTTGTAAATTACTAAGAAAACCCCATCGAAAGAGATAGGGAAATTCTATTTTAAAATAACTATAAAATACACAACGTAATACCAGATTTGGTTGTTAATCAACCAAAACTCAGATAGGATTTGTACAAATGTAACTACACAACACTCTACAGAAATAGAGGAAAACTTTAACAATTGGAGAGCCAGTTCAGTTGTTCAAGATTGGGCTGCATGAATACAATAAAAATGAAGAAATAACCTAAATTAATTTATAGATTTAGTGCTACAGCAGTCAAACTATCAAAATTTACTTTATAGAGCTAGACAAACTATGACAAAATTCATTTTAAAGAGTGAAAGTCTTAGAATTTCAAAGAAAATAATAAAAAAGTAAAAATAAATCACTTAGCAATTCCAGTTCTCAAACTATCTTACAAAGTAGTCATCATCAGTATTACTTTGTATTGGTTAAAAATCATAAAGTAAATTGATTGAATAGACTAAATAAGCACGTAGTACTCCAGCATTTCATAAAAGTAAGAAACTACTCTATTGGGGAATGATTTCTTTTTCAGTAAGAGCTGCTCAGAAAACTAGAAGGTAATTTGGAAGAACAAAAGCTCAGAATAGCAACCTAGAATAAAGAGGTAGTAAGCTCCTAATCAATCAATAAACAAAAATTTATTAAGTACCTGTTATATGCCAGGCACTGTCCTAAGGGCTAGAGCTAAGGATGCAAAAAGAAGCAAAAGACAGTCCCTGACCTCTTGGAGTTTTCAATCTAACAGACACTTCACCTAAATATAAAAGGTTACATTAAAATATGGAGAAGAATAGCAGGAGATAACCAAATCTATGGTTAGGAGAATTACTTAACCAAGCAGGGGGCAGAGTTAATCACAAAAAGCAAAAAGGACAATCTAAATTACATATAACTTAAAAGTTTTTAATATGAAAATCAATCTAGATAGAATAAGAAAATTCTATAATTAGGGGAAAATATTTATGTGAAACACTTCTGATAAAGTTTGATATAAAGATGTGTAGAAAATTAGCACATATATAAAACCAAGAGCCATTCCCCAATAAACAAGAGGTTAAACAATATACTCAGAAAATTTTCAGGAGAAAAAGTGGAAAATAAAAGAACATTAGAAAATGTTTCAAATTACTACCAATAAATGAAATACAAATTGAACACCTCTGACGTTTTGTCACACACACATTTACTTGACAAAGAAGTTAAAAAATAATAATTGCCAATGTTGGAGGGGCTATGGAAAGACAGTTACACTTATAAACTATTAGTGGGGCTGTGAATTAATCCATCTGTTCTTGAAAACAATTTGGAATTGTGGAGTACAATTCACTAAACTGTTCATATCATTTGACTTCGTTCTCTCCTTCCTGAATATCTATACCAAGAATGTCAAAAACAAACAGAAAAGTCCCACATATGCAAAAATATGCTTACTAGCATTCTTTATTATAGTAAAGAATTTGAAACACATTGGGAGAACACTGATTGGGGAATGGCTAAAGAGAATATAGTAATTGCATGAAATGGAATGATATAATGCCATAAAAATGGAAATGAAGAATTTAGAAAATTATGTGAAATTTGTATGAACTGCTGCAAAGCTAAGAAAGCAGACCAAAAGAACAAAATACATACTGATTAAAAATAATGTAAATGAAAACAATACTAAAAAAAAAGTAACTGAATGCTATAATAAATAACATTAGTTCAAAGTGAATGGAGTATAAAACACACCTCTACCTTTTTTTTTTGTAGAGTTGGGGGATAATGAATACAGAATCTTGCATGTAATATCCTATATGGTTCCTTTTTCAGTTAGTCTTGCCTGACTATTTTAATTTGTGACAAGGGTGGTTTGGTGGGGTCTTGAGGAGTATACTAGGTAACTAATAAAAAATTTTAAAACACCAATTCAAATGTATTTCTTAAAGTTAACAATTATGAGAACTACTAAAATGGTTAGTCATGAAGGTCTTACTCAGACAAAAATAGAAGAGGCAAAATATGTTACCTCTCTCTCCCCTCCTGCCGCAAAATAAGCTTAGCAATAAATGATGGCTGTATTTGTGATTTCAATGAAAGAAAGGAAAGAAAGAAGCAAGCAAGGAAGAAAAGAAGGAAGGAAAGGAAAATAATCAGTTTCCAAAGGGTCCACTTGCACACAGAGGTCTATGAAGCAAAGGCAAACATCTTACTGAGTTTCTAATTGAGCTTTGTGCATGTGTGTGTGTGTGTGTGTGTGTGTGTGTGTGTGTGTGTGTGTGTACACATATTAGTTACCAGTGTGTTGAATCTTAAATCTTTGAGGGCAGAAATTTCTTTTTCTTATAACTTGGTAAAATGTCCCAATGCTGCATAAAGACTGAGTGCTCAAGAACTGTCTGATTTGTTCTTTCATTCATTATTCATTTACCAAGTATTGTTGCTTCTTGAGTGTCATGATGATTTTTATGAATAAGAAAAGATATCCTATAGGACAGATTAAATACAGAAATCCAACACTGATTTACAGTCTCCTTTTCTGGGGGGGAGGGGACACTGAAGATAAAGTTTGATATAGAAGAGGTAATTGGGCATTAGAGTACTGAAATTCTTCCTATTACTCCCTACTTTTGCAGAAACAGGATAATCATTACCAAATTTATATGGTTTTACATTAAATAATCAATAATAGCCCTAAGTCTTACTGGCCAGCATACATAGATTTCTTTGTTTTGCCTAAAGGAGCCTATAATTTGATGACTGTCCCCCTAAAAATTTGGATAAAAGCCTCCACTTTGCTTTAGCTGTGTGAACAGGGCATTATAAGAATCTCTAGAAACTTTCAAGGACTATCTGGAGTTTCTATTGGCTTCAATTTACACTGGTGAGAAGTACAAGTGAGATAAACGATAAATAAAAAGAGGTGATTAAATAACACTCCTTTTCACTCGCTACAGTCATAGTAAAGACTGACTGCAGGAGAACCAGAGAAACATTGGCTGTGAAGTCAAGCTTCCTATGAGATGGACAATTTGCTTTCCTTCTTGCGTCTCTCTCCCTCACTCTCCCTCCTTCCTTCTCGTACCTCAGAAAGTAATCTCATCCTTTCGTCACATATTATTGAAATCCCAGTTCTTAAAAAAACTCTCATTTTTGCCCAGACTGAGAGCATGTCATTTGGAAGTGATGTGCAAGGCAAGAGATAACCAGGTAGAACTCAGCGATTCGCCACAGAAAATGGTTCCATGTATGGCTGTAATGCTATCAGAGTCTGTCCCTCAATAGCTCTTTACTGCTCCTGAGCTCAGAATCTGCTGATTCAAGACCTTTCCCTGCATGGGGAGGTGTGAGGTTGGGGAGAGAAAGGGGAGACTAGCAGAGCAGGAGGAGTTAGGGAGAAATATTAATAGTCTTCCCTGAACACATAAGAAGCCAGAGGATTTTTTTTTATTGGTGGAATGAGTTCCTCCCACCCCCTTTTCCCTTCTTCTCCCACTCTCTCTCTCTCTTTCTCTCTCTTGTTCTGTGTCTTCATTTCATGCTGGAGTTGTGATGATTGGGAGGAAGGATCTTCTCAGCTAACTGCTTACTACCGAATAGATGCACTGCAGTTTAAAGTGGTTACTGGCTAGGGGTTAACTCAATACAGACAGAAGATTTTGATAAAAGCAAATAGGGATGTTTAGGTGGTACAGTCATGGGAAGCTGAGAAATGGAAGGTTGCAAATCACCAAAAAGCATATTGGAACACACAAAGATTTCCCATACATCTAAGTGTCAAAGACTATTACTATATATCACAAAGTATCTTGACACAATAGAAACATTTGAGAAAAAGCTAGATATATTTCCATTTATTTAATTACTTTAGTTTCACTTCCTGCATTTTCACACAATATAGTGGCGGCCATAGGTTTAATCCAATGATATTTAAATCATCATGTTTTTCGTTGTAGTATACGCATCGCTACCTTAATAAGGTTACTTTAAGATTTGTATCTGTGTCTACCTACTGATTTCTATCTAAAATTATTTGAGACCAAATATTTGATAGCAAATTAAATAACTATACTTGTGCCTTTATTCTTAAATTTTCAATTTTTTTTTTTGTATCAGGAAGTGATAGCTCCAATCAAGGAGGAAGATATTCCTTAAGACAATAATTATCTTTGTGAAATGAAGTGTACATAAATGTATGATGAACAAATCTGTTCATTGTTATCCATTGTGGATATTTGCCTCAACCATGTGTGTATGTATGTATATGTATTATATATGTACATATAAACAATATGTATGTATACATGTATTATGTATATCAACCTTCCACTAAAATCCTAAAATTTGGATCTCTCATTGTTGGTTGGTGATATCCCTAGGTTCCTAAAGGCTATGTCTGTGAAGCATAGCTTTGAGAGGTCCTACCAAGCTGAAGAATCTGCATATATGCTCTGTCATGGGCTGTTATCTGAGGGCTAGGCTAACCAAATTTATAGATGCTCATCACTAGATTGGCTGCAAGATGATGAATTTTATATGCACAAGAGCTCCTCAAGACTAGTGACAAAGGCAGGAAGGAATCATAATCTGTGTTGATGGAGGGATTACCCACAGTGATGGAATCACAGATTCTTGAAACATTGAAGTAAGAATATACCTAAATATGTATACATACATACAAACAGCCAAATATGTGTATCAAATATTATATATTTGAATCCCAATGACCTCCTGAAATTGATTCCTACCAATGAGATCTCTACTTTTCAATGATAAACAGGGATGTCCTGTGGGTATATTATATATAGAAGTGATGCTTTATTGCTCTTACTTGTTGTGTTCCATGGAAAATGAATATTGTGTGAGTGCTATATTCAAACAAAAAAAAGTCCACAGAATTATCATAACCAATTATAACTACTTATAATCATATCATAATGAATAATTATAGTAATATAAACATTAACGCGATCCAATTTTTTCTGTTGGAAATAACATAATATGCATATTCTGTATATAATTATTGATCATTCGATTGGGTACCATTTATATTTAAAATGGTTCCCTGATTATAAGATATGCTAATTTGAGAAATACACTTATATAGTTGGCCAATCAATGCAATGTAAGGGAAAGAGCACTGAACTTGGAGTCAGGAGATCTTTGTTCAAATCCTGTGCTGTCATTGATACCTGTGTAATATCTGGAAAGTCACAGCTTCAATAAACCTTAGAAGAATTCTTCTTTAATGCTATGCCATTACTTGTACTGCTTATCTCCAAAAAGAAGTTAGGAGGGAAATATTTTATCAGTCTTAAAGGACTTTGGTCTGACTCTGGTTAAGTCTGTCTGTCTCTGTTTTTCTGTCTTAGTCTTTCACTCTCTCTCCTTTGCATTAGTCCAAACATGTTTATGATCTCCCTTCTGGTTAAATGCTTTTGCACATATGTGCATATGTGGGCATTTATAAATATGTGTATTTAAGCGTGAAAAGTTAAAAAGAAGTCTTTAGTTAAAGAAGACAATAATGCCAGGCCCACTGAGGGTGAGATCAGCAAGCAGATACTGAATAGCCAATGAATAAATAATATGAACAACAATAAAAAACCTAAATGATGTCTATTCATCTCATATCCAAATATGATATCAAAAAGAACACAGCAAGTGGAAAGATTATAGGTTATGTGGGATGAAGTGATAATAACAGTAATAGTGGCAGTGGTAGTTGTAATGATGGAAACTGGAAAAAGTCCATGAAATAATGGAATCCATCCTAAACATTTCAAGACCCCTGGAAACGTATCATATAAGGCATTCATCCAAGAAATTCATATATGCCTTATAAGTGTCCCAGTTCCCCATTTGTGGAAAATGTCAAGGACTGTCCTGCTTCAGTTAAAGTAATTTTAAGTATGATTTCATACCCAACAAACTGAAACAATAGTTTATTTTTTTCAATGACTTGTTTATTTACTTTTAGTTTACAAGATTCAGTTCCACAATCACTCGAGTTTCAGATTTTCTCCCCTCCCTTCCCCCCCCCCCCCATGGTGGCGTGCAATCCTGTATAGGATCTGCAGATACTTTCACATTGTACAACAGTCTGGTTTTATAGAAGGGTTGTAACCAATGAGTGAACAATGGGAAAAAAAGAAACAAATCCAAACATGGAAAAGAACAATAGATAGCATGTATTGCTTCAGTCTCCATTTGAACTCTAGTCTTTCTAAATCTTTCTCTGAATGTAGGTATCTCCTTCCATCCTGAAACTTGTAGAGTTGTCTTATAACTGTGTGTTGCTGAGAAGAGTCCAGTTCGTCAAGGTTGGTCATCACACATATGATGTGTCTGTGATTGTGTACAAATTTTTCCTGGTTCTGCTCTTCTCACTCAGCATCAGTTTGTATAAGTCTCTCCAGGTTATTATGAAGTCCATCTCCTTCCCATTTCTTATAGCACAATAGTATTCCATTACATTCATATACCACAACTTGTTCAGCCATTCCCCAATTGATGGGCAACCCTTATATTTCCAGGTTTTTGCCACCACAAAGAGAGATGCTATAAATATCCTTGTATATATGCATCCTTTTCCCACTTTAGTGATCTCTTTGGGATATAACCCCAAAAGTGGTATTGCTGGGTCAAAGGATATGCAATTATTTATAGTCCTTTGGGCATAGTTCCTGATTGCTCTCCAGAATGGTAGTATCAATTCACAACTCCAGGAACAGTGCATTAGTGTGGAGCAATAGTTTAAAGCAATGAAACTCAATACCATTGAGTTATAAAAAACACAAATATTCATTCATTGCTGGTGGCATTGCAAGCAGGTAAAATATTTTTGGAAGGCAATCTAGAAGTATGCAACAATAGCTTCAAAAATGATCTAATTCCACTACTGTTGATATATACTGAGAGTATTATAAAAAACATATGTTCTATCTTCAGAGATTTTATAGTAGTATTATTCATAATTTAAAAAATTAGAAAATATCATAAATGTCCAACAATTCAGAATTGTTTAAGTAAACTGAAGTACAAAAATGTAAGGAAATACTATAATGCAATTTAGATGGACATGCATGAGAAATGCAAATAAATATGCATATGTTTATGAAACAATTCAAGGTGAAAAAAGCAAAACCAGAAGAACAGAGGGCACACTAACTCTGAATATATAAAAAGTAAATGACAAGTAATTGACAAAGAATTATTATGGAGGCTTAAAGGGAATAATTGAAAAGTTGTCAAGATAGTTTTGCACTGAAGTTAATTTATTGCAATAAATAGTTCCAAAATATATCTAATTTGTTATATCAATATCCAATATTAAGTTTTTAAAAATAATTTTGAAAGAGACTTTCCTTGCTTTTGAAAAAATGAATTGGGAATAATTATTAGCAGTTTATTGATGTTGGTTTTCCTCCCTGATACTTCCCTTAACCCAGAAGCCATAGTTCATAACAAAGATTTTTTTTTAAAGAGAAAAAATGGGGAGCTAGGTGGTGCAGCAAATAGAGAACTGGTCCTGGAGTCAAGAGAACCTTAGTTCAAATCTGGCCTCAGATGGTTAACACAAAAACTAGCTGTGTGACCTTGGGCAAGTCACTTAATCACAACTGCCCTCCAAAAATAGCAAAAAATAAAAATTAGAAGAGAAAAAAAAAGTGGTTCAACAAAATAACCAACACATCTATCATGTCTGAGAGTATATTCCACATCAACAGTTCTCAACCTCTTCAACAAAGGGAGATAACGCTTTTATCAACTCTTTTCTGGGACCAAGTTTAATCCCTATAATTATATAGCTTGCAGTTTCATTTTTTTTGAAAGCTATTTTTTTTTTACTTTTTTATTTCAACAGTAATCATCAGTATGAGTACACTGAAATCTACTTATTTTAATACTTACAGTATTTAATACTTACAGTCAATAGCAATTGCAATAGAAAATAGTCTTCCTGGTACAACTTAATAAGGCAACCATTCATCTCAGTGTACCATCTCTGTATATGGGAATGTGGAACACAAATAGATCTCAAATTCAAAATAAAATTTTGAAAGAGGTTGAAGTTTGGGTGGACAGGTAGAGACAGCTCCAAGAAACACCGATCATTGTCTGCTGATCTATTACTATCCTACTATTCCTGATGAATCTATATTCTTGCAATTAATTTCTTACTTCTCTGTAGACTCCAAAGGAAACCCTGGTACTCATTTGATCTGGTCTTTTGATTACTTTTATCTTGTACCCCATTGTCACTCACACAGAGGACTTCTACCCAGTCTTATACTTATTCCAATCACTAACATGCATTAGAACCTCCCTCCCCAACCAAATTTGGATCCTATAGCCTGAATTGCATAAATGGATGAAATATTCATAGCTTATATTTGTTACCTGGAACAAGTCAATATTTTGAAAGGTAGTTTTTAGCAAAGTACAGAATCTTATTTAAACTAGGAAAGTCATTCTAATTAGATTATAAATAGGATCTTAATTTATGTTTCTGCAAATAAAAAGTCTCATGCATTTGGCATGATAAGGAGAACATACTGGGGAAGAAAGAGAGAAATAGTATTTATATAATGCCTACTATGTGACAGGAATTGTGTAAGTGCTTTATAGATATTATCTTATTTGGTTCTCTCAATAACTCTTAGAGGTAGGTGTTGCTATTATCCTTATTTTACCATTAAGAAAATTGAAGCAAACAGAGGTTAGGTTAGGTGACTTGGCCAGGGTCACATAGTTATTGATTTTCAGAGGTTGGATTTGAACTCAAGTCTTCCTGATTCCAGGTCTGGCACACTATCCACTGTACCTCCTGACTGTCTCAGTGTCATAGTGTCACATAGTATCATGTAGTAGAAAGAATACTATAATTTGAATCAGAAACACGTGTTTGAAGTCTGCTCCCAATAAATGATCCTACTATCATCATCATCAACAACAGCAACTACAGCAATTTGACTATACATGGCACTGCCATCTCCATCCCATGACTAAAGCTAAAAAGAACTGTGCAGCTATGAAAGGTGAAGAACTGACCTCAAGTCCGTAAGCTCATTTTAAGGAGATTCAGGTCAGCACTTGAAAAATTAAGTATAAAATAAGACAGCTTATTAGAGGAGCAGAACACACTGGTAATGAATGAAGCCTCTCCATTTTGGAAAAGTTTCTGAAATGTATTACATACCTACTTGCTTTATTAAATAGAGGCTATCAAGCATATGTTGAGGCAGAGTGGATTTGCAATGACAGCAATATTTTACAGGTTATGCTCAATGAAGCTCACACCATGGGCATGATGGGCAGTTAAGGTGGATAGAGAGATTAGTACAGAGTTCAGAAGATGAGTTCACATCTAGCCTCAAACACTTACTAGCTGTTGGATGCTGAAAAAGCTACTTAACCTGTTTGCCTCAGTTTCATCAACCATATGAAGATCTAATAGCACCTACCTTACAAAATTATAGTGAGGATCAATAACACAATGCCTAGCATGCAATCAGTGGTATACAAATGTTAGCTATTATTATGAATGCAATACAGGTATGTTCCATCTATCATTGTCAAATAAGCCCTGAAAATCTTAGGCAAAGCAAAGTTATAAAGGTCCATGACTTCTTGAGATTTAGCAGTCTACTAAACAATATTAGTAGGTTGTTGCAATGTTTTTGATGATTTGGTCATGATTTATAAATTTTTAAAAATTACCAAGAAATGACATCAGGTGGCAGTACATGATGTGGAGGTATAGCTTTAGTTGTATTAGGCAGTAGTAATAGGCAATATGAGACAAGGTATACCAGTAAGTTTCAAGAGAGTAAGTGCCAAAACAACACAACACAGAATAGAGTGAGAGTGATCAGAAAGAACTAGTAGAGACAATTGCAGGACCAGGCAATTGCTTTACCATGGATAGTTCCTCATATGTGTTGATTTTACTTCTGTTTTCTCTACCAGGAGAGCAATCAATCTGTAAAAGATAGAACACAACTTGGATGCAGGCAGATGAAACCAAAGATACAGGAACAGATGGTAAAAGATCACCTAGTTTCACTCAATCAATTCAATTAGCCAGGCCTAGAGCAACTATATTCCAGAGTGCTTAAAAACCCGATAATTCTGTCTTCTCTTCATCATCGACTTTGTTTATTAAAATATTTTTATAGATATTTTTTATTTTTCCTTTACCAAAATTCCTTCCAAATTCTCCCAGAGAGCCATTTCTTACAACTTATGATATTTTAAAAAGCAAAAAGAAAAAAAAAGAAGCAGAGAAAAAGACAGCAAAACTGATCAATACATAGAAAAAAGTATGGGGGCAGCTAGGTAGTGCAGTGAATAGAGCGCTGGCCCTGGAGTCAGGGGACCTGGAGTTCAAAGCAGGCCTCTGACACTTGACATACTTTCTAGCTGTGTGACCTTGGGCAAGTTATTTAACCCCAACTGCCTGGCCAAATAATGAAACAAACAAAAAAAGGAAAAAATAGAAAAAAGTATGAAAATGTGTTCACTGTATCATACTCATGCCTGTTCTTTGTAATTTTGAAGCATTCACTTTTGATTTTTTTTTTTGGAATCATTCATTGCTGAGGTCATTTTATGTTGTTTTATTGGTTCTGCTTAATTCACTCTGCATCATCCATTCATAACGACCATTCCACATTTCTCTGTATTAAATGTACATATCAACATTTCTTATACTATAGCAACATCCCATTATATTTATATACCACAACTTGTTTAACCACTCCTCTGGCAATGGGCATCTATTTTTCTTCTTCTTTTTTTAATTTCCTTTTTTTAAAATTTATAATATTCAGTTCCACAAACTGTTGAGTGTTAAATTTTCTCCCCTTTCCCCACCCACATCCCCAAGATAGCACATGACCAGATATAGTCTCTACATATACATTTATATTACACATATTTTCACTTTAGTCATGTTGTAAGGAAGAATTATAGCCAATGGAATGAACCACAAGAAGAAACAAAACAAAGAGGGAGAGAGACAGACAGACAGACAGAGAGAGAGAGAGAGAGAGGAAACAGTATGCTTTGATCTGCATTCAGACTCCATATTTCTTTCTCTGCATGTGGATAGCATTTTCCATCATGAGCCTTTTGGAGTTCTCTTAGAACCTTGCTTACTGAGAAGTGCCAAGTCTATCAAAGTTAGTCATCACACAATGTGGCAGTAACTGTTTACAATGTTCTCCTGGTTTTGCTCCCCTCAATCATCATCAGTTTTTTATAAGTTTTTCCAGATTTTTATAAAGCCTTCCTGCCCATCATTTCTTATAACACAATAGTATTACATTACATTCATATACGACAATTTGTTCATCCATTCCCAAATGGATGGGCATTACCTCAATTTCCAATTCTTGGCCACTGCAAAAAGAACTGCTATAAATATTTTTGTACATGTGGGTCCTTTTCCTATTTTTATGATCTCTTTGGGATGCAGCCCTAGAAGTGGTATTGCTGGGTCAAAGGGTATGTATATGTTTATAGCTGTTTGGGCATAGTTCCAAATTGCTCTCCAAAATGGTTGGATCAGTTCACAACCCCAGCAACAATGCATTAGTGTTCCAGTTTTCCCACAGCATTTATAATTTTCCTGTTTTGTCCTGTTAACCAATTTGACAAGTATGATGTGGTTCCTCAGAGTTGTTGATTTGCATTTCTCTAATCAATAGTAATTTAGAGCATTTTTTCAAAATATGCTTATAGATACCTTTAATTTCTTCCTCTGAAAACTGCCTGTTCATATCCTTTGACCATTTTTCATTTGGGAAATGATTTGTATTCTTATAAATTTGACTCAGTTCTCTATATTTTTTAGAAATGATGTCTTTCGGGGGGGCGGAGCCAAGATGGCGGCATAGCAGCGGCAACATATCGCAGCTCTCACATAGCCACCCCAAAATACTCATGAAATAGGACTCTAAACCAATCCTAGAACTCCAAAATTCACACAAAGATACTTCCCACTAAAGTCAGCTCGGCTACAAGGAACCATATCAGCACTGCAAACCTAAAACCAGCCTGGCCTGAAGCCCTGGCTGTGCCCCGGGGGCAGCTGGACAGGAGGAGCAAGGAGCTGAGGAGCTTCAGGTGAGCAGATTAGCAGCAGCTATGAATGGGAATTGTAAAAGGGGGAGATAAGCAGTCTGGCCGGAAGGCCTCCAGAGCAGAAAAGCTAAAGGCAGAGGTTTTGCACCAGCCTCGGCCTTGCAGCTTCCCGCCCATGGCCTGCAGGCAGCAGGGGGACTGAGCGATCTTTCTCAGGCCAGAGCTCTCGCATTGAGTGGCCTGGACGGATCGCAGTCTTGGGCCTCAGTCTTGGAGTCTTTATTATCCAATCTGCCTGAAGTATATAGGAAGAGTTCCCAGCCTCTCCCTAAGAGCTATGGCAGCTGGGAGGACCCCAGCGATTTGGGACAGAGCTTTCCCTTCTGGAAGCAGAGCCCCACAGAGATTTTAAAAAAAAAAATCACGGTCTGAAGAACCATGAGTAAGAATAAGCATAAGAAGAAAAGTAAGAACAGCTCCCAAACCCTTGATACCTTCTTTGGGGTAAAGAAAGATCATGGGAGAGAGAGGGAGGAGGAGAGCGCAGCCAGAGCACCCACACCAGGGGCATCCAATAAACATGAAGAATGCCTTAAAGCTAGAGATGAGCTGAAGAAAGATTTTCAAAACCAAATAAG
>CM053582.1:226314106-226329668 GCA_028627135.1 Pseudochirops cupreus
ATCATTTTTAAATTGTCTTTCCTGGATCTGTTTTCCAAGTCAGTGGTTTTTTCAAGGAGATATTTCACATTGCCTTCTATTTTTTCATTTGTTTGGATCCGTTTGATAGTATCTTGATTTCTCATAAAGTCATTTGCTTCCATTTGTTCCACTCTAATTCTGAAGGAATTATTCTCTTCAGAAAGCTTTTGAGATTCTTTTTCCATCTGGCAAATTCGATTTTTTAAGGCATTCTTCTCCTCATTGTCTTTTTGGGCCTCTTTTGCCATTTGAGTTACTCTGTTTTTTAAGGTGTTAATTTCTTCAGTCAGATTGTTGACTCTCTTTTCATGATTTTCTTGCATCATTCTTATTTCTCTTCCCAATTTTTCCTCGACTTCTCTTATTTGGTTTTCAAAATCCTTCTTAAGCTGATCTCTAGCTTTCAGGGAGTCTTCATGTTTCTTGGAAGATTTTGGTGCGGGAGTTCTGACTGTGTTGTCTTCCTCCTGTTCCTTGCTTTGATCCTTCTCGTCCCCAAAGAAGGAATCTAGAGTTTGGTTGCTGTTCTTACTTTGCTTCCTTTGCCTGCTCATGATGGCCAGTCAATGATTTTTTAGTTCTGTGGAACTCTGCTTCCAGAGGGGAAAGCTCTGTGCCAAATCCCTGGGGTTTTCCCAGCTGCAGGAGCTTTTAGGAGGCTGCTGAAGCCTCTACCAGTTTTGGCTCACTGAAAACGCACCCCAGGACCACCACCCAAGACCATGATCTGGATCCAGGCCGCTCAACGCAAGAGCACTTGCCCTCTGAACAATTGCTTGGCCCCCCTGAAGTCTGCAGGTTGGGAGCTCTGAAGCAGCAATGTGGAGGTGGCTGCAGGGCCTCTGCTTCTGCCACTTCCTTGCCCTAGAGGCAGTTTGGCCAGGCCCACTTTTCTCCCCAAAGTTTAGCTGAGTTCCACTGACCTGTCATTTAGTTCTTGTTTCTTATGGCTTGATAATTCTGGAAACTGCCACAGCTGCCTCTGATCCACTCTCCTGAAGCTCCAGCTGTGGCTCGTCCTGGCCACCCCTGGGGCCATGCTGCAGTTTCAGGCTGGGCTGGTTTCAGCTCCCAGCGCTGTGATGGTCCCTTCAAGCCTAGCTGCCTTCAGCAGGAAGTGTATTTGTGTGCGTTTTAGAGGCCTAAAATTTGTTTAGAGTCATATTTTATGGGTATTTGAGGTGGCTGTGTAGGAGCTGCAGTACCTTGCTGCTCCTACACTGCCATCTTAGCTCCACCCCCCCAAAGATTTTTATTTTAAAGCAGTCAACACTACTGGTTAATATTGTGTTTGTGTTAGTAACTTAACAAAGTGATAAGCTGTTCAAAGACAATCTTCACATGCAGACTTCAATTAGTACACCTTGAAGCACTTGTCCCCACTTAAGAGGTAGATAATGTAAGGAGGTGAAAGCGGAAATATACAAACCCACAATTTTCTTGTGTGAACATTTTCTCTTCTCACCTCCAGTCTACCTGCTGCCTCCTATGTATTTTATCATAAGCATCAGGAAAAAGACTGTGCCTTTTTGCTGACTTCTGATGTAAGGATCATGCGATTCACTTAACTCATATGTGAGCCAGTCATAGAGTTAGAGGCCTTTTCTTAGGGACTATAATCTTTTACCTTTATCTCACATGTACTTCTCAATAGCAAGACTTTTCCATTCTAAGGTCAGTTGTTTTAAGCACAAAACATTTTTAGGAAGGTGATTTCAGGTATTGGATTATTGTAGTGAGTCCTATCTTGCCCACTTTAGCAGAGTAGGCTTACTTTGAGATTCTTGGTTTCTTGATCTCACTGACCAATCCAGCATCCAGCATCCTTCAAGTCTCCCTGTGTACACCTAACCACCTGGGAAGCTTTTCTCCCATTTTATATCTACTCCAACCAAAAGGGAGCTCTCTTTCTCAGGGCACTTAGTCAATAAGGGAACAGACTCTTAGGTCATCTCAAGTTGCCTACACTGGTTTAGATATGATGCCTATTCAGATCTTATGTTCAAATGTGTTTCCAGGATGTAGACTATCCCATTGGTCTTCATTTCCTAGATTCTAGTTTTTGTTTTATTAAATGTTTTTGTTATTCTTTTTAAAATTGTTTCCAAGGTATTCCTCCTCTTTTCCAAGGCTCTTGATCTCTCTCATTCTCACCTCTCCCAGACTCTTACTCCATCATTTTTTTCCACTCTAGTTGTTCCTTCACATTTATATACAAGGAAGAGAGACACCATGAGGTAGTGGGTCAAATTATGGATGTGAAGTCAGGAAAATCTTATCAATCTTCTACCACTGATGCTTATTAGCTTTGAGCCCATACAACCTCTCTGATGCTTTGTTTGAGGTTTGTTCTGGTAAATATTTAATGACAACCTCTCTTAAAAAAAAGTACATGACATGCCTTTAAGTTTAATCTATATTATTAATATTTTCTCTATCATCTTAAGTCTAGAAAATCAACAAAACAACAAAGGATTAATTTGTAGGATTTGATGATTTCCAAAGTGAAAATGTTCACACTGAAAATTCAACAGCCAGTTCTCGAGAACTGGCTCCAGTCAATTCTCCAGACAAAGAAACCTCTGCCTGGTTTTCTCTTCTGTAAAATGTTGGTGTAAAATTCTGTGAGGTAGTACCTACTTCACAGGGTTATTCAGGGTTCAAATGGCATAATGTATAAAAACCATTTCTCGAACTTTAAAGTGTTATAATTATATATTAACATATTGTATTATATATTACATAATGTATATAATATATAGCCTATAGTATATTAATTGTTTATTGAAAACATATTCAGATAGATTTTATCCCTTAGAAAATACAAAAAAAGAAAAAAAACCCCTCACTCTCCCCCCACCAAAAATGTCTTTCTTCAGCCCTTGAGATCCCATCTTATTATTTCACTGTACAGCTTCTCAAAGGTAGTCTATACATGACTTCTCTACCTGTTCATCCTTAATTCCTCGCACTTAAAATCTAAGTCATCGTGACCTTCTAAATTTACTTTCATAAAAATTATCAGTGATTGCCAGACTCAGTGTCTTTTCTCATTCCTGCTTCTCTTTCATTTCTATCTCACATCTCACAATGTTGTCCACCTACATCTTTTTTATTTTTGTTATTGGACTGGAGCTGTCACTCCATTGCTAAAGGAAGCATCTGATGAGAAAATTCCCTCTAACAATGCAGATCAGCATGTGCTCTCAAGCTCATAGTCTTAAAGTAGAGATTCTCAAACATTTTGGTTCCCCTTTGGCAGCCTGGTGAAGCCTGTGGACTCCTCAAAATGATGCCTTTAAATGTATAAAATTAATTATTAAGGATCACTATGAAAACTAATTATGTTAAAGTTTGTTTTTTTTTTTTAAGTTTCTGGACTGCAGGTTAAGAACCTTTGTCTTAAAAGGCTTCCTGGAGCACTGAGAGGCTGAGTGACTGGCCCTACGTCACATAGTCAATACGCATAAGAGGTGGAATTTGAACTCAGGTCTTCCTGATTTTGAAGCTGTTCCTTTAAATATGATGCCCTATTGCTTTCACTCTCTATTTCTTGAAAGTCTATGGAACAGCACAACCTTGATTCTTCTACTTCTTTTATTGTGAACTTTTTCTGCATACCTAGTTCCTGTACCTCCTCTCTATATGTATGTCCTTACCTAGGTTTTTCTCTTTCCTTTTTTTATATGTTCTGCGTTGATCTTATTGATTCCTATGATTTTGAATAAAGTTGTATATTCATATATTAATTATATTATTAATTTATTGTATCATTAATTATATGTTTATATGTTATAATTAAATTAAATATAGAGGGATCTATCTGATACTACTAAAATTATATTTCAATCCCTAACCTTTCTCCAGAATTCTTGTTCTATGTTTCTTTTCCTCCTTATTTATTTTATTTCTTATTTAAATAAATATTTTGCAGGTTTTTATATGTTGTCCCAGAGACCATCACTTCTCTATACCTACATAGAATCCTCATTTGTCACAGAAGACAAAAGTTAAGCAAAACCAACCAAGACGTTGGCCAAATCTAGCAACCTATGGTTTGTTCTGCAGCTATGGTCCACCACCACATTCCAAGAGGAGGGAAACATGCTTAATGCCAGTCCTCTGAAACTTCACATATACTTTATTGTTATATATTTAAATATGGATGTCCAGATGATGCCTCAAACTCAACATATATAAATCCCAGCTCATAATCTCTCACTAATAAATGAACTACATCTTTCCATATCTTCCACATTATTGCTAATGGCACCACCATTTTACTAGTGACCCTGACTTGAATCCTTTGTGTTATCTTTGACTCATAGCATCATAGATCCAGAGCTGGTAGGCACCCCAGAAGACATCTAGTTCACCCACTCTCATTATGTTTTTTACAGATAAGGAAACTGAAGCCAAGAGAAGTCACTTCAAAGTCATATAGGGATAAATGACAGAGCTAGTATTTGGACCCAGGTGCTCTCATTCCAAATCTGGTTCTTTCCTCTAATTGTACTGTCCTACCTCCTTCCTCTCTTTCAACTTCCATATCCAATCAGTCACCAATTTCCATGAATTCTACCTGTGAAATATCTCTTGAAATTGTCCCTACTTTACTATTCTCACTACCACCACAATAATTCAGTCCTTTATTCCCTTATGCCTATGTTACTGCTATAGCCTCCTTAGTGATTGTCCTACCTTGTATTTTTCTCCCCTCCAATTCATTACCTACATTGCCACCAGATTAAGCTTCCTACAGGACTCTTTTAATTGCAGCTCCCTTGCTCAAAAGGTTTCTCTGGTTTCTTCTATTCTAGCTGAGAAAGGCATTTCTTTATCCATTCCACAAATAATAATTGAGAAAGTATATATACAAACCCCATCCCTTTATTCTGGTGTTCAAGTCCCTCTATAATCTGACTTTAACTTATTGCATGCATCCTTAGTCTCCCACTATGGAAATGGGACTAACTCCAAAGGATAGAATTTTAGTCATGATCTAAATAAAAGTAAATGGAAGGATGTGCTTGAAAGACCACATGACTGTATCACAAGACATCTGACTTCAGATCCAAAGATAGAATGATGTATTGGCATTAAGGCACAAAGCCGACCAATGCCAACAAGATCAGCTGTCTAGGCAAGAGTCATGGAATAGTGGTTAGAGGAGGATCAGGTTTGGGGTGGGGAGTGAGGGAAAACTGTGTAACAAAGACGTAATTAAGGAAAACTATGGAGAAATAGCGCACAAGGTATCAGTAAAGGAAGTTTTCTTCTTTAGGTTTTCTTCCCAGAGACAGAAATCTTTTATGACATTGGTGTTCTTAGTCATGCCTTTTTCTTCCTCTGGTTGTGTAAGCCACTGGCCAAAGCTTCCTCTATTCCTTTACATACATCTTTTGCTCAAGTCAAATTGGACTCCTAGGGGTTTCTTGAGATGTTTCTGGGCTCTGTGTCTTTGTCTTCTCAAAAGACTTTTGAGTGTGGTTACTGTGTGCCAGGTGCTGTGCTAAGGGCTTCACTACAACCCTGGGAGGTAGGTGCTATTGTTATCCCAACTGTTCAGTTAAGGAAATAGGCAGGCAGAAGTTAAATGACTTGGCCAGGGTCACATATCTATTAAGGGGTCAGATTTGAACTCAGGTTTTCCTGACCCCAGGACCAACTCTGTATTTATTGTACCACCTAGCTACCTTTGAAACTCTCTCTCTATCCTCTATGTCAGCAGTTCTCAACCTGTGGGTTATGTTCAATTTGTAACAATGAAGATACATCCTACATATCAGATGTTTATATTACAATTCATAACAGTAGGAAAATTACAATTATGAAATAGCAATGAAAATAATTTTATTGTTAGGGGTCACCACAACATGAGTAACTGTATTAAAGGGTCGTGGCATTAGGAAGGTTGAGAACCACTGCTCTATGTGATGCTGGTATTCTGTTAGTAATAATATCCTCCACAAAATAGTACCAGGATAGCTAATCAGCATGTTGATGTAACCTTAGGTCCTCAAAGGCTCTGCTAACTCAGTACAAACTCTAACAGTTTTTGCCATACTGGACAGGCTTAGAGTACAGTCATAGCAACAGCCTGAGTGAGCTGCCAGAGGACCAGCCTAACTATTATAAGAGGAGCACATAAGTTGTTATGGGAGAAATAAATAAAAATGGATTGATTACTAGGTAATGAAGTAGGTCAATCCATAATAAAAAGAAAATACAAAAGGCCCTTATTCCTTTACATCCTCTTCAACTTCCACAGTGATGAAGAAGCCATTTTTGACCAATCTATACACATTAGCTTAATTGTTTGTACTCTAAATGTGAGGTCTTTGTCTAAAATCCAACAAGCTGATATATTGCTGGAAGAGCTGAGCTACGTCAGTATTGGCATTCTTGCTGTAAATAAAATCAGAAGATATAAAGATGTTGTAGCTAATTGGAAGGACAGCTGATAGGTTTTGCTTCAAGAAGAAAATAAAAAAATTGGCAGAATTGCTTTCATTATATACACAAAGCCAACAGCAACACAAAAAATTTCATGAGAAACTAGTTGATATCACCTTGCAATGTTTATACATATTATCAAGATGAATTCCATTGAGATAATTGTAGCTTATTCACCAACACCTGTCACAAAATCTAAAAAAGTAGGTAAACTCTACAAAGAACTTAATAAGATCGTACACATCTAGTTAATGTCTTTTGGTACTTGGTAATGCAAATGAATACCCAGGAAAGTTTAGGAAAAATATTGTGAAATATGACAGGTTTGAGAAATGATAGAGGACAGAGGTTTGTAGCTCACTCTGAAGCCTCATGCCTATATCTCATGAAGCTATTCTTCTAGAACAGTTAGAAGATGTTAGACATGGTGAACTAATACTTGTGCAAAAAATAAAATTGATGATGTCTTAGGAAACATGTAATTATTGATTTGGGAATTATGGACTCACCTCTCTCTGTGTAGTCTGATGACTGATCAATTAAAGATCTAAATCAACATTGGCTTAGAAGAAAGGCCAAATATGACAAAATAGACACTGATAAAAATTGCAGGAAACCAAATTAAGCCCCTTAAGTAAGCCAAAAAATGGGAGATAGGGAAATATAAGACACTGACTTTGATTATCACAATTTCTTATAAAAGCTTCTCTAACGTAAAGCACTAACCACAAAGAGGAGGCCAAAAGACCACAGAAACACTTTCTGACTGCAAATACCCAATCACTTTGATAGGCAGAATGAGATAGCATTCAAAGACAGAGCTACTTGAGGATATTAACTTATTTATTTTTTAAAAAGCTACAGAAGAAGATAATGGAAAACCATGAGGAGCTGCTCATAAAATAGCAAAGAACAAGGGAAGGAAAAAAGTGAAAAAAAAGTGGTAAGTGATAAAAAAAAAATTAAGCAACTTCCCAATAACCATCTACTTTTCTTCCGATTAGTTTCTGGTTTAATACATTCTCTCTCCAGAATGACTGACCAAGAGATAGATGGATAGATGGATAGATGGATAAACAGATGTATTGCTCCTTAGGTCATTGATCCAAAGATATAATGCAGTTTTGACAATAATTATTCATCATCCACTTGATTATACCTGTGTAGATAGGTAGGCCATATGGGAGTTTCTGAAATGTTTGGAGACTGATCTCATCAGTGTGACACCATCTGCCACAGGAGAATCTCAAGGATCTAATGATCTATAAGGAAACCCTTCTCATTTTTAACTCTGCTGGAAATCCCCCATTACAGCGTCCAATGGTTTTGTGATTATATCTCCACATTGTCCTTTGCTTTTTATTAATCACGGGGAGGCCATGCTGAACCTGTAAACTCCTTTTTCTAGGGGAAAAACCCACTCTTTGGTTCCTTCATTATTACTACCAAAATCTATTTTACTCCTCTACATACTGCAAAAACTCTTGAAACATTTCAATGAACATAAACAGGTGAGGATAGAAGTAATCTGTAAGGAAGAATCATGAACATCATAGTATACAGCATATAAACAGAATGTTTTTGTTTTTTAGAGAGAGAGAATGGTGTTACATTATTCATATATTGGCTGATTATATTCTTTAAAACTTTTTTGTAAATTCTGAACTCAACCAACAAAAAAAAGGACATTTTAATTTGTAAAGCAGGACAGAAAAAGGGGATTTATGTGAAATTCCAAATAACTGATGTGTAGAGCTTGATTTTTCTGAAAAGTATATAATGAGGACATGCTATTTTCAAAGTTCTCTTCTTACCCATGTTTCATTTTGAACTTTCTTCTTTTTCCTTCCGAGAATAAAAAAAAGTTTCAATGACTCCCTTTTCTTTCCTGATTTTTTTCCTAGCAAGTTTATTATTAATTCCCTTTTTCCCCAATGGAAAAAAAAGAATTACATAATCCTTGTAATGAATAAAGACAGCCAAGCAAATCAAATCAATACGTTTGACGTGTCCAAAAGTACATGTGGCATTTTGCAGTTTGGGTCCATCATCCCACTGTCAGAATTTTGGTAGTATCCATCATCAGTCTTCTGGCATTATACTTGGTCATTTCACAGATCAGAGTACTAAGCTTACTGCATACTCTAAATGTCTTCTTCCAGGTATATAAAGGTAGGCTTCTGGACCAGAAAATATGTAGCACAAGTAAACTAGGGAGAGGTCTTGTGCAATTTTTGTGCTTCCTCTTTACATGGCTTTCTCTTTCCTCTTGATAAATGACTTTACCTTCTACTTTACTCAGAATCAGAGCACTAAGGGGTGGGAAATTATCTCTCCCATTTTCTTTGCTTTCCACCTCAACATATATTCCTAGTAGTCATTTAGTCAGTCAACAAATATTTATTAATAATTTACAGTGCAGCACAATGGATAGAGTGCTGGACCCAGATCAAGGAAGACCTTTCTTCCTGAGTTCAAGTTCAGCCTCAGATACTTACTAGTTATATGGCTCTGGACAAGTCACTTAACCCTATTTGTCTCAGTTTTCTCATTTGCAAAATGAGCTGGAGAAGGAAATGGCAAACCACTCCAGTATCTTTGCCAATAAAACACCAAAAGGGTTACAAAGAATTGGACACAACTGAAAAATGACTAAACAACAGCAAAATGCAATGTACCAGGCATTGTATTAAGTGATTGGGATACAAAGAAAGGCAAAAAAATTAAATAGGACTTTTTTGTTAGCTATATCAGTATGATGGCATATGAAGTATATGATGAGTCAACTTTAATTGGAGATTTTATATCATGTCTAAGATCCCTTCAAGGTGTATTGTCACACTATGGATACACATTACAAAAAACTTTTTGGTTTCTCTCTAAATATTAAGACATTTTCTCCAGCCTAAAATACTTTCTGGACTTTTCCCTGGGAAAATAAAAGGCTAAGACATTTCTGTGAAATGGAATAAGGGTGATAACCAAACAACTCTTTACTAGATGGTGTGATTACCTTCCCAGTCACCTGAAGTCACTGGTGCCATCACTCACCAGGAGAGAGTATCTCTTGAAATTCAAGGTTAGGATATAGATTGAATTAATCAATGGAACATTTGTTAAGCACTGACTATGGGCAAAGCACTGTGCTAAGGGTTAGGGATAAAATAGAAGAATAAGACAATCCTGCTCTCAAGGAGCTCCCATTCTTTTGGAGGAGGGAAAAATAAAACAACTTAGGGAAGTTTTCAACTGTATGTTAAATGGAAAAAGTCCCACGGAATCAAGATATGCTAAATCCTAGGAATATAAATATCAAAGTGAAATGGTTCTGCAATTTTAATAGATGGAAATAATACACATAGACATGTTTATCTTCAGGGTAGATGGCAAGGTCATGAACAAATCATTGCATTTGGTCACTCCTTTCTCATCAAAGTATGTAGTCATGAGCCTGAACCCATTTCACTGGCTTGTGAATAGTCTGCACATACATAGACATATCATATATACAAACTAAAAATTTTAAGTAAATTGATTTTTGTAAATGAATTAGTATACTAAACAAATGGAGATAGCTTACTGTTAGTAGGAAGTTGGGTAAATAATTTTGTAATATGAATGAAAATCATCTTGATTGACTAGTTTTGTAAATTTGGATTTCACAGAAAACAATTTCTGGAAGTAAGACAAATCTGATTTAGTATAAGGAAAATAGTCAGAATCCATTCTTTTTCTCAAGGAAACTCCAAGCCAGGATTTCCCTTGGTTCTTATTATGAAAAGTATTCATTAATAGAGTGTGCACTTGTGTCAGACAGGAAAAGGACTCCCTCAGGCAGAAATTTTCCAATGACCGTCCCATGTTGATATTGCAGGAAAGGCTGTCCCAAGTGAATTCTGTATGTGAATATTGAACAGTGTTCTTCACATTAGTGTCAGAAGCAAAAAACTAACTAAATAGAAATTTTAAAAAAGCACTTCCTCTTTCTGCATTTTCTTGTATATGAATGAGAAGGTAGAGCTTGGAAATTTATCTCTTTTTAACTATTATTGTCATTTTACTTTTACAACCTTACTCAGGAGGTTCTTAGAATGCTTTCCTCTCCTGAGATGCATAATTTTTCTTTCTTCCTTTTTATAGTACAATTATCCACAGGTAATTTATAGACGTTGAAAGGGATGCAATAAGTGAAAGGGATGGAATCTCAAAGATTCCTTTTTTGTGAAGTTGTGAGAGCCCACCTATAACTACTTCGTGTCTTGAAGGCCTATATATGTTTAAAAAATGATAAGGCCTGCCATAAGATGTACTCTGGTTTGACAGTTTTATGAGCACTAGAGTAATACTGGCTCTGAATTCAGAGAGTCTTCTGAAACCTATCACATATGTGATTTTGGGAAAGTCACTTACCCTCCCTTCAATTTTCTGACCTATTAATTGAGATGGTTAGACTTGATGACCTCTTAAGGCCCTTCCAAGCTCTCAATCACTGAACCCGTGATCCATTTCTTTGACATCATTGGATAATTTGAGATGCTACAAAGGATTCAGATTTTGGCCTCAAGAAAGGTGAGGGTGATAGAAGCAAGAAGTTTCTAGCTGATGAAACTTTAGAAAAAACTGTAAAGTGGGGCTGGTCTAAAAACAAGCAGAGTAATTTGTGATTCTTACTTGAGTAAACTATATTGAGATAACTCTTCATCTAATTTTACTCCATATTATTTAACCATTACCAAACCCTTGTAGCCCAAATTCTGGACCATGACTCTTGGTAATCTCATCTCAGATCTTGTAATTCCTTGGTTTGGCCCCAATTCTGAATCATACACAACATCTGGTCCTTCCAACTCTATTAAACTGATCCAGCTGATTAAGTTGGCACTATTCACACCACATTGATCCATTTTGACTCTGAAACTTTTTATCCTCCTGACTTCAAATCCAAAGGGGCTCAATGAACCCATAGTATAGTTTCTGACAGATAGTAGGTACTTGTTGAATGAATGAATGAGTTCATGTTGTAGCGTGTGGCACAAGTCACAGCACTTACAATCAAAGGGCCTATGCTTTGTAATTTATTATCTATGTGACTTTAAGCAAGGTGTTTAAGGCTTCCAGGTCTTCATTTCCTTAAGGTCATTTCTAGTTCTAAATCTAGAATCCAATAAGAATCCCCAGATTCAATCTTATTTGATATTTGGATTAGGCTAAATTGTACAAATAATTGTCCTTATTATAAAGGCAAAATTTTGAGATAACTGAAATGACGTTATTTTAAAAATTTCAGCAACTTTAAACATTATTATTAAAACTTGACTAATTTAATGGAAATCTACCTATAATATATTATAAATGTCCTTTTTTTTGAAAAGAGTTTAATGTATAAATTTAACCTCTTCATCATGATCAAAAGTCATCATTCTAAGCATCATTTGTCAGACTATGAGATGAAAGTTATGTCTTCTTTGACTATTGAAGGCTCTTCAGTTGATAGGCAGTGGGTTCCTTGCCTGCATCATCTTTTCCCAGGCTATCATTTTGTAGTGTTTTACCTTCTAGCAGCCTGCTTCTCCTGTAACTTCTGTCAATTCCTAGACTATAAAAGAGAAAACTTAATTTTGTATACATTCCTAAGTTCCTCATTTGTCCAAAGGTGGCTCAAGTTTTCTCCTGAAGAGTAAAGCACATGGGCTTTGTTGTAGGATACTGCTCAGAAACCATTCTCTACTTGCTTCTGAAACTCATAGCTGTATTTTAGATGTCCTCTAATAAATTGGACATTGTGTTAATGACCAATATTTATAATAGTCCACAGGTAGTTATTAAACACCTACTACATGGGGCAGGTGCTGTGTGAGGTTTTGTGAAAACAAAGACTGAAATGAAATACATCCTGCCTTCAAGTTTGCATTCTATTGGAGGAGACAATATATACAGAAATAAAAATATACAAAATAAATGCAAAGTGGGGTATCAGAAACTAAGGGGATCAGGAAAGGCTTCAAGTAGAAGAAAGGCATTTGAGCTAGCTTTGAAGGAAGAAGGTGGAGATGAAAAAAGAAGAAATTCTAGGAATCAGGGCAGGGCAGGGAGAGGCAACCTATTAGAAGGCCTGGAGAGAAAAAAAATGGAATGCTAAGGGTGAATCATGTCAGGCAAGAAGCTGTAAACTTCTAGTTATACCTCCTTAGAGGCAGAAAAAAAAATGTTAAGTTAAAAGGCTTAAAAAAACAAATACATTTAAATGTGAGGAAAAGAAAGGGAGGAAGGAATTAAAAGTGAAAGTGTTGGGAGGGAAGACAGGAAAAAATGGAAAAGAGTTCAGAGGCAAGGGAAATAAAGGAAGGAAAGTGATGGGAAGAAAAGGGAAGAGGAGGAGGGAGGAAAATGAGGAAGTGAAATATTGGAAGAACAAAAAGAAGGGAAGGAAGAAAAAAGGGATAAAAAGAGTAAAGAAGATGGAATAAAAGGAAATTGTATGCGGGACAATTAATGGAGACATTTTTATAAATGGAGATAGGTATAGCACCTGTGATTTCATTAATATAGTGAATTCCCAGATGAAACTCTCTCTATCAATGCAGGTCCCATCTCTGCAAATTGCAGTTTTAGAGGAAAGGTTCTTAACTTGGGGTTTTGGAAACTGATTCTAAAAATATTATGATAACTATATTTTAATGTAATTGTTTTGATTTGTGATCATATATATTTTATTTAAATATTTTCTTCTGAGAAAAATGTCCATAAGCATCACCAGACTACCAAAGGGGTCCATGGCATCAAAAAAAAAATTAAGAGCCCCTGTTTTGGAGGATTTCTTGAAATATTGAATAAAAAAATGACTTTCATAGGCTTATAAGGCCATTATGTGTCAGTGGTTCAACTTGAACCCAGATCTTGGCTTTGAAGACAGCTATGTATATACATATATATATATATATATATATATATATGTGTGTGTGTGTGTGTGTGTGTATATATATGTATACACACACACACAGTATATCATGGTCATATAAAAGAAAATTCAGAATGAAGAAGGTGTTTTTCCCTCCTTTGATCCTACAATGGGAAACATAGTTCAATATTCATGTATAGGGTTCACACGGAGCTTCAACATGGGGTAGTCATTGGAAAATTTCTGCCTAAGGGAGTCCTTTCTCTTCTGATGTATATGTGTGTACAATGAGTTAATGGAAACAGCTGATTCAAAAGTCCTATTTTCCAAGACTTGGAGTGAGTTGCAAAGCTTTGGGGGAGCATTGAGAGGTGGGGCATTACAGCTTCAGAACATAACATAGCAAGACTTTCTATTATCTGTGCTTGCATTTGGACTTATAAAGTGCCTCCTCCTACCCCACTGAATTCATAAAAGACCTGCCCTACTGCACTGACATATTTGTGCATCAGCTGTAACCACTGTTCAATTGTATAGCAAGCAGAGGAGACTTGCTTGGGAGGAAAATCATAGAATCATAGAATATCAGAGCTGAAAAGAACTTTAGAGATAATTGACTCCAGTTTCCTCTTGGTTAAACTTAGAAGCAAGAGTTCAACTGATTTTGTCTAGTATTTAGCCACAAGAAGTTTATTATTTGAGGAAAATAACATAAAGACACAATAAATTAGGACATATTTCTATAGACTATACTTAGGATTAGGTAGGATTTTTATTCAAAATCATCTTTTGTATATTTAAAAGGCTAAAAAAATCAGTCTTATTCTAGCACAAAACATGATCTCACCTTAGATTTTTAAATGACATATATATAAAATAAAAATAAGTGCAAGTAGTTGAGGATGAATAAAACAGAAGGATATTATCTATCAATGATGAGAATAACAACAAAAGATTTTTTAAAAACTATTTTGGAGCAAGAAGGGATAGGGCAACTGTGTGGATGGATACAACATGAAAATGGATGATAGAGTCCCTGTATACACCAAAATATTTACAGCAGCACTTTTTAAAAGGAAAACAAAGTGGTAAGTGAACAACTGACTTCCAGGAGCCAAGATGGCAGAGTAAGCAGTAAGTTGCTCTCACTCTTTATTGACCTTGAAAAACCCAGAAAATACTGCCCCAAGAAAAATCCTGGAACAGTGCAGCCAAAAGAAAGATGGGATGAAGCAGCTTTTTAGCTTGTGAGGCCAGGAAGATTAATAGGAAAAGTCCCTCTTGCTATGGTTGAAGGGAACCAGTACAGGATGGGAAGCAATCAGGAAAGCCAGCATTAAGCCCCACCTCAGCAAGCCAGCAGGAGATCCTGAACCCTAGCAAATGCCAACACCAGAACCCCCATGTGCTTTTGCTTAACTAGGAGAATCAGCAGACACCAGTGAAAAGAACCATCACTTGCCAGACTGGTGTCCATCAGAAGCTGAACCTACCCTTGTTCTAATGCAGTCCTGAGGGAAGAAGAGATCTCTAGTGGCCAGACCATCCTCCCCTACACCTCACCTTGTGAACTTCAGTGTAACACTAGATAAATGCAGAAAGACGCCACCTGGCCTTGGCACACACCAGCCACCACCACCAATTTTAGTTCAGTACCAGGTAAGCTACAGCATCATAAAGCCTTCAGCTGCCAGAACCTGAGGCCTCAGCACACAAAGCCAGTAACCAGGCCCCTAACCTGTAGCCCCAGAAGTCTGGGACAGAGCCCCCTGCACCCGAGAAACAGAGATTAATTTTAAAAGCCAGGGAAAAAGGCAAACACAATGAGCAAAAAGAAACTTAGAAAAGCAAAGAAACATAGATTCTTGATATGGTGACAGGGAAGATCAAAACACAGATTCAGAATGGGATAACATTGTTACTATACCCACATCTGAAACCTCAAAGGGGAATATGAAGTGGTATCAAGTCCAATAAGCCTACTTGGAAGACCTCAAGAAGGATTTAAAAAGTCAAATTAGAGAGGTAGAAGAAAAATTGAACAATTCATTTAAAAACACAATTGAAAAAATTGAAAAAAAATTCACTGAAGAAAACAATTCCTTAAAAAATACAATTAGCCATATGGAAAAGGAAGTACAAAAGCTAACTGAAGCAAACAGTTTGTTAAAAATTAGAATTGGACAA